>OZ030005.1:68724552-69267052 GCA_964023405.1 Apodemus agrarius | reverse complement strand
TTCTGGTACGCGACCCTTGTGAGGTATACACAGGCCTCCTGCCTGGCCCTGACGCTTGCCCAAAGGGCCACTCTCTCGACAAGAGCCCATGCAGCCCGGGAGGCCCAGGAGCTCAGCCCTAGACTGCATCTTTCCCCCCAACCTGCCTCTTCCCATAGGGTGAGAAAGCCACTAGCTTGCTCTGAGTACCTTTCAGCAGGCTGGGAGGAAGGAGGGAGGGTGCCCCTCCCAGTGGGCGTTCACCAACCCTCCTCTTCCTCGGCCGGTGGGGCCCCACTCCTCCTACACAATGGGGAAAGTTTCAGGGCCTTAAATTTCCAGGTGTGGAATGGACAAGTAAGCCATGACAGGGCCGTTTGGAGAGGCCATCTGTGACTAGGTGACCACCTGGTGGGGCTCTGGAGGCTGACTAGGAGTTACCCGAAGCGGGACAAGGGGGTAGCACAGGCAAACTCGTGGGCAGGAATCGTGATAAGGAGTTTGCCTTTAGCTAGCTGAAGGGAGGGGAAAGTGTTCAGACTAAAGAGCAAGGAAACCAAGATCTTTTGTGGAGCCAAGGTTCGTGGGAAGGAATGGGTAAAGAGAGGAAGGGGTGGTCTCTCCTGCCTCGGCTCCGCTCTCCCCGCCTCCCTGGCAATTCACACACTCACACACATACACGCGCACGCACGCACACCCGGGGCTTCGTTCCCCTTTGCCGAGCAGGGGGAGGGGGAGGAGAGAAGGAGGAGGCTGAAGTGCCACCTATTCATGTTCCGCGATGTAACACCCCTTATTTTCCATGCTGGGTAAAGACAAAAACCCTTTACAACCTGTTTCTGGAACTTGTCAGCAGCTGCCAAGAGGAGCATGTTAATTAAACGTCGGCAAAGATGGAAGCCGGAGGCCCCGGCTCTAATTGGACAGTTTGCTTCACCGGATTGAAAAACATTGTGACAAAGGAGGAGGTGCGCGGCGGCTCGGCAGGGGGACAGGGTGGCGGGGGGAGGGGGCGGCGGCTTTGATTCCAGCTGATCAGCCCGGCCCCTCCCCCACGGCCTCGCGGTTCCGCCCAGTCGGTCCCTGCAGGGCCAGGGCGGGGTGCAGGGGCGGGGTGTGGGAGGGGCGCAGGTGGTGAGGTACAGAGGCGGAGTCTGGGAGGGGACAAAAATAGGGTGCAGGTGGTGGGGTGCAGGGGTGAGGTGTGAGAGGGGCTCAAGGGGCGGATTTGGGGGCCTGGGCGGGGCAGTGCAGATGGAGGGGTGCAGGGAACCGGGAAGATATCTGCGAAGGATACAGGGGCAGGATCCGCCGGGGACTCTAGAGGCGAGGTGCCCTTGCAAGGGAGGCTGCAGGATCCTTCAGAGGGCCACACCCGGAGTCTCTGTGAACAGACTCTCAAACTGATGAAAAACCAATGGTGGGCCAGGCTTTGACAAACCCCCCCCCCCATGATCCCCTGATCACAGGACTTGGGCACCTGGGACAGCGACCGACTTAGGCAGCATGGAGGCTGCCTTGGATGCCCGTGCCCAGCCCCTTTCTGGGAGCGAGTTGGACAGAGAGCTGGGCAGAGGTCGCCTTAACCGTGCTGTGGACAGGAAAGAGGTTATCACTGCGCTGGGGGCTAGGGTACTGTACTAGACATTGCACTGTAAAGGCTCCCAGGAAGCTTTCAGGTCCACCAGGGCTGGGGATCACATTGCCCTGACAACGCCTGTCCTGAGGATGTACTTCAAGTTCCCTCCTGTGTGCTTTGCCTGCCAAGCTGGACCTTGCCGGAAGGCGTCCCTCACCCACTTAACTTTCCAGTAACCCCGAGAGAGGGACTGTAGCCTTCCAGGCTTGCTGGAGGGGAAACTGAGTCCCAGAGAAGAGGTCTCACTGCATAGCTCAGATTAGCCTGGAATTCCAGATCTACCCTGCCTCTGACTCCTAAGAATGAGTGTTCTTAAAGACAGCTGAGGGTGAGACATGGGTCTCTGATTCTGGGGCCTGGCCCTGACTACTTGTGTTCCAGGCTCTCTGACCCCTGACCCAGCTTTCAGTCCACACCTTTTCCAGGAGGGTGTGACCTGTGTGGAGTGCCTACACGCAGCTGCTGTTCTTCTTGGGCTTCTGGGCTGGGATTCCCCAAGGATGGTTTGCATGCAGCTGGAGGTCAACCTGGAGAGTCTCACACACACGTATACAGGCCCTATGTCCTGGAGAAGGGTTACTCAGCTGTGGTAGGGAAACCCTTGGGTAGGAGCCAGGCTGAGGCTGGTGACAGGCGGCAGCAAGGATGGGAAAAGGCGCCATTGTCACTGGGCCAAGGGAATTAAGAGCTCCCACTTGGATCTGGAGTGCTGGGACCATTCACCACTGAGTTCCCAGGCCAGGGACTGGGGCAGCAGCCTGCTCTGTGTCCAGAGTGCCTGCTGAGCCTAATCCCCTGGGAGCCGGGCCCTGGAGCCCAGACAAGGCTGCTGGGAAGACAGTGTGCCCTTGATGGGGTCCCGCAGCCTGGTCCTGGGTGCTAAAGAGGCCACCTGGAGGAGGGCTGGGTGGGGCCTGAGTGGTAATCCCTGAAGGAGTATGCACAGCTGCTCTGGCCTGGGTGTAGTACATATGTAGGACGCTTTAAAAATAGGCAGCTTAATATATCTGTGTGTGTGTGTGTGTGTGTGTGTGTGTGTACACGTGTGTACTTGAGGGCTGATGGAGCAGGGTGCTCGAGAGCAGCCCTTCAGAGGCGGCTGGAGGGGCTCTGCAAATTGTAATCAGATTAAGGGGACCAATCACTTAGGACTCTTGAAAAGGCCACAAGGTCCCTAATCAGCCCCAAGCGCCCGAGCCTACAAAGCCCTGGAGGAACTCCGCAGGAGCCACCCTCTGGGGGGCCAAAGAGTGGGGGCTTCTTTCTTCCCAGTCTTCAGTAATTATGTCAATTTGCTAGCCAAAGTGTTTGTTCAAGTGGACAGGGGGGCATGTGCCCCATTCATGTGGTAATGTGGGAACCAGCAGGACTCTTGGCTGGGTAAATAGGAGGGACTGGGACCTTTCTCCAGGGAGCAGGCAGGGTAGGGGTATGGGGTGCCAAGGCTTCTGGAGCCCCCCTCTCTGATGTGGGCCTTTCCCCTCACTCTCATACTGCTGCCTATGGGACCCAGCGCCCACAGTGAAGAATCCACTAAGCCTTTAGTGCAGGAGCGTTTATTTAGCACATCCCAGAGACTTACGCCTAGCTTGTCCTCCGGAGAGAATTGAACTAAAGGGTGATACAATGCAGGGGGACCAGAGGGAGGACCGGACAGAAGTATCCTCAGGAGAGCTCCATGACACCGGACAGCGGGCCGGCTGGCTCTCTAGTAGGGCAAGTCCAGGCTTGAGCGATCCGTGGGTGAGAGGGACCTGGGAGACGGAGTGTTTTAAAGGGTGAGTCCCCCTTGATGGGACTGTTGGGGTCCGCCTGCTTCAGCGATGGATGGAGTCTTGGAGAGAGTCCCTGCCGGTGTACTGAGTCTTTATGCCTGTGAGAGATCCCAATTTGCAGTTAAGACTGGAGAGGCTCAGAGAGGCTAAGTGATTTGTTCAAAGCCTTCAGCTTCTAGGTGAGGGAGTCCTTCTCTGTCACTGTGCCCCACCCTACCGCACTGGGTTCGTTCTTCCCTTCAACCAGCAACCAGAAACCACGTCCCTGTCCCTCGCTTGTATGAGGCGCTGAGACCATAGAGGACTAAGGTGATTCAGGTAAGAAATGGTCACAAGAACCCCAAGCACAAGCACACCATCCCCTGCTACTGGTCTGTCACTCAGCATGGGGCACAAAGGCCAAGCATTAGACATGGCATTTAGGGACAGTGCTTGTCATGAACAGCAGTGCCATTAGTCCACACACTGAGCAGGCCCCACCTTCCTTCTCCGGCCTTATGGAATCCCATGATCTCCTTCAGTACATGAGGACCTTTCTCATCTACCTCACTGTGGCGTCAATGCTTGGCCCCCACTCCAGTGCCTCCTAGCTTTTCCCTTCTGAGGCTGTTAGGATCTGCCCTGCAAGAGCCTCCCTTCAGGAGCCTGTGTACAGGGAGGAGGGTTGGGTGGGAAAGAGACCTCTGGAGAGTCACCAGTCACAGCAACGCATTTCTCATGTCCAGGGAAGAGGCCTGGATTTGTTTGTTTGTTACTATGTGATGTCCAGAAGTCATGTCTTCTTAGAGCAGATCTGACAGAGATAAAATGACCTCAGGGTCTCATCTGAGCCAGGTACTGTGAGGCTCAGATGCTCTGACCACCAGCCTTCCCCACCCTGCTCAGGGGAACTGAAACCCAGAACATTTAGTAACTGCTCTAGACAGGAAATATTCCCAATGGCCAACATGGGAGCATTACTTTGTGCCAAGCTGTGCTAGGCATGTGCTATACATTAATTTGACAGATCTTCACAACCTGTGAAGTAGGGGCAGTTGTTATAGACTCTTTTTACCTCATAGAGAAATTGAAGAGAGCTTGAATGTGTGCCTCAAGACCCTAAAACTGCTGAGCAGCACACCTCCAACCTCCCTCCCACCCATTCTTCCTGACAAAGACACTAGGAACCCGTGGAACTGAACATGCAAACAGAAGGATATCCAGCTGCACACCTGGCGTCCTTGAAAGCCACATGATTAAGAACAGCACTCTCCACTTGTGGCCATGGGGTATGCCAGCCTCAGCTCCATTCAGTCCTAGACTCATTGTTTCCCTGGCCAACTAATACAGAGAACACTGGTTGTCCTGCCGTATGGGTCCATGGTTGCTCATTATAAAACTACATTTCCCAGTCTCCTCCATAGCTCTCTTGTAATCACATGGCCAGGTTCTGACCAATGAGAGGTAAGCACATGTCTGGCTTCAGGAAGGAAGTTCCTTTCCTCTTCCACTGCAGAGCAACAAGATGGAAAGAGTTAGGGTTAGTGCGATGGCTCAGTTGGTTAAGACACTTGCCACCAAGCCTGATGACCTGCGTTTGATCTCTGGGACCCTGATTGTGGAAGAAGATGACAGACTGCTGCAAGCTGTCCTTGACTTCTGCATGTCCCCACCCATACACAGAGGCATAAATACATCGTGTTATTTTATTTCAAAGATGGAGAGTCTGGGTCCTTGATAGCTACTCGAGCTACCATTCCAACACTATTACATAATTTTTACATAAGAGAAATATGCTTTTAATTATTTACGACCTAGTCTTTTTGTCACCCTGTTCCGCCCCTCCAACTACCCAGCTGCTATTCTGATAAATATACCAACTTCTGGTGGGGAGTAACAAGACGATACTAGAAAGAGGGATTGTGGGTTGTAAAGACCACTCAGAGTTGTGAGCATGCATGGACCCTAGTTCCCAAATTCAAGTGTCTAAGAAACAATGCACAGTGATTCTGTCATCTACTCTTTTCTCCACCCTCAGGAGACTTCTATTCCATGGGTCATGGGGAAAGAGAACACCTCTGTTCCACTCAGCATTTGAAAGCACCATGCCTTTTTGAGTCAATCTTCTGAACTCCCCTGGAGATCTAGGCTCTGGGGAGCAGGATATGGGAAGGCGGGAGGGTCGTGTTTGCTTTGCAGGAAGCCCGTTATAGCAGGAAATGTTGGGAACTGAAACTTTGCTTGGACTGGACAGCACAAGTGTCATGAGGAACAGCCCAGGGTGACAGCGCAGAGGCCCCAAGTCAAGGAGAACCAGAGACAGCCGGCTTCACTAGACTGCATATGGGACACCGATTCTTGTCTTGTGTGTTCCCATCTCAGTGTTAGGAAGGAGCAGGTAAGGCAGGTAGATCCACGTTTAAATGCATCTTGCCCTGTGCTTTCCATTTCGATCTTGGGCAGGTCACCTCCGCACTTCCCCGAGCTTCCGTGTCCTCATCCACGAGATGTGGAAAGTGAAGTCCACCTCGGAGTCAGTCATGAGTGTTAAAGGGATAGTTGGCATATGGTAGCTGGGTGGCAAATGTCAACAGCACTGGGGGATGGCACGCTGAATGCCCACCTCTGTTTGTGCACAGCCTCGTCGGTGAAGAGGGCTTGTTGCTTTTCCAGAGGATGGCGTTTATTTCCCAGAACCACGTCAGGCAGCTCAGAGCTGCCTGTGGCTCCGGCTCCGTAGGACCCAGTACCCTCCTCTGACCACTGAAGACACCTGTACTCTTGTGTGCACATCCCCCCCCATACACAAATACACACAGTTAAAAATAAAATAAATCCTTTAAAAAAAGATCTGTTCTATGACGTGTCTAATAAACATGTCTGTATACAGGTGGTCTTAAAGTTTTATGTTTGGTTGGTTGTTTTTCCTTTCTGATCATATGAAAAGTGAAACGCTCTGAGTAGAAGCTATCCTTTCCCCCACAGCAGCTGTACACTCTCTGGATGCTGAGCAGGGACGGTGAGTGGCGGACTCACAAGGGAAGCAGTGGACCATTCACAGCATTGCTTGGGCTTTTCCTTCCCCAGCCTACAAAATCAAAATTCCACGGAGATGGCCAATTCGGGCTTAATCATGTTACCACTGAACGTGAAGCATCTCAGGTTAAAGAACTTCGCCTTAATTTACTTAGACTATTTCCCATCGAGAGGCGATCGAGTTGTCTCCAATTTCTTCTATTATAATATGACCCCTTCTGTCTGGTTTTACATCCTGTGAGAACATTTCTCTAACAAGATATTTTTGCATTTATGATCTCTCCCACCCCCATCTCTCTCTCTCTCTCTCTCTCTCTCTCCCTCCCTCTCTCTTTTTCTCTCCTTCTCTCTCCCTCCCTTTCTCTCTCTCCCTCCCCCTTTCCCTCTCCTCCCCCTCCCTCTCCCTCCCCCTTTCCCTCTCCTCCCCCTCCCTCTCCCTCCCCCTTCCCCTGTCCCTCCCCCTTTCCCTCTCCTCCCCCTCCCTCTCCCTCCCCCTTCCCCTCTCCCTCCCCCTCCCCTCTCCCTCCCCCTCCCCTCTCCCTCCCCCTCCCCTCCCCTCTCCCTCCCCCTCCCTTCCCCTCTCCCTCTCCCTCCCCTCCCCTCCCCCTGTCCCTCCCCTCCCCCTCCCCCTCCCCCTCCCTCCCCTTCCTCTCCCTTCTCCCTCCCCTCTCCCTCCCCTCCCCTCCCCCTGTCCCTCCCCTCCCCCTCCCCCTCCCCCTCCCTCCCCTTCCTCTCCCTTCTCCCTCCCCTCTCTCTCCCCCTCCCCTCTCCCTCTCCCTCCCCTCCCCTCCCACTCTCCCTCCCCTCTCTTTCCTTTCTTCCTTCCCTTCTTTGGGCCCCAGCAGATGGGGTTCACACATGCTCGGCAGGCCAGCTCTCTCCCGCTGAGCCACAGTCCCAGATCTGCTTCTAAGTTCCAATCACAGCGGCCCTGTGTCGAATGTGTCTTACTTTGGGAAGGATTGGCATCTTAATATTGAATTTTCCCCCAAATATTGAAATTCTGAAAATGTTAAGTATGTCACATGACTGTAAGTCATCTGGCCATGTTTGCCACCCTCCTGCATGTGACAGCTGTAGGGGATAGGTCATGGCAGCGCCTCCTTCCCTGTGAATGTTGTGCAAGCGAGAGCCTTCTCATGAAGAGTCAGACATGGCCTTGAGGGACTAGCTTGTCTCTTCCTGTTGACTCATGATCGTGACTCAGTCAACTTTTATGGCTCCCTTTACCTTTACGAGTAAATAAGCCTTCCCCAGGGATCTCCCACAGGCAGACACTCCTCTCTCCACCTCATTGGCTATGAAACATTTATATCACAGCCTCTAAATTTTTTGCCACAACTTACTTTGATGGTGTCCTTTGAATCGGAGTGAGGTGACCACCTGGCCCATAGGGTAAAAGAAAAGTGGCACTGGATTGGTTTCCAAGCTCCTATCTTAAGAGACTTCCAGGGGCTGGAGAGATGGCTCAGTGGTTAAGAGCACTGACTGCTCTTCCAGAGGTCTTGAGTTCAACTCCCAGCAACCACATGGTGGCTCACAACCATCTGTAATGGGATCTGATGCCCTCTTCTAGTGTTCTAGGAGAGAGAGGGAGAGGGTAGGGGAGGAGGAGGAGCAAGGGGAGGGGGAGAGGGAAGGGGAAGGGGAGGGAGAGAGGGGGAGGTGGGGGAGGGGAAGGGGGAGGGTGGAGAGGAGCTTCTACCTATTTCTTGGGTCCTGGCCTCTACAGTAGTCAAGAGCTACATTCCTAGGCTCTGAGTAGCCATGAGGGCAGGTTCTGGGAAGTGGGGCCTTTGGTTAAGTCCCACCTGAACACATGTGCTGAACTATGGGGCCAGCAGCTTCAGTTTTGGGGTGAGGAGACCACCATGAACAGTGTTGAGGGCAAGTGGCATTTCCCAACCTAAATCAGTCATTGGCATGGAGATTGTGACCCTCCTCGAACCTTCTTCCAAAGGCTAGTGATGGCTACGACAAGATTCTCCTTCCCTGGAACAGGGACAAAAGCAGGCTGTGCCATCGAGGACAACAGAGAAGAGGCTGCCGTGGGTCTCCAGCAGCACCTGTAAGAGGCGGGGTCCCCAGAGCCAGGCAAGTGGCGTAAGGTCACTTACTCAGAGTGTACCAGGCTTCCCCAAGTCGGCAAGAGCAGTGAGGACCTGGCTTCCACCCACACCCGCCCGCTTTTCCTCCTACACAGAGAGCCTGCCCCAGCATCTCCCTCCCCACAGCCTCCCCAGAAGCGGTCGGTCGCACACTTAGTGTGAGTTAAGGTGGAGCAGGAGTCCCGTGTGTCTCCCCAGTAGATAATATCTCCACTACTCCCGAAGGGCTCAGTGGAGTGCCTGGCACAGAGTTGGGTTTAGGTGCTGTGGAGTCTTTATCTTGTGTGGGGATTAGAGTCAGCAGGCAAAGCAAACTTCCAGAACAGCTGGCTGTCTGAGTCCACAGGTTCCACAGGAAGACCCAGTCAATCCCTACAGGTAGGAAATTGTCTGTAACCGAACACAGAGTGTTTTCTCCTGGTCAGCATTCCCTAAGCAACGTAACAACTTTCTCCCTTAGCACGTACATTGTGTTAGATAAGTCAGCTAGAGACCATTTAACATACACAGGAGATCGTCAGCGGGTTCTATACAAATATGACACCAGTTTACAGAAGGGATCAGATCGGGCTGGAGAGATGGCTCAGTGGTCAAGAGAACCTATTACTCTTCAGAAGGTCCTGAGTTCAAATCCTAGTAACCACATGGTGGCTCACAACCATCTGTAACAAGATCTGGTGCCCTCTTCTGGAGTGTCTGAAGACAACTACTGTGTAACTACATAAAGTAAATAAGAAAAAGGATTTTTTTTTTTAAAAGAGGGGATCAGATCTTCCACAAATGTGAATGTCTATAAAGGGCTCCTGAATCTATCCTTCCAGGATCCCAAGGGACAACTCTATCGTCAGAATTACTTTTAAATTGCCTGGTAAGCTAAGATACATGACTCATATGTACAAGTCTCAGGAGTAATGTATGATAGATTTATGTAATATGCATGAAAGAATGTTTTGGTATACATGTGTACAGCCATTTGTTTTTGTTGGGTGGCACCCGTGTGTGGAGGTCAGAGGTCGACTTTCAGGAGTTGCTTCTCAGGCTGGCCATGGTGGCACGCACACCTTTAATCCCAGCACTAGGGAGGTAGAGGCAGACAGATCTCTGTGAATTAGTTCAAGGCCAACCTAGTCTATACAGTGAGTCCCAGGATAGCCAGGGCGACGTAGAGAAAAGACAAGATGGAATTAGTTCTCTCCTTCCGCTCTGTGTTTCAGGAATTGAACTGAGATCCTCAGTCTCGCACAGCAAGCCCTTCTAGCTACCTGCTGAGTCCTCTTGTGAGGCCAGTGCCTGGCTAAGACAACCCGTTTTTAAAATGCGGAATCCACTGGACTTGAAATGTTTTGTTTTGTTTTGTTTTGTTTTTGTTTTTGTTTTTTTTTTGTTGTTGTTCACTTGTTTTGCATTACAAAGTGCTGGGATCAGGAGCACACTGGACTAGTCTGCTAAGTGACTTCTTAGCAGACTAAGTAAGTGACAGACTTCTGCTGTGTGTTGGCTGGGGTCCTCATCCCCGTCTCACAGGCAAAGGGAGCTTGCCTGAGGCCTCAGCCTCCCTTCTCTCCTCACCTCTTACCCAGGGTTCTAAAGAGAGCCGGTTACCCAGATCCCGGTCCTTGGCTCCCTCATGCAGCTCTGCCTGCGCGGCTTCTGCCCTCAGTGTCATGGCAGAGCTGCCCCATCGCCCACGGCTGCAATCCCTGCCTTTCCTGGCCTTCTGTTTTCCCAGCGGGAGGCCGCAGTGACGGGCTAATGGCAGTCTGTGCTGGTGCCCGGATGGTGCTTTGCCCTTCCCTCTGGCCTTGACATGATCTTATAGCTCCTCTTAGAGAGGGCTGGGTGGGCGAGCAGAGGAAGGAAGCAAGGAAAGAGGTACAAAATGATCAAATGAGGGGGCCCGGGGCCCAGGGCATGCGCAAGGCACAGTACCAGCTGGTCGGAGGAGGCAGACCACAGCCCTAGGCCAGCCTGCCCGGTAGGCTCTAACTCTGCTGCTTACCAGATGTGAGACTTTATAGCCAGCCAACCAGTTTCTCTGTGCCTCAGTTTCCAGACATGCCAGCAAAATAAAAGACATATATCCTGGAACACATCTGGCTTACTGGAAACTAGGTAGGGCTGGGGTCCCATGCAGGCGGCCTGCTCTATGAGTTTACCAAGTCCCCCAGGAAGGTGGAGCCATGTTGTCTACTTGAGACCAGTACTGTGAAATGTCATAGCCAAGGTCATAACCTCGGCGTCCAGGTCCTTTTTCTCAACTATAACTGAGATGTCTGTGATAAGTGGAACGGCCCAGCCAAAGCCTGAGATAGATAGATAGATAGATAGATAGATAGATAGATAGATAGATGACAGACCGACAGAGAGTACTGTACATGGAAAATGCACCTCGTACATAGGAATATGTCCATTGGGCTGGAGAGATGGCTCAGTTCAGTGGTTAAGAGCACTGACTGCTCTTCCAGAGGTCCTGAGTTCAATTCCCAGCAAGCACATGGTGGCTCACAACCATCTGTAATGGGGATCAGATGCCCTCTTCTGGTGTGTCTGAAGACCACAACAATATACTCACGTACATGAAATAAATAAATAAATCTTTAAAACAAAAGAATGTGCCCACCTCTGTGTGCACTATAGGCACAGTACATGTGTCTATATCATATGCATGCATGACTGGTGGGAGAGCCTTGCACTTGTCTGGCATTCTGAAGGTGTAAGGGAAAGGTCAGCGAGCTGACACGGATTTGAGTGGGCCTATGTAAGAGGCCAAGGGAGCTGGGACATGTCTGCAGAAGATGAAAGGGCAGCTCATGCATAGCCAGTGACAGTCACACCAGGCCACAGGTCACCGTTGGTCTTACCTCCCTGGTACCCAGGGAGGGGGTGTGTGCATGTGGGGAGAATGAGGACTGTTATCTGGAGAGAGGTGACAGTTATGGAAACTTGTAAGTGTATAGATTCTGGAACCGACTCCAGCTCCCAAGTGGTGGGAACAGGCATTCACTACTGTGACGAATCCAATGTGATTCTTATTTATTCTTTATTTGTTCTCCTCCCACCACTCCTCGTCCTCCTTCTCTTCCTTCTCTTCTTCCTCTTCTTCTTCTTCATGGCCAAGGGTTCTGGGACTCCTTGGGACATTAGCCCACAGAACAGAGGGCCCATCCTCCCCTCTCAGCTTCCTGGTCTGGCATTGATCTTTCTCTCTTGTTCGTGTTTTGTTCTTTTGCTTGTTTGTTTTTTTTTTTTTACAAATGATCATAACAACAAATAGTTCTGTACATGATTCATTTGTTTCCCGGTGCAGAGTAAATTCCCAGGAGTAGGCTGGCTGCTTCAAAGAAGATGCCCTGGGCCATGTGTTGGCTACTCCTATTTGCCTGCCCAAGCCCAGATCCATGCTAATCTCTGCAGCATCTCAATTTGGTTTTCGAGGCACAGGCTTTGCAGTCCTCCAGCCCAGAACATCCCAACAGAGATAGATCTGCGCAACTGCACAGCCAGCATTCATGAAGTCCGGTCTGGCATCCTCTCTCTCTCTCTCTCTCTCTCTCTCTCTCTCTCTCTCTCTCTCTCTCTGTGTGTGTGTGTGTGTGTGTGTGTGTGTGTGTGTGTGTACCAGGAGAGTCTAAGCAGCAGTTCTCGACTCAACCCCCTGGGGAGTCACATATCAGATACCTTGCATGTTGGATATTTACATTACAATTCACAACTGTAGCAAACTCACAGTCATGAAGTAGCAATGAAAATAATCTTACAGTTGGGGTCACCACAGCACGAGGAACTGTATTAATGGGGCACAGCATCAGCAAGGTTGAGAGCCACTGGGAAGGAAGACCTGTGTCTTCTGTAAGCTTCTCTGCAGCGGCCACGCCTGTCTTGCAGACTGATGATTGACAGACATCCCGCCTGTGGCAGCTAGGATGCTGCAGAGGCGGGCCAGTGCGAGCCTGCTTAGCTCTTCTAGCGGCCATTTGCTACCAATGTCAACTCCTGGCAGGATTGATTTATTTATTTACTTACTTACTTTGGAGACAGAATCTTACTATATAGCTCAGGCTGACGTCAAACTTGCGATATAAGCTGGGCTGGCCTTGAACTTTCGCTATCCCTGCCTCTTGAGAGCTAGACTTACAAACACGCACCGCAAAGCTCAGCCATTGACCTCGTCGCCTTGTGACTATTAAGGAACACTTTTGGAGTGTACTGCTACACCCAGCAGACGTCCACCCTCTGCCGAAGCTACTCATGCCAGCTCTCATGATAATCCAGCTCTACAGCTCGCCTACAGAGTGCTCTTGGTTGGCAGTAACAAGTCCTGGGGTTGATGTCCAACACTATACAAGCTGGAGTTCCTGCCGGGGGTTGGAGGGGAGAGAGAGGTCTCAAACTTTCTCAAACTTTATTTCAAACACTCTACAAGACTGAGTAGAACTTCAGTGTTTGTGAAGAGTTGGAATGTTCCTGGTCCAGAGCCAAGTTACCCTGGGCTATCTTAGGCTCAAATAGCCAAGACTTGCCTACCTCTGTGTTTGACCTAATGCCTTAGGGATGTAAATCGCTAAGTTTCCAGGCTTATAGTAGAGATTTCTTGGTTGTTTTTGTAAACTGCCTAATGTTTCCACCAATATATTTTTTTCTATTTTTCATGTGTGTAAATGTTTAGCCTGTGTATATGTGTATGTTCTAGGGGCATGCCTGGTTCCCATGAACATCAGAAAAAGGTGTCAGATCCCTGGAATTGGAGTTCCAGATGGTTGTGAGCCACCATGTAAATGCTGGGAGCTGACCCTGGGTCCTCTGCAAGAGTAGCGGGTGCTCTCGGCCACTGAGCCATCTCTCCAGCCCTTCCTCCAGTATAATGTTAAAGCATCTTGGTTTATGATTTTCTTGGTTCTGTTACTATTGAAAATTCACGGAACTGCTCCCACACTGGAAGATGGAATTTGGGGAGCCCACATCTGCTTTCCTGGGTTCTACTCAAGTCTGTGCGTCGAAAATGCACTATTGCTCCCTTTGAGGTGAGAAGCATGGGGTTTTGTTTTTGTTTTTGTTTTTGTTTTTGTTTTCTGCTGACAACTGCAGAAACTGGGCACAGCATTGCACACCTGGACTTCCAGCTCTGCAGAGACGGAGGCAGGAGGATTAAAAGTTCAATATCCTTCTCAGCTACATACTGAATTGAAGACCAGCATGGGCTAACAGGCCTCTGTCTAAAAGGGTAGGGGGGGTGCCCTGGTCTCTGCACATAGAGTTCCCTTGCCCAGCTGATGCCCGCAAGCACACTTCACCACACCCCTTTGTTCTGTGACTTTAAAAATCTATGCAACCCCATTGACAATGGGACACGTTATCCAGAACAGCCTACATACAGCCATGGTCCCTAGTCATGGTCATTGGTGTCTGTTCCTGAATAAACTCTTTTGTCCTCTTTGATGCCAGAATGGTTTTTGTGTTGGCATGATCGTTCCAGGCTGCTCGCCTCCCCGACCCTGGAGATTCTGCTAGCCACTTGGTACCACAGTGAGTACCGACAAGTCCAAGTCCCTGGGTGATCTCGCCGACTTCATCCTCAGATCCTCTGAAGTAATTACAGGGTGTAGACTCAGGGGTTCCTGAGTTCTAGCCTTGCCCACCTGCCACCCTCAAATCAGGTCATGAGCGCATGTGCCTATCAAAGGAAGAAGAAGGCTCGGCTAGCGCGTGATGGATACAAGGTCGGCCGGAAGAGCTCGGTCGGATAGCCTTTGTCAGCAGGTAAGGAACTGCGTAGGTTTTTCTCGGCTCACGTTCCCGTGAGGTGTGCCCTTGACAAGCTGCTGACAAGAAAGAGTGAGCTTGAGGTGTGTATCCACTAGAGCTTGTTTAAAGCCCTGCTCTGACCACCCACCAACCGTGTGAATCTGTGCTCTTAGTCCTCCCCTTGAGCAAACGAGGCTCCTCCTCTCGACTGTTGTGGAAACCGAACGAGGTCTGACTCCCCCAGTGCCTCCGTAAGGCTTCCGCAGAGGTCGCCAGCTTTCCTAGCAGTTCCCACGAGCCAGACCCGGGCTGCCACGCAGGGGCAGGGGTCAGGCGTGGAGGCAGACTGTCCCGGTGCCCCCAGCCAGGCCGCTGGCGAGTCTGGCGCCGCCGCCGAGGAGCAGGGGCCCTGAGCTCTCTCCCCTCAGCGTCTGGACCGGCCGAGGAGGCAGACGAGGCACAGTGACAGCTGGGAAGGTTTAATTGCTCCTCCGCGGCTTGGGAGCACCTCCCTCCTTTGCCAGCGATCTGCATTTCAATGTGGGAAGAGTGGAGAGTAATGTAGGGTGCTGCTCAAAGGGGTTACAATGATTAATCATTTAAAAAGCAAGATCTTAATTACAGGCCGCAATTTTTGCTATTTAAGGAGTCCATTAGTTGCCAGAAAGAAGAAGAAAAAAAAATTATCACAGGTTATTCTCCTCCCAAAGTAGAGTGGAGGAGGGAGGGGCAGCGGGGGAGGGACTCAGCTGCTGCTTCGGATGGTGGGGGTGGGGGGGCTGGGGCAGAGGTTCCACCCCTGTAAGAGGCCCAGCCCCAGTCAGGCGCTGGGCTCTGTAGCAGTGGAATCGCAGAGACTGGGAATGGCGGCTAGGCAGAGGCTGGAATTCCACCTGTGGGCGTCCCTGGAGGCCGCCTCGGGCCAAAGGCTGAGACCACTCCTCCCCCACTCCCACTGACCCCTGACTCCCTGCTTAGGATGTTGGGTTAATTACCAGGCCTTCCCCTCTGACCCCTCTGTTAGTATAAGTCTTGTCCGGGCTCTCAAGTCCCTAGGGTGTATGTACAAAGGGGACTTGGTGGGGGAGGGGGTATGGCAGTGAGCGTAGGATAAAAACAATCAAGTTCCTTTAGTGGGTTGATTTCCTGATCCTCAGGCGACTAAAGGGTCAGAAGATCACGGTTCCTTGAGATCTCCACACCCTCCTGGTCGATCACACCTCTGTCGTTGGCAGGAATACCCAGTCCAAGGGGTCTGGACAGCACCTTTATCCCAGAAACCAGGTCGGACAACAAAGGGGACATCCAGTACAGAAGCTGATGTAAGGGTGTCAGATCCCACCCCAGCCCTGAACTGCCACTTGTGGGGACATGGCCAGTGTGACCACTAACCTCGGTGAATGTGAGGTGTAAGCCGGACTGTGCTTTGTGCTCTCCACGGCCTTAGGACAGCCAGGCTTGAAAACAAGTTTATGGGAGGAAAGATTGGTTCATCCCAAGCCTGTTCAGACTGGGGATGAAAGACATGGAATCAGGCCCGCAAACAGCCACTCCTGCCAGACTGATTAAATGCCTCTGAGCATGTGTGAGAGCCTGGTGGGAGTTTCCTTCATCTGTTCTAACATGCAGTCCCCCAGAGGGCAGGATGCTAAATTGGATTCGATGATAATCCGAAGGGTTGGGGGGGGGGGGATGGGAGAAGAGACTCCAGCCACAGACCAAAAATACCCAAACTGATTTCCTGATGACTCTGCCCTCTTCTCTTTTGCCAGCCTCTGATCCACCCACCAACCCCCTGTTGGGGGAGCGTGTCTGTCCCTTTAACTGTCAGGCTCCTACCTCCTAGGGTGGGGGGCTGGGCAAACCTCCTCTCCTCCTCCATGCTGATTAATTGTAGGGTTAGGTACCCCAAACAAGCTGGGCCACGTTATTTCTGGCGCTGGCTCTTTTCGCTGGTCCCTGATCTGAGCCTCAGTAATCAACAGCTTTTAGCTCATCGCTATCGTGACACTCTTTACTTGGGCCAGAAAACAGCAGCGATGTGATGGAAATAAAGGAGTTTATTTTCTGTGTCACCAAATCCCCAAAAAAGCAGGGGAAACGAGAACAGAGAGGGTTCTGTGGGCAGAAACGGGGCCCGGAGGATGGTGGGAAGGTCAAGCATCCTGAAGGTGCTGTTGGCTGGAGACAGTTCTGCAGGTGACAGACAGGCAGGCCCCTGGCTCAGAACGTCGAAGACTCTCCATGGGTCTATGAAGAAGCTATAGACTCAGGTTTCTGGCCCTCTGGGTTTGTACATCCTGTTCTCCCTGCCACTGAGAGCTGGCCAGGTCTGAAAGGTGCTCTGATTTCAGAGAATTCTGGAGGATTTCGGGGTATCAGTATCTTCTCTCTTCCGGTCAGCCAGCAGGTCAAGTCTTTTTGCGAAAATTAGAAAAGAGCGCCCCCTTGAGGCAGATGTAGCCTTTGCAGGCACAGAGCCTCCAATCGAGGCTGCCGGGGCGCGGCAGGGAGTGTCGGGAGGGGGGTTGTTTCTTTGTTTGTTCTTTAAACCCCGCGGTGGTCTTCTGCTGCACACTGAAGTTCGGCCAAATACTTACTTTAGTCTTCGTGATGACCCCCTAAACAGGTTAAGTTGTTACCTTTTCTATGGGAATAGAGCTGCTGTCTGTTCAATGGTCCACCCAAGATTTAAAACCCAATGACATCTCTGGCCAAACAACCTCACAAAACCCAGCCATGAAGAACAAGTGATTCCTGGTCAGGCCAGCTCCTGACCACAGCTGGCCCAGAGTGACACTGGGGATTGTGCGGGGGCAACGAGGACCCAGAGCCTCCGCCCCATTCACAAAACACTTCTTCCCTGCAGGGCCAGATCTCATTACTACAGCCTGTTTTACCTTTCCTTGGGGTATCACCCAGTGCCACAGGACCTGAAGAATGGTGGCATGGGCCAGGCCCAGCTAGCACCCCAAAAACCTCTTCTCCCTCCCCGTACCTTCTGGTTGCTAGGTGCTGTCCCAAGCATGTGGGGGAGGGGCTCTTCCTGCCGAGGAAGTCTGGACCTGAATGCTGGTGGCTACCAAAGGTTTGCCTTTGGCTTTTAATTGTATTTTATGTATTGTGTGTGTGTGTGTGTGTGTGTGTGTGAGTGTGGCGGTCAGAGGACTGCTTACCGGAGTCACTCCTCTCCTCTCTCCATGCACATCCTGGGGCCTGAACACCTGGGGTCACCAGGCTTCTGAGAAAGTGCCTTTATTGCTGAGCCCATGGCATCATCCATTCAAATATCCATCAGTGCCCGGATGTCTTGGGAATGGAGTTCCAGACACTATTTAACAGCCCTTGGGCTGTGTTAGTGACTAATAAGTTCCTCTTGGAGCTTATATCCTAGCTGGATGGAAAAAGACCGATGGTAGATTGTCATCATGACTGGGTTTAGGTCTTTGTTCTGGAGTCTTCTTTTTGACGAAGCCTCCCGGTGTCCTTGTTCAGTATGGCAGCCCCAGCACACCGCCTGCTGGTAGCACGTTAGCTATCCAGCTTCTAAACATCTGCTCCACTGTCATGCATTTTAGGTTTTGTTGTTGGTGATGGTTTTGTTGTTGTTGTTATTGTTGTTTTGGCAAGATCTCACTTTGTAGCTTTGGCTGTCCTGAAGCTTTATCGAGTGCACAGGTGACGTCTTGTCCCCCTCTGTGCCCTAGCATCTCCCCTGGTGCCCAATCCCTCAGAACGGCCTCTGTAGATCAGGCTGGCCTTGAACTCACAGAGTCACACCTGCTTCTGCTTCCCCCGAGTTCTGGGATCAAAGCCTGGACACCTGGCTTTGTACTTCTTTATCTTGTTTATTGTTTGTTGTTTAGAGAGAGGATATCCTTCATCCCAGGCCGGCCTCAAACTCCATAAATAACAGAGGATGACCTTGGACTTCTGTTTTTTTTTTTTTTTTGTTTGTTTGTTTTGTTTTGTTTTGTTGTTTTTTGGATTTTTTTTTTTCGAGACAGGGTTTCTCTGTATAGCCCTGGCTGTCCTGGAACTCACTCTGTAGACCAGGCTGGCCTCGAACTCAGAAATCCAGAAATCTGCCTGCCTCTGCCTCCCAGAGTGCTGGGATCACAGGTGTGTGCCACCACCGCCCCATCGACCTTGGACTTCTAATCCTCTTGCCTCCGCCTCCCTGAACCGCACCATCCTCTCATGTGATGCTGGGACTCAAACTCAGCACTGTGTGCGTGGTAGGCAAGTGCCTGCCCGCTAAACTACATTCCCAGGCTACGCATCAATTATGGATTGTGTCCTCTGCCAGCCGGGGGGCTCTGTGAGGCAGGCATTTTGTATCATGCTTGGAGTCATGTGCCGGTAAAGACTCACTGAGTGCACAGGCGATCTCCCCTGGAGCCCACTCCCTCAGATCCTCTCCTCTGGGATCTAGGAGCCTCCATGGGCCGCAGTCTGCTATGTGAGCTCACAGAGGTCCTTTGCAATCTCTGTGCCCCCCCCCGGGGGGGGGCAGTTCTCATGGAGCAAATGGACTCTTGTGTTTTTGCTCAGGCCCAGCATCTGTCTGTCAGCAGTTTGTCCTGGAGACTCAGTCTGACAGCAAAAAAAATCTCCCTACCTACTGCTGTCAGCAAGGGCTTGGGGGCAGCAGTGTGAAGGCTGAGAACGAGGCTGTGAGACATCATAGACTTAACCCCCAAGCCTTCTGGGCCCTACCCTGACTCAGGTGCTTTCCTGGCTGGCTGGTAGAGAGCTCAGGACTCCCACATGGAGGATCTTACACCTCCCCCCAACATCGGATCTGGTCTGAGGAGCACTAAGGGGCCGATGTCTCTGGCTGCTGCCACGATGCCTTCTGGGTTTCTAGTGACATGAGAGGGGGCTTCTGAGTGGGTGAGCAGATGGGAGGGGGCAGATATGTTCCCCCTCCTCCCACTAGGACTCCCTCTGCCCTCACCTCTGGGAATGGGCCAGGCAGGGGGGGGGACTGATTCAGCTGATACTGGCTCAAGTGGAGGCAAGGAGCAGGAAGAGTTCCATCCAGTTCTGGGGTTCAGGGCAGGCTGGCCTACCGGAGGCCCCTGTGGGTCCTCATGTAGCCTCCAGGGACTCAGTGACGAAGAATGCCTGCGCAGGAGGAAACTGCATCAGGTCTCCTGGCTGGTGGCAGTGAGCAGACCCAGGCTGGATCCTCGGACAAACTGGTATACTTCTCTCTGTTTCAGATCCTTGGTACAAAATAATAGGAAGCTGTAATCCCCATTCTATAGATCTGATGCCACAGGGTCAACGTACCTAGTGTAAGACTTAGATACTCGACCGAAGGTGACCACGATGACTTGGATTTCCATGGTCAATCAGCCACCCCTTGTAACTCATAACACTTTATTACTCTGAGCTGTGTGACCTTGGGCAAACTGTATACCCTCTCTGAGCCCACGAGTAAAAGAATGATGGGGGGGGATGGGGAGGACTAAAGGCACCATTTAAATGAGCTTCAAGCCTGGGAGCACTTGAGGGGTCTGGGGATGTGAGGAAAAGGAAGAGGAGGGAGAGGAGGAGGAGGAACAGAAATGGGGGGGGTGGACAGGTGCTGAGGAAGGAGGCTGTGAGACACAGGAGGCTGAAAGGAAGAAGGGGAGGGTCGTAGAGAGGAAGAAGAGGAAGCCGGAGGAGGAGAGGGAGGAGAGGAGGGGAGGAAGGCAGGAGAGCAGGGCAGGAAGTGGAGTGTGCCAGGAAGAGAGGGGGAGGGGGAAGAGAGAGGAAGTGCCAGCTAGCCCACTTCCATCGCTACAGAGACGGACAGGAGTTCATGGGGGGAAACTGAGGCTCGAGGTGTCCCTGAATGGCCGAGAACAACATTTTGTACTCAAGAAAGGACCTAGACCTCGACCCACCCGCTCCCTGACACGGAAGAAAGCAGGGGAAAGAGAAACACTGGCTGACAGACAGGAGCCTCATCTCTGAGAGGACTACCCCCCGGGGTGAGGATGAGCCCCAAGGGTAGAGAGGTAAGAGGTTAGCGCAGGCCAAAGAGCTAGCTGTGCTGGCCCTTTGCCACACAGAAGGACCAGAATGGTGTCCCGTGTCCTCTTGTCGTGTCCCCCTGTGATACCCAACGCCCCCCCCCCCAGCAAAACACAAGAGTAGCCCCTTCCCAGGGGACCGGCAGAGGCGGGTTCGTGGTGCTCCCTGCACCAACAGTCTGGGCACACAGAGGCCAGGTGCCTGTAGCGTTGGGGTGCCTGTCCCCTCTCTATGGGCTAGTTAATAACCAAAGATGACTTTGAATTACTCTCCTCAGCAGTGTGGGCCTCGGCTTGCACACTAGTGCATAGTGGGAAAGAGTGTGTCTGAAGATGTGGCTCCGTGGGTAGAGTGTTGCTGAGCATGCGCAACGCCCCGGGTCCGCGGTCAGCACCCAGCAGCGAGGGAAAGCAGACAGACAAGCAGACAGACGTGGCAGGTACCTGTAATCCCTGCATTCAGGAGATGAGGGAGGAAGGCCAGAAGTTCAAGGCCATCCTTCCCTACATACAGTTTGAGGCCAGTCTGGGCAACGTGAGAGCCTGTCTCTTTTGAGACATGGAGGAGAGAAAGGGGTGGTGAGAAGGGGGGGGGGCGGAAGCAGAAGTGGTTTTTCCTTTCTTCCCTTCCGGTTTTCTCTTGTGGGTCAATCCAAGAGCAACAATCCTTCTGCATGCCCTCTGGCCACTAGCCTTGCCCGCTTTCTATCTACTCTGGTCCCCACCCAGCCCTCCTTCCCAATCCACCTGCACAGCAGACCCCGCTCTGTGCGTTCTGAGGGGCTTCCTGATGCTAAGCCTGGGAACCGCGCTCTGTGTGTCCAGGGATGGGTGCCAAAGGAACAGTGGGCCCGCGGTCTGTGTGAATGGCCAGACTGGGGGTGTGGGGGGGCGGGGGAGGTAAGGGAGGGTTAGATGAATAGATGTTGGGCACAGAAAAAGAGGGTGTGGGTCCCCAGCTGCCTAGAAGGGGGCAGAAGGCTGCGGTCCAGGAGCCTGGGAAACCCGCTCCCAGCCAGGCCACAGGCAAGGGTGGGAAGTCAGGGCCCGAGGGGGCTTTGTACCCTGCACAATTGCAGCCGCTCTTCTGGATAAAGGGGCGAACAAAGGCGCCTTCGGAAGTGGCCACGCTGCTCAGCACCCGGGGAGGCCCCAGGAAGCCAGCTCTCCCTGGCTGCCCACACAGGCATCCACCCAACACCCCCCCCCCACACACACACACACTGCCCGATCCCAAGGGGCCAGCTGGGCCCCAGCCACCGCAGCCTGGGCAGCTGCGCTAGGAGTTGGGGAAAGCGGAGGGAACCACCCTCTACTGTGCACGGCCCGGACCGAATTCCAGGGGAGGCAGCTGGGGGAGGGGGCTGCCCTCCCACTTTCCGGGACAGTAGTGGGATTGGGGGCTGACAGTGTGGGTTCACCGGTCTCCAAGCCCAGGTGAAGAATTGCTCTACTTAACCCTCTTCATTCCCTGACTCCCAGGGAGCCAGTGGTCCCTGGCTGAGAAAGAGCTCTCCTGATATCACCATGCATTCAAGCACCCATGTTCTTGACTCACTGGCCGCATTGTCATCGGTCTCTAGGGTTAGGAATACAAAGAAAGTATCTCAGTTCCTCCGCTCAGAGACGACTCAAGCAGCTTCATCTCCTCGCCGGAAGCTGAACACGGAGGACCTAGGCAACATGGTGATTTTGTCTCAAAATTTTTTAGGATGGAGCCGGGCGTGGTAGCGCACCCAGCACTTGGGAGGCAGAGGCAGGAGGATTTCTGAGTTTGAGGCCAGCCTGATCTACAGAGTGAGTTCCAGGACAGCCAGGACTACAAAGAGAAACCCTGTCTGGGGGAGGGGGTTATAGGATGGTCTCCGTGGCATGAGGGAGGATGAGGATGTGACACATGTAATCTGACTGACTTCTCAATAGCGGGGATCATCAGTTCTAAATTGGTTGTGTCCAAAAGCAATTTCTGTCTAACACTTCCAGCAATCTTAATTACAAACTGTGTGTATTGGGGATAAATAAATAGGGTAAAGCCAAGTAAAGTGATGCATGCGTTTAATCTCAGCCTTGAGAGACAGAGGCAGGCAGATCTCTGAGTTCAAGGCTAACCTGGACTACAGAGTGAGTTCCAGGATAGCCAGGGCTACATTCTGTCTCAAAAAACCAAAGGGAAGGGGCTGAAGAGATGGCTCAGTGGTTAAGAGCATGGGCTGCTCTTCCAGAGGTCCTGAGTTCAATTCCTAGCAAGGTCATGGTGGCTCACAACAAGCCCTCTTCTGGTGTGTCTGAAGACAGCTACAGTGTACTTATATAAAATAAATATTTTAAAAGAAAAAAAGAAGGGGAGGAGGGGTGGAGGGGGAGAAATGGGGTAAAGTCTGGGTGTGGAGTGCACACCTGTATCTTGGGAAGGAGAAAGAGGAAGATCAGGAATTTAAGGTCAACCATGGCTCCGTATTAAGTTCAAGGTCAGTCTGCGATATAGGAGACATTGTCCCCAAAAGTGAAGAGGGGTAGACAGAGACCCACAAAATGGGGAAATAGCAGCTCCTTCTCCAGTCTGCACCCCCTTTGTTTTAGCATTACATACTGCTGTCCTTCAGAGCTCCCATGTGCCCACTGGTCAAAGCTCTCACACTCTGACATGTTCACATAGCTCTGCACATCCCTCACAACTGAGGAACTGGTGTAGACAGAATAGTATGAATTAAATGCCAGACTTTCTTCTTCTTCTTCTTCTTCTTCTTCTTCTTCTTCTTCTTCTTCTTCTTCTTCTTCTTCTTCTTCTCCTTCTCCTTCTCCTCCTCCTCCTCCTCCTCCTCCTCCTCCTCCTCCTCCTCCTCCTCCTTCTTCTTCTTGCTCAAACTGCTCAAGACAGGATCATGATATGCTGTCCAGGCTGGGCTTTAGAAATCCTGCCACAGTTTTCCGAAGTCACTGGGACTAGAGACACAGACCACCTCACCCTGACACACTTCCCCAGCCGTTTTTCCACAAATGTGTTTGCTGTTGTTTTGTTTTGGAAACAGGGTCTTTTGTAGCCCAGACTGACCCTCAAGTTCACTAGGGATCTAGTGATGATCTTGGATTTCTGATTCTCCTCCCTCCATTTCCCAAACGCTGGGATTCCAGGCATGTGTCACTGTGTCTCATCTATGTGGTGCTGGGAATCCAGCCCAGGTGTGTTAATTATGCTTCCTGTTTCTATAATAAAATAACATCAGCGAACAGTGATCTACCAGCTGGTTTTGGCTTGCAGCTGGAGAATCCAATCCATCACCGCGACAGGATCGTCCAGTAGCTGGTTGTATTACAACCAGCCAGGGAGCAGAGAGCGATACACACTGATGGTCAGCTAGATTCCCCCTTTTTACTCTGTCCAGAACTCCAACCTATGCAGTGGTGTAACCTATGGTTAAAAAACGTGTCTTCCCGGGGCTGGAGAGATAGCTCAACAGTTAAGATCACTTGCTGTTCTTCTAGAGGACCCAGGTTCAATTCCCAGCACCCACATGGCAGACTGTAACTCTAGTTTCAGGGAATCCAACACCCTCACACAGACATATAGGCAGGTAAAACATCAATGCATGTGAAATAAAAATAAAATAATTAAAAAAGAAAACCATGTCTTCCACCCCGATTAATCTAGACAATTCCAGGCTTTCTCAGTGGCTAACCCAACTTAAATAATCCCTCACAGGCCTGCACAGAGACTTGTCTACAAGGTGACTCTAGACCCTGTCAGGTTGTCAGTCCTCTAGTCATCACGCCAGGGCTCAGACACACCAAGAAAGCCCTATTTCCAATCAAGCCCCAAGCCCAGCCCAGTCCCCAGTCCCGTCCCCTGTCCAGTCCCCAGTCCCATCCCCTGTCCAGTCCCCTGTCCAGTTCCCTGTCCAGTCCCCAGTCCAGTCCCCTGTCCAGTCCCCAATCCAATCCCCAGTCCCGTCCCCTGTCCAGTCCCCAGTCCAGTCCCCAGTCCCGTCCCCTGTCCAGTCCCCAGTCCAGTCTCCAGTCCCGTCCCCAGGCTTTCAATGCAAACAGGAACTGGGTTAACGTTCTCCATCAGTTCATCTGCTCCTGGAAGGCAGAGCACCACGGGGAGCCGGAAGGAGGCAACGCTCACTTCGATGGCAGGACCAGAGTTGAAGGAGGCAGAGGCTGGCCTCGAACTCGGGAGCCTGGATTATGGGGCCAGTTCCCGGATAACCAGAGCCACACAGAGAAATCCTATCTTGAAAAACCAACCAACCAAAGAAACAAATGAACAAAAAACTCATTAGCATATGTGAAACTCTCTGTGCAAGCCAAGTTTCTGTGGCCTCTTGCTGACTTGGAAGTCTGTTGCACCACGCTACCAGGAACTAAGGTCCCCAAAGGCTGGAACAACAGGTCCTGGAGGTCCTGTGCACCTCCTACTTAACACGTATGACATGGATGTACACACTTAGCCCCATGTAGGACCTTCCTGCAGCTCACAGAGTAATTCTGAATCCAGAACCCTACCACAAACACTTGGAAGAGTGCGAGCCATGCAGGTTCATTCCCCACCCTCACTCCTGCCCATCCTCCTTCAGAGCTGGCTGACGGTATCTGGATTCTGGGTCCCAGCCCACCCCGAAGCAAAGAATTAGCCAGGCCTATAAGACCCATAGATGGAAGTCCCCATTGGAGCTGGTGGGACCAGGACAATGCCCCCTTCTCCAGGCAGCTGGCAGAGTCTGCTAGGTCCTGGGCAACTGAATGCCCTGCAAGACACACACTGGAGTCTGTATCTAGACAGCCTGTGCCAACATCCACCCCCACCCAAGAAAAGGAGCCTTTCTTCCCCTGCTGGACAGATCTGAGACTTGAAAAAAGATCATCGGAGGCAGCCAGGCTGACCTTAGCTCCGGAAACAGATTTCCTGGCCACCCTTGCCCTTCCCCGCTTGGGAAAGTCCAAGCTGGGAGGGAAGCTCCCCTTTGTGAGCCAGGCGGCTCCCACAGACTGCAGGCCCCCCCACCTGCCCACCCTTCATCCCCCTTACCCTCCCCTCCATCCCTGGCTCTGAATGTGAGGATGTTCAGCAAACACCCACTGTGGGCCCTGGAGAGTGCTTGTACTGAAGGCTGCTTCATGGTGTGTCAGAGGTTAGGGACACGGGATTTCAACACAGTCCCTGTGTCCACGTCGAAGGAAGCAAAACTGAGGCCCAGTGGTGACAGAAGAGTCCAAGTGCGACAGCTAATGGGGTGGGGGTGGGCAGCGGCCGGGTCTCAGATGCTGCTTTAGGATTTGTTCTCATGTGGCTCCACTGGCTGTCAGGATTCAGGCCTCTAGCTCTGTGTTCTCAGGAGATCTTTGCCACAACCAGGGTCATTCGGGGTCCTGGGGATGAACGAGTGAGTGCAAGGCTCCCTGGGACTTGTGAAAGACTGACTGTCACCAGGAAGGCAGCTTTAGTGACTGCTGAACAGAGCAGACTTGGGGGGAGGGGCTCTCTCATAGCAGGCAAGCCCTAGGAGAAGCCTCACTGAAAACAGGCGTGGTACACCCCATCTTCTAATCATCTCCGGGCCAGAGAAGGAGCCAGGTGAGGATTGCCAAAGAAATATACCACAGACACGCACAGAAGAGATGTGAGCCAGGACAATGCCCCCTTCTCCAGGCAGCTGGCAGAGTCCGCATCTGAATGCCCTGCAAGACACACACTGGAGTCTGTATCTAGATAGCCTGTGCCAACATCCACCCCCACCCAAGAAAAGGAGCCTTTCTTCTGTGCTGGCCAGATCTGAGACTTGCAAAAGATCATGAGAGGCAGCCAGGCTGACCTTTGCTGACCACCGTCGGCCTTCCAGACACCCAAGGAGAGAACAAGGCACAGCAGGAGCCAGCCCAGAGACAACAGCTGCCGGTCCTTTCCCACAGCACTACAGTGGGTGCCTGGTGCCCACCATCTCATTTAATCGTCACACAACACATGGTAGGCAACCTTAGGAACACAAAATACCAAGAGAGACAGACACACGGTGGGAAACCAAAAAATGACCCCACCCCCACCCCGACCCGACCCAGACACACACACAGTAAAAGGACCTAGGTGACCAGGAGGCAGGGTAAAGCTAGCCTGAGAGCATGCAAGAACTGATTAAAGCAATGAAAAAAATAAGCTGGGCAGTGGTGGCGCACACCTGTGATCCCAGCACTCAAGATGGCAGAGGCAGTTTGGATCTCTGTGAGTTCAAAGCTACCCTGGTCTACAGAGTGAAATGCAGGATAGCCAGGGCTACACCGAGAAACCCTATCTCAGCAAACAAACAAACAAAACAATAAAAGAGAAGAAAGGAAGGAAGGAAGGAAGAAGGGAGGGAGGGAGGGAAGGAAGGAAGGAAGGAAGGAAGGAAGGAAGGAAGGAAGGAAGAAGGGAGGGAGGGAAGGAAGGAAGGAAGGAAGAAGGAAGGAAGGAAGAAGGGAGGGAGGGAGGGAGGGAGGGAAGGAAGGAAGGAAGGAAGGAAGGAAGGAAGGAAGGAAGGGAGGGAGGGAGGGAGTTAGAGTGAAGAGGCTGGATCAGAAAGATCTCAAGTTCCAGGCCAGCACTGGTGACACAGAGACCCTGTGTTACCATTCCCAAACAAAAGCAACAACACCCATCATCAACTTGATTCTATTTGTTTGATTTTTTTAATGCTTTTAAACCAGATATAGATAGATAGATAGATAGATAGATAGATAGATAGATGATAGAGATTGATTGGTTTGAGACAGGTTTCTCTACGTAGTTTTGGCTGACCCACATCTCACTAGGAGGAACAGGCTGGCTCAGACTCACAGAGGTCCACCTGCTTCTGCTTCCTGAGTGCTGGGATTAAAGGCATAAGCCACCACACACCCAGTGTGAACAAGAAATTTCTAAAGAATTGTTTTATTTTAATTGTGTGTATCTGCATCTTTAAGGAGTATGTTCATGTGTATGTATCTGTATATGTGGGTTGTGTATGTTCACATGTGTGTGTATGTGTGTATGTGGGTCATTTATGCTCACATGTGTGCAGGTGTCCTTGAGTGTTAGAGGTGAGATGCCCTTGGCACTGGGGTCATAGGCGGTTGTGAGCTGCCCGTGGGCTCTGGGAACTGAAGTCCAATCCTTGAGAGGGCAGTAACCTGCATTAAGTGCTGAGCCATCTCTTCAGGCTTTGATTTTATTAACATTTTTAAGATTTGTTGGGTGCATATGTGGGAGACAGAGGTCAACGGGTAAGGAATTGGTTCTCTCCTTTCCTGGGCATCAGACAGGCTGGCCGGCTCAGAGACAGGCACCCACCCACTTAGCCATCTTTCCTGGTCCTTTGACTTTTTTCTTAATCTATTATTTTTTTCGAAGTAGGCTTTCATCTAGCCCAGGCTGGCTTCGAACCCATTCTATAGCCAGGGATGGCATTAAACCCTTGATCCTCTTGTTTCTTCCTTTCAAGCACAGACCTGTGGCACCTGGTTTCAGACATTTTTTTTCTTTTAATTCTGTACTAGGGGTACTGTAGCAGACAAGAAGTCTTTTTTTAAAAAGATTTATTTTATTTTATAAGTACACTGTAGCTGTCTTCAAACAGATCCCATTATAGATGGTTGCGAGCCACCATGTGGCTGCTGGGAATTGAACTCAGGACCTCTGGAAGAGCAGTCAGTGCTCTTAACTGCTGAGCTATCTCTCCAGGCCTGGTTTCAGACTTTTTTTTTTTATTGTCACATTTCAATGGCAATTTTTGTTGTTTTAAATTTTAATTTTTAAAATTTTATATGTGTGTACATTTTGCATGTGTGTATGTATGTGCGCATGGGCTTGGATGCCCTCAGACTGGAATTATAGATCCTATGAGTATGGTGTGGGTGCTAGAAATCACTCCGAAGTCCTCTAGAAGACTAGCCTGTGATTTACATAAAATTTACATTTATAAATATATGTAATTTATGTTTATGGACTAGGTGATTTGACTGTATGTAATGTCTGTGTATGGGTGTCAGATCCCCTGGAACAGGAGTTACAGATAGTTGTGAGCTGCCATGTGGGTGCTGGGAGTTGAACCCCGGACCTCTGGAAGAAAAGCAAGTGCTCTTAACAGCTGAGCCGTCTCTCCAGCCCCTATTGTAACAATTCATTATCCATGCCAATGAAAAGGCTTTCCTCCTTTCTAAATCTTTCTTAATCTAAGATACTGAGTTTTCTAGATTTCAAGAACTGTATATGTAGAGGCAGGCGGATTTCTGAGTTCGAAGCCAGCCTGGTCTACAGAGTGAGTTCCAGGACAGCCAGGGCTACACAGAGAAACCCTGTCTCGAAAAAAAAAAAAAAAAAAAAAGAATTGTATATGTATACATATGTATTCTTTAACTGTGTGTGTGTGTGTGTGTGTGTGTGTGTGTGTGTGTGTGAGAGAGAGAGAGAGAGAGAGAGAGAGAGAGAGAGAGAGAGAGAGAGAGATGCTGGGCTTGAACTTGGGGCTTTATGTGTGTTAAGTATGTACTGTGCCACCTCAGCCCTTGCTCCATCAGCTAGAGTGCAGCTTGGCGATGCGGCTCCTGGCGCAGCACCTACTGAGCACTTGGACAGCCCTGGGTGTGAACCCCAGCACTGGGTCCCCGGAACCCACAGATAATGCAAGTTCAGTAGCATTAAATTCATCCACAGTGTTATGTGGCGATCCCCACTACATCCTCACATGACCTTTAAAAAATCATCTGGACCTATTGAGCAGTAGCTCTGTGCATCCTCTCACCTGGGACTGGAAACCACTACTCCACCTCCTCATCTATGGGGTCTCGCCTGTTCAAAGTACATCATTCAAATGAACCAATATAGACGTGTCCTTTTGTATATTAACCTGATTATGTAAAAGTGCATGTATGTATGCATGCATGTATATATATATATATATATGTATGTATATATGTATGTATGTATTGCTGTGTGTGGATAATGTATGTGATATACATGAAAATCAGGGGACAACTTTGTGGCGTCTGCTCTTTCTTTTTATCTTTACTCTCTCTTTTTTTATTTTTCCTCTTTACTCGAGTTCCAGCAATTGAACCCAGATTTCCAGCCTTGGAAGTAAGCCCTTTGTACCCACTGATCTGTCTTTTTTTTTTTTTTTAAGATTTATTTATTATATTTATATGAGTACACTGTAGCTGTTTTCAGACACACCAGAAGAGGGCATCAGATTTTATTACAGATGCTTATGAGCCACCATGTGGTTGGGATTTGAACTCAGGATCTCTGGAAGAGCAGTCAGTGCTCCTAACCCCTGAGCCACCTCTCCAGCCCCCACTGACCCATCTTGATTGCTGTAATTTACTGTTTTTTTTTTTTAAATAAGCGTGTATGCTTCAAATAGGGAGGTAGAGGCACGATCAGGAATTCAACTGCATACCAAGTTTGTGGCCAGCCTAGGCTGCATTGTACTGTTAGGAGAGGAGGAGGAGGAGGAGAAAGAAGAAGGCTTGCTGACCCCCATCTTTAATCTCAGCACTCAGGAGACAGAAACAGGCTAATAATCACTGTGAGTTCAAGGCTAACCTGGGCTACATAAGGTGTTCTAGGCCAGTCATGGATACAGAGAGACCCTATTTTAGAAGGAAGACGAAAAAGAGGAGGAGGCAGAGGGGTGGGAAGGTTGGAATTTTGAGCTATTTCTGGTACAACTTGAATTTCCAAGCCCTGATTCAGTAACATTGATATTTTAGAATCCTTTCTTTTTGTTTGTTATTAGATCTTGGAAGAGGGAGTCAGGGTGCAGCTCAGTAAATACGTATGCCTAGCATGCCCAAGAGCCTGGGTTTGACCCCTAGTAGCACTTTAAGTAACATGAAAAGAGGGAAGGTCTACAGCTCAGTGGCCGAGTGCATGGGGAGCCCTGGGTGCCATCCCAGAACTCCAAACATTTTAAAAGGGACCAGACAGTGAGCTCCAATGCTCTACAGAATTTGCTTAGAATGTACAAATGTTAGGCTACATAGGAAACACTTTAATAAATTTGAAAACTATGTTTAAAAGTTGAAATTTCATCTTTTCAAACCATTAGTCTTATAGTCCCATCAAATTCCAACTTAGGGGTTTTGTTTTGGTTTTGGTTTTTTGGTTTCCTGAGACAGGATTCCTCTACGTAGCCTGGCTGCCGTAGAACTGGTCTGTAGACAGATCTGCCTGCATCTGCCTCCTGTGTGCTGGGATTAAAAGCATGTGTCACCACCACCTGGCTAGCATAGTGTTTTTCAGTTCCAGGACAAACCAAGATGTAAGTATATGCCTCCTCACTTTCCCAAGAAATTAATTTCAGGAACTGGAGCGATGGCTCAGAGGTTATGAGCACTGGCTGCTTTTCCAGGGGACCCAGCTTCAATTCCCAGCACCCACACCGTGGCTCACAGCCGCCTGGAATCCCAGTTCCACAGACTCCAATGCTCTCGTCTGGCTTCCTCTGGCAGTGTGCATGTACACAGGGCACAGACATATGTGCAGGCAAAATGCCCATTCACAAAAAGTAATAAAGATAATTTTAAAAGAACTTCGTTGAAAAGTTCTTGGTTATTAATCCCCTTTTTGTACTATAATAATTGTTTTTTAGTATATTAATTTTTGACGTGTCATACTTTTATACACAAAATTCAGTATGAGAATATTTTGGCTGCAGGCCATTTATAGCTATTCATTTGTGATTATTACTGTCTATAATTTTGTTTTATATAGAAAAAGTAGTGCTGATGGAAATAAAAAACAAAAACAGAACACAAACAAAACAAACCTGCTTTAGAGCCTTGAATGGTGGCACAAGCGTGTGTATACACACACACACACACACACACACACACACACACACAAGGCACAAATCAGCTAACCGCTCAGTAGTTTCACCTACCGCAGTCCGGATGACGGGAAGGTGCGCTACAGCGCCATATGGCTGCCCATTTGCAGTCAAGGTACGTTCTTGAATAAAAGGGGTACGTGTGGGCTTCTAGGTTTCCAGATCCTGGTACAGACTATGGTCAAATCTGTTCCTAGGCCCCTTTACAGTCCCGGGTGTACTTCTGAAGTCCACCACGATGTGTCGCTATGGCAAAAAGATCGGGCCCTAGGACCCCTTGGAAGGCCTCTGTGGGAATGTGGGTGTACAGTCTGGAGAGCGGATTCAGGCCAAGACTGAAAGCACCGACAGCCTGGCAGATGCAGGAGCAGCAAGCGCGGCACTGCTCAGCGTGGATGACCATGGGACTCTGGGGGCAGTCACGAGGGGGAGGGGCACTAGGGACTTCAATTGCAGGGGGCTCACACACTTGGAAGGAAGTGCGGGTGTGTTCTTTGGAGGGGGAAAATCAATGTTTAGCTGAATATGGTGACTCACACCTCTAATACCAACACTCGAGAGGCCGGGGAAGGCTGATCTCGAGCTTTAAGACAGTCTGGGATGCAGAAAACGTTCCAGCCAGAGCTGCATAGAAACAAAACAGAACAAAACGCCAAGGAAAGAAGATGGGAGTATTTATTTATTTATTTATTTATTTATTGGCGCTATATTTAAAAAAAAAAAAAAAAAAGGTGCAAGCAGAGTGTCTGTAACAAGGCCGGAACCCAAATCCTTAGGAGGAAGCTCAGATGCTGGCGGCTACACTTGAGCTGAGGCCAGCCTAGGGTACATGGATGCTGTCTCCAAAGCAAGCAACACAACCACGGTGCACTTACATAGATGTAGGCAAAACAGCGGCACACCTAATAATTTTTAAAAGTAAATGAAATATTTTCAAAAGCATATCGGTAGGCATGTATACATGTACTGGTGAATTTTGTAGAATGTATGTATGAAAAATATACAAAAATACTGAGTTTTAATTTCCTTCAGGGTTGATCCAAGATAGGGGATGGGGGGGACTTTCATTTTTAACTTTGAGCCATTTTGAACAAGTAAATCACCTTTCTGAAAAGTGAAGAAAACTAAAATCATTAAATTGATAATTACGGAGTATTTGAAATTGAGCTCACAGGGGCTAGAGGGATGCTCGGCAGTTAAGTGAATTGGGTGCTTACTATTCTTCCACAGGACTCAGGTCCAGTTCCCAGCACCCATATCATGGTGTCTTAGTGAGGGTTTCACTGCTATGAAGAGACCCCAGGACCAAGGCAACTCTTCTAAGGACGACATTTAATTGGGGCTGGCTTTCAGGCTCAGAGGTTCAGTCCATTATCATCAAAGTGGGAGCACGGCAGCATCCAGGCGGGCACAGTGCAGGAGGAGCTCAGAGTTCTCCATCTTCATCTGAAGGCTGCTAGGAGAAGACTGGCTTCCAGGCAGCTAAGACAAGGGTATTAAAGCCCACATCCTCAGTGACCTACTCCAAAAAGGCCACACCTACTCCAACAAGGTCATGCCTCCTAATAGTGTCACTTTCTGGCCCAAACATATAGAAACCATCACACATATGAACCTGTGGGTTCATATCCAGGGTCACACAGTGCTTCTGACCTCTCAGGGCAATTGCACTTACATGCACATACCCGCAAACATATATATGCATGCATATACATACATACATACATACATACATACATACAGATGATTTTAAAACAATAAGAACAAAAAATTAAAACTAAGTCACTTGGCCAGGCAAGTTGGCATGTGTCTTTAACCCCAGCACTCAGGAGGCAGAGGCAGGTGGATCTCTGTGAGTTTGAGACCAGCCTTGTGAGACCAGCCTTGTGTACAGAGCAAGTTGCAGGACAGCCAGGGCTACACAGAGAACCCCTGCCTTGAAAAACCAAATTAAAGTAGATTAAACTTACTTAAGAGCTGGATGGGATTGACTTGGCAAGACAGAGATCAAGACTTCTAAATGTGGACACAGGTCCAGGGGGCGGGGCAGGTAGGACAAGGTAGAGTCAAGAGACCCCTCCCCAACAGTAGGCACCAGCACAAGGCTTAGTTTATGAGCTTTTTCAGGGGCTACAAAATATAAGGACATGAAAAAACTAAATCATGGTTTCCACCTTTCTAAAAGAAAATGGAAACATCCAGATGAATAAATGTTTACTTAAGTGCTCACAGATACCCAGTGGTAAAAGGCTCCATAACCCAGAGACTATGTGTAACACGCAATGTGAGTATTGGGTTGGTTGGTTTGAAATGTGTATATGGGTGTTCTCCCTGAGCCAGGTGCATGCAGTGCCCCTGGAGGTCAGAGGACAGCACTGGATCCCCAGGGATTGAAGTTCCAGGTAGTTGTGCGCTACCCATGCAGGTGCTGGGAATCAAACCTGGATCCTCTGGAAGAGCAGCCAGTGCTCTTCACTGCTGACCACCTCTCTAGCCCCGGAAGGGTATTTTATTAATAACGCGTTTGATGTAGTAGGAGCAGGAATACCCGAAGGAGAGGGAGCAGGACCTGACTAATACCTCTGGAGCAGGCAATCACATTTCCACCAGAAGCAAGTTTCTGGGGCTTCAGATATTTCTAGACATCCTCACAGCAAGGCCTGCCCTGGCCCTGGTGAAAGGCCAGCCTGGGGCAGGCAGAGAGCCACTGTGAGTAGCAAGAGGGAACCAGGGAAGTCAGTGGTGGACAACAGCAAAGAAAACCTGGGCTCCACCATGGCCAGACCACTTCCTGAGCTTGAGCACTGCAGTAGAGGGGTACTGGGGTGCTGTGATAGATACTCAACACACGCCACAGCTTTCTGCTAATATATCAAGCAGGGTTCAGTTCTAGGGTCAGATATTTCATGTATATTTCTGCCTAGTGGAGCATAGATATACATACATACATACATACTTACATACATAATACATACATACATACATACATACATACAAACAAAACGACATACCAAAACTGTGTCTCCTAAATGACTCTATTATTTTCAAATGTGTGTGGTGTTTGTCTGCATGTCTGTATAAAGGTGTCAGATCCCCCGGAACTGGAGTTACAGACAGTTGTGAGTTGCCATGTGGTGGTGGGAATTGAACCCAGGTCCTCTGGAAGAACAGTCGGTGTTCTTAACCTCTAAGCCATCTCTCCAGCCCCTCCTAGGTGACTCTGATTAACCATCACAGATGCTGCTCATCTGGCTATCTGACCCAATCTGGCCACAACCCCCTGGACTCATGTCTTCCTTCTCCACCCTCCAAAGTTACTTGGACTATGGGTTTATGCCACCATGCCAGACTTTGTGTGGGGTTTGTTTGTTTGTTTGTTTGTTTGTTCTTAGAAACTTATATTGATAATCTTTGAAGATTTTGCTTACTTTGATTTTATGTTTATAAGTGTTTTTATCTGCACGTATGTCTTTGCACCATATGTGTGCCTGGTACTCACAAAGCCAGAAGAGGGCATTGGATCCCCTAGAATCAGAGTTACAGGTAATTGTAAGGCACTGTGTGGGTGTTGGAAATTGAATTCTGGCTCTCTGCAAGAGCAGCAAGTGTCTTAACTGCTGAGCCATCTCTACAACCCCTTGATTTATCTTAATTCAATATGTGAGTTCTGTTTCCTATCGCTTTCATCGGGACAAGAAGATTAGTTATGGGAATGGGGACAATGAAGGATCAAGAATGGCTGATGCCGCCGTCAGTAGGTGACTCTCCCCTTTGGTTATGGCTTTGTGGGTTTGGTGGAACATTTTCTGTCCTCTTCACTCTTTGTGGGAATGCACACTCCCTCAGTGACGTGGGTGGCTACTGGCAGCCATCCTGTGGTCACGAGAATATTCCTGAAGATAAAGCCAGTGTGCAGAAAAGACATGGAGGATGTGAGTCTTTAGTGACCTCAGTGAGCTTTGACACATGATGCGGGGTCCAACGATGTCCTGTCACTAGGCATCCTTGCCTGTCAGATAAGGATCTCTGCAGAGAAGCCAGATCTTATGTGAGGTTCTTTGGGGATCATATCGCAGAGGAGAGGACACAAACGCTTCCATCAAGGCCGTAGACCCATCTGTGAGGTCCTGATCACCCCTTGGACCCCATCCCCTCATTTCCTGGTTTTCATCCGCTGTGACCATTTCTAGAGTAATTCTGTGTGCTGACTACCCTGTTTAACACTAGACACAAAGACTACGTGGCCAGATCCACCTCTTAAGTGATGCCTAGCTGCTACAGACTGCAGGTGTTAGAAAAAGGTCAAGGCGGCTCTATACACACTGATATGAAGCCAACTCCAAGACGTGCCATGGAAAAAATTTAAATACAGAACAGGTGAACTGTCTACTATGTTGCACAAATAGATACATAGGAAAATAGCTGTGCCTGTATCCACATAGAATGCTTACAGATACATGCAAGAGAAATAGCTATTAAAGATGTAAGGATGCATCTCGTGCGGTAATGTGCTTGCCCTGCTTGCATAAAAGCCCTGGGTTTGATCCATAGCAGAGCACTTATGGGCTTCTCTGCAAACATCACAGCTCGCAGCGATGGGGCAGGACAGGCAAGGGCTCGGCTCAGGTTCAACACCGGAGTAACAGGTGCTACTTCAGACTTCAAGGGCCTGACCCTGTTAACTTATTTGGGGCATATTTATACACAGCGTAAATTTTCTGGTGATGATTCAATTCCATGTGTGTAGTATCAGCACTCTGAAGGTGGAGGTAGGCAGAACAAAAGTTCATGGCCATCTTTGCCTGTTTGTTGAGTTCAAGGCCATCTTGGGCTAGAAGGAAGGAAGGAAGGAAGGAAGGAAGGAAGGAAGGAAGGAAGGAAGGAAGGGAGGAAGGAGGAAACAAGGGAGGGAAGGAGAGAAGGAGAGAAGAAAGGGAAGAAGGGAGGGAAGGAGGGAAGGAAGGAAAAATAAATGGACCTTTAAGGCTGCTTCTATGGGAGAGAAAAGGTGACAAGGAGGCTCAGGTAAGAAGCTAGCTTGTCTGATTTTTGTTTGTTTTAAAGATTTATTTATTATATGTAAGTACACTGTAGCCATCTTCAGACACACCAAAGGGCATCCGATCTCATTACAGATGATGGTGAGCTACCATGTAGTTGCTGGGATTTGAACTCAGGACTTCCGGAAGAGCAGTCAGTTCTCTTAATCACTGAGCCATCTCTCCAGCCTGCTTGTCTGTTTTTTAGCCCTTTGCAGTTTGAATAGTTTGCAATGTGCTCTAAAAAAAAAAAAAAAAAAAAAAAAAGTTGCAACATCCTGGAAAAGCATTCAAGACATGTCGTTATCTTGACGTGATAAACTCAGGTTTCAAAATCGTAGGTACAATGCGACCCCTATTTTTGTAGAGAAAAACGTGGTATGCATCTCCCCACTCAGAGGGATGTGGCGTTAGTTGGTATTCCCACTGCGGTTTATTTGACATTTTCCTGATAAAGTACAAACAGTAGAAAAGGGCACAAATGCTAAAGCCCAGGTCCCCCTTTGCCTATCTTTGAATCCAGCCCCTGTATCCTGTGCTCCGCTTTTCACATGGATGATGTCAGCAGACATTGCGTCTGGGGTGATGGACAGCAGGCCCTGGTCTCTTTTTGTGCTTTCCTGGGACTTCTAGTTTTCTTTTTTCTTTTCTTTTTTTAAAAGATTTATTTATTATTATATGTAAGTACACTGTAGCTGTCTTCAGACACTCCAGAAGAGGGTGAAAGATCTCATTACTGATGGTTGTGAGCCACCAGTGGTTGCTGGGATTTGAACTCTGGACCTTTGGAAGAGCAGACAGCGCTCTTAACTGCTGAGCCATCTCTCCAGCCCAGACTTCTTGTTTTCATCAGTGCATTTATATCGCTATTGGGTGGAGAAATATATATTATTTCTTTGTGTGTGGCATATACATGTGTGTGTGTGTTGAGTGAATTTATGCACACACTCAGATGCACACTGAACACACATGTCGTCAAGTGTCTTCCTTACTTATTCTCCGTTGTATTTATTTTTAACGATTTATTGGTTTTTATTTTACATGTGTCTATGATTTGCCTGCATGTGTGTCTGTGCAGCACATGCATGCTTTCTGTCCTTGGAGGTCAGAAGAGGTCACTGGATACCCTGGAATTGGAGTTATGAATGGCTTCGAGACACTGTGTGGGTGCTGAAAACCAAACCCCAGTTCTTCAAGAATAACAAATGCTTTTAGCTGGTGGGTCATCTCTCCCAATCTTCTGCTTTATTTCTTGAGACAGGGCCTCTCATTGACACGGATTCACTTAGATTTATTAGTCGGTGAGCTCCGGGACTGTGACTGGCTGTCTACCCAGCGCACGGATCACAGCTATCCACCAGTACACCTGGCTTTTTATGTGGGTGTTGTAGATCCTAACTCAGTTCTTCAAGCTTCTATGGGAAGTACTTTACTGACTGAGACATCTCCCCAGCATCTTGATTTTCTTTTAAGTGTTTGCTTATTTATTGTTAGGTGCGTGGATGCTCGGCCTGTCTGAGACTCTGTACACCACACACTTGCAGTGTCTGTGCAGGCCTGTTGAAGGCATCAGAATCAGAGTTACATACCATTAGAGTGCCATGTAGGAACTGAACCCTGGTCCTCTGGAAGAGCAGCCAATGCTCTTATCTGCTGAGCTATCCCTCCAGCCCAGCCTCTTGATTTTTTTTTTTTTTTTTTGAGACAGGGTTTCTCTGTATAGCCCTGGCTGTCCTGGGACTCACTCTGTAGACCAGGCTGGCCTCAAACTCAGAAATCTGCCTACCAAGTGCTGGGATTAAAGGCGTACGCCACCACCGCCTGGTGATTTTTTTTTTAAAGAGATGTATTTATTTCTATTTAATGGGTATGAGAGTTTCGCGTGCATGTATGTAAATACACTAAAGCATGGCTGGTGCCTATAAAGACCAGAAGAGGGCTCCGGGTTCCTTGGAACTGGACTTACAGACTTTGTAAGGTGTCACGTGGGTTCCGGTACCGAGCCCAGGCAGGCCCACCGCTGGGCCGGCTCACCAGCCTCGTTCCCCTCCACTCTACCTCCATGAAGCAGGATCTCACTATGTGGTTGAGGCTGGCCTAGATGTCACTATCTTCTTGTCTCAGTCCTGAGACAGGAGGTGGCTACCACCATGCCTAGCTCAAACACATTACAGTGCTGTGAACTGAGACAGGCTTTAAGCTCCGTGTTCGCAATCCCACACAGAAGAAATAAGTTTCACGTGCTTCCTTATCACCCACCGCATGGCTTGCCTCACTCAGTCTGGGAAGCAGATTGGGTGATAAGCCCTCCCCCCCATTCTGATCAGAACCCCCCCTCCCTTCTCTGCCTGCTCTGGCCTCCACCCTCCCTAAGCTCTCTGCCTCACAGACAGGGTGAGCGGCACAGAGAAACCTGTTGCCCTGCTGGGACTCAGGGGGACTCAGCTCCAGACTCCTCCTCCGCCTCCCTCCTCAGCCAGAACTGTCTGGAAACGGATCTGAACACGAACGCTGACTCCCTTTCCCACAGACCTTAGGTTAAAAACGACTGGCCTAGTTAAAACCGTACCTTAATGAGGCTTCTTTCTGGCCTAATTGTCACCATGGCAATGACCCCTAGTGGCCATCTTTAATTAACTTGGAATCAGGGTTGCCAAATGAGCTCCTCCAGTAAATTGCTCAGGAGCCCAGGCAGTCACGCGGCCCCTCCTCTGTCCTCTGCCCTCCCGGCTCCTGCACATCCAGGAGGATGAGGCAAGAAATTCTCAGCCTGGCGCCGCTGCCACCCTCCGGACTTCCTCCCTCGCCGTGGTCGGGGAGGCGCTCAGGCTTCCACAGCACTGATAACAAGCAGCGGTGCATAGTGCATACACATTATCTCCTTCGTCTTCACATGGAGGCCACGGGGACTGGGCGGGAGGGGGCGGGGAACCACCGTCTCTGCTGACAAGGAAACGCAGCCATGGAGAGGTTAAGTCAGTAACTGGCAGAGTCACGCAGGGATTACACGCAGGCTGTCTGGTCCCAGGGTCTGCACCATCATGCCTCTGCCGGAGATGAAGTCTGGGGGCTCCCCCGCTCCTCTGGAGCTGGAGTTGTGGCTTTCCAGCCGTGTGGTGGTGGGGTAAAGCATGTCAGAGGGTGGGCAGAGTCCTGAGCAGCAGCATCACTCTGTTCCGCATCATGGGATGCTACCGGAGCCTCCCTGCCGTCTCACCATGATGTGGTTTTGGAAGCAAGATGGCACGCAGGTCAAGATAACAAGACCCACCACAGATCACCTGGCTTCACAGTTCACCCACAATTCACCTCCCCCCTCTTGGCAGATCTTTGATTTTTGTTGGTTTTTGGTTTTTGGTTGGTTGGTTGGTTTTGGTTTTTCGAGACAGGGTTTCTCTGTATAGCCCTGGCTGTCCTGGAACTCACTCTGTAGACCAGGCTGGCCTTAAACTCAGAAATCCGCCTGCCTCTGCCTCCCAAGTGCTGGGATTAAAGGTGTGCGCAACCACTGCCCGGCTTGTTTTGTTTTGAGACAGGGTTTCCCTGTGTAGCCCCAGGTTGTCCTAGAATTCACTCTGTGGACCAGGCTTGGCTTGAGCTCGGAGATCTGCCTGCCTCTACCTCCCTAGTACTGGGATTAAAGAGGTTTACCACAATCCAGTTTCAAATCTTAATGGCTTTATCTTCAAAACACATGAGAATCGAGCCAGGGTTCGGCAATGGCTCCATCCTGGCAGGTGAGAGGAGGCAGACACTAGATTATTGACAGAGAGAAGGGACCTCTTCGCTGTGGCAAGAACTTTGTTTTATTTTGCATGGCGTGAAGACTGTAGGTGAACTTCAGGGGTGATCAGTTTTTTTGTTTTTTTGTTTTTTTTTTTTTTTTTTTTTTTGGTTTTTTTTTTTGGTTTTTCGAGACAGGATTTCTCTGTGTAGTCCTAGCTGTCCTGGAACTCACTCTGTAGACCAGGCTGGCCTCGAACTCAGAAATCCACCTGCCTCTGCCTCCCAAGTGCTGGGATTAAAGGCGTGCGCCACCACGCCCAGCCCAGGGGTGATCAGTTTTGTTCCTTGATCAGTATGCCCTAGCCACTCTAGCTGGGCATGGTGACCCATAGCTGTAAACCAAGTAATTGCAAGACACAGGCAGGAGGATTGCAGATTCTAGGCTATCTCAGACTATGTAGAAAGTTCCAGGCTAGCTTGAGACTTTGTCTCAAAAAGGAAAAGAGAAAAGAAAAGAAAGGGAAGCAGAGGATGCCAGGGGAGAAGGAGACATTCTTAGTGCTGCTGGTGTGGCTTAGCAGGATGGTGTGAGCCTGGCTCGTGTGTCCTGAGACGGAGCAAGCAGAGCATGCACACACGCACTGGGCAAGGTGCGTGCAACCCTAGCTGGTGGAAGTTAGAGGATCAGAAGTGCAAGGCCGGCCTCAGCCTGTGACACACGAGGCATGTCTGAAGAGAAGGAGCGGGGCTGGGGAGTTGGCTCCGTGGCTAGGAGCACTGGCTGATCTCCCAGAGAAGTGGGAGAGGGCTTGAGTCCTAACACACACACACACACACACACACACACACACACACGGGATGGCTCACAATCATCTGTAATCCAGTTCCAGAGGATTCAATGTCCTCTTCTGGTCTCCCTGGGCACCATACATACAAGCAGAAAATATGCCCTGCATATAATAATAATAATAATAATAATAATGCATCCAGGCGTGGTGGAACATACGTGACTTTAATCCCAGCACTTGGGAGGCAGAGGCAGTCAAATTTTTGAGTTTGTGGCCAGCCTGTTGTATAGAGTTCCAGGACAGCCAAGGTTACACAGAGAAACCCTGTCTCAAAGAAAACAAAACAAAACAAAAACATAGCTAGATAGATATGACAAATAGACAGACAGACAGACAGATAGTAGGCAGACAGATAAACAGAATTTTTAAGCAAGGAGAGTGAGTGAAAGGAGAGACCACCACTTGGCGCTCAGTGAAGAATGGACTGGGGGGCGGGGCATTGCAACTGGAAGCGATCAGGTCCATTAGGTGGCTACCAGGATTTGTTGCCAGACAATAGTGAATCATTTAGCCTGTGACTCTAAGCAGGAAAGAGGGCGGTGGTTGAGTTATAGACAGCTTGTAAGCAACCGGGCAGAGCGGACCTCACTTTCAGCACCACTAAAAGGACAGCTCTCGGCCTGCTAGGCGTGCGAGGCTCTGTGACCTGAACCAGACTAATCAGACCTCCTACGCCCCGCGCCCCACGGAGCCGGACGTCTTGGGGAATGGGTCTTGGAATCCTTCCTCCTTCCTCTGAAAATATCCCACCTTTGAAAACAGTGTGCTACCTTCTAGAGTGAAGAAAACCACCGCGCACAGTGTCTGACGGCCTCTGTGAGTGAACACACAAGCCCCGCACGCACCACAGGAATCCGGGACGCCGTTGGGGTTCGGGGAGGGCAAACAGGACCTCTGAAGTGGGTCTGTCGTTCCCAAGGCGGGAGGATTAAAGTCAGGTCCGACGCAGGCTGTGGGAAGGAGGGGGTGGGAAAGTACTGAGCGCGTGCACTGCTCTGATACCTCTCTGCTGACCAGGTTGTCTCTACACCTTCTACCCCAATGGTCACGTCCTCCCTGCAGCGCCGTGAGGATGCAATCCGGGAGCCTCTTTGCTACTGGAGTCCCGTGAACAAAGTCTAGTTCCGATGAGATTCCTTCTCTGCCGGGCTCTGGAACGGAGTCGCCCACTCGGGCTCTTCCCTGGAACCGTCTCTACCCAGGTGCTGGGAGCAGAGATTGAAGACCTACCTAAAGGCTTCCCGGATTTCTTGCTCAGAAATGACCTCCAGGTTTCCAGCCTCCAAAGACATGCTTTCTTGCAACTTCTCTGTAGATGGGGGGAAGGGGGTCAAGTGAGCCCTCCTGGGATCAACACTAGTGCCACTGGGCTAAGCCTGCCACAAACAAGGCTTCTCTGCTAAGGTCAGCTTCTCACGCGACCCCCTGACCAGCACACTCTCCCCATCCCCCCACCCCACCCCTGGGGAACTTTCTGCACGGTGCTTAGAGATGATTCCCACTTTGTCCTTAAAAGCCCCTGAAACGGAGCAGCCTCAGTAGAGCTGAGGAAACAGTCGGAAACAGTCGGTGGATGCACAAACCCGGTTATGCCCAGCACAGGGTTTCTTAGTGTGATTGTGAAGGCTTCAGACCCCCGAGGAAACCTTCCTGCCACCATTATTCAGCGTCAGTCAGTTTGTCTGTGATTGTCCCCAATCTTAGTTTCCCTACTTTTGAAATAGAGGACAACCAAGTCCCTCTCTGGTGGAAACCAGAAATGAACTACTGGTCACAGGGGTCTCTTGAAGACTGACTGTCTACACCTGAAGATGCTTGGAAGAAGCCTTTCTCCAACCCCGCCCCCCAGTCGAGTTATTTCCCAGAATCTTTCCAGACCCTTCTGACTTCTGCTGAGCCCCAAGCAACCATTTCTCATGTGTAGAACAGGCAATCCCATTTTACAAATGGGGAAAAGTGAGGCCTGCAGGTCAACTGTCCCTGCCTTTCTCCACTTCCTTAAATCAAGACCTCTGGTAAGGGACTTCAGCCTTCAGCCAGTCACCATAGATGCCCCTGGCCACCCCTCAGAACTGTTATTGTTGCCATTTTGAGACAGGGTTTCATTACATCGGCCAGACGGGGCCTCAAACTCCTGCTTCCTTTGTCGAGTGCTGGGATTAACTGGCATTGTACCACGGTGTCTGGTTGGTCTCAGAAACGAAACTGAAAGAGGTAAGGAACTATTGAAGGCGTTTGCTCACTGCCACAGGAGCAAGAATGTCCGGCTGCCCTTCATCAAAGCATTGGCCTCTACCCCCGAGCACCGGGGGAGTGCGGCTTCTCTGATGGAGAAGGACTAAACAAGACAAAATTTCAGCAGTGCCTTCCCCATGGTGCCCTGATGGCCCCCACAGGAGGCCTGAATCATCTGCCTGACATTTTGGGGGCCCAATGGATTGAAGAGGTTAAATAATCCAGCTAAGGTCACCTCGTGGAAGTGTGGATCCTGGGAACTCGAACCCACCTATGCCTCTGCATCAGGGGCCAGGCTCTGGACCCGATGGACGGCAGTGGGAGGAGGGGGAGAAAGTGAAGCCGTCTGGGGGAAGGGTTTTTCCGCACATGCTAGAGCAGGGGTCACTCTAGTCCGTGGACCACTCTAGTCCGTGGACCCCTCGGTCTGTGCACATGACAAGCCAGGAAAAGGAGTCCCTTTGGACTGTCTCCTTGGCAGATGCAGATGCCAGACCACACCCTGTCTGCTCGGGAGCCAGAAAACAACAACAACAAAAAGTCTACCATCTTTGCACGTCTTGCTAATTCTGGCATTTTTAGAAGCCGAGGGGCAACTGATTTTTAATTAGCTGGAATGATGGACTGTCAGGAGCTCTGGTATTTAAAAATATCTGTGAAAACAACTATTACACATTACATATTGCTGCACTCATTCCGGCAGATGTACCAAGGGTCCCGGATTAGGTCTTCTTTCCGTGGTCCACCTGCCAGTGCAAGGTAGCGGACAAGAAAACCTGGCGTGGGAAAACGTGGAGTCGGGAATGACTCCGCCGAGGCCACCTCCCAGCCCTGCCAGTGCTAGAGTGGGGACGGCGCAGGGATCTGTAAGGGAGGGAGACTGGGCGCGGTTTACACCTCCGCACAGCCACGAGTGGGAACATTTGCGCTGCGCCTCCAGCCCTGAGAAGTAACAATGGGTGCCTGCTCTGAGCCGGTACTGGGGGCGCTGCGAAGAGACTGCACCTTCCGCTAAGGACAGGTCGCCATTAATTCCGAGGTGTGGCCTGGGGGACTCTCTTTGGCTTTGAACTTGCAGCAGCCCAGGCCTCTCCAGGACCCAAGGCCAAGGTACAGCGCTTCAGCTCAGGCTAGGGAAGTCTACATTTATCTACATTTATCCTGGAGCGTCTCGCTTGGCCACCAGGACCCCCAAATTCCCTGTCTTCCTGCGTACACGCTGCACACAGTAGGTGCTGAGAGTCACGTGTAATTCTGCTAGTTCCTTTTTTTTTTTTTTTTTTGCGCCTGCGTGCTCTGGCACCTTGGGCTCCCCCTGCTGACTCCCGCGATAACAACCTGAGCCAACACAGAAATCTTGTGTATTCTTTTCCTTCCTTCCTTCCTTCCTTCTTTCTTCCTCCCATCCTCCCTCCCTCCCATCCTCTACTCTTTTTTCCTCTTCCTCATTATTATTGCATTCTAGTAATAGAATATATAAATAATATATAACAATATACTATTGTATTCTAATATAATTCTAACATCACACATGCCAGATAGGTGCTCTACAAGAGAGTCAGCCCCACCCCCATCGCTGAAAACCTGTTTTAATTTCAAGGGACTCTGTGCCTATAAATTACTCTCTCAACCCACCTCTGTCGCTTGCAGGGGTACTATAGAAGGATGACTTTCAAGTTTGAGAGTAGCCTGGTCTACACAGCAAGTTCCAGGTTTACCAGGGCTACATTGCATTAAATTAAATAATAAAAACCACATCAGAAATAGCATCAAAACACTTCTTAGTCTCTAAATAATCTTTTATATTTTTCTACAAAGAGAAATAAATGTATGTTTTATTCAGATAGAGACGTTGGGGTTTCATGATAAGTTGTCCTACCAGCAGTTATAACATGAGTAAGAAGGTCACCCAAGTCGGGCGTGGTGGCGCACGCCTGTAATCCCAGCACTTGGGAGGCAGAGGCAAGAGGATTTCTGAGTTCAAGGCCAGCCTGATCTATAGAGTGAGTTCCAGGACAGCCAGGGCTACACAGAGAAACTCTGTTTCGGAAAAACAAAAACAAAAAAACAAAAACAAAAAAAAAAGGTCACCCACCTTTCCAAGGGAAGATAAGGTTTAGCCAGGCAGTGGTGGCACACACCTTTAATCCCGGCATTTCGGAGGTAGAGGCAGGCAGATCTCTAAATTCAAGGCCAGCCTGGTCTACAAAGCAAATTCTAGGACAGCTAAGGCTACACAAAGAAACCCTGTGTTGAAAAACTAAACAAACAAAAAACAAAAACAACAACAACAACAACAACAACAAAAACAACTTGCAAATCGGGGCCGGCGGAACTGGTGTTTAAGAGTGCACCGACTTTCACAGAGGCCCTGCCAAGCATTTCACAGCTATCTGCCATTTCAGACTGAGGGGATCTGAAGTTGTCGTCTGACTTTCATTAGCATCTGCACTCCTATGCACACACCCACACAAACACAAGCACAGAATTGAAAATTAAAGTAAAAGACAAACCAGTGCTCAGCAGTGGTGGCACATGCCTTTAATCCCAACACTCAGTTCTAGGGCAATCTGTCCTACAGAATGAGCTCTAGGACATCCAGGCTACACAGAGAAACCTTATTTCCAAAAATCCTAATCAAACCAACCAACCAGCCAAACAAACAATTGGCTGCATTGGAGGGCTGATCCACTTCTCTTCGATGCTCTCCGCCAAAGCGGAATCACCAGCCTCATCTTTGTTCCCGGGACCCAAGTGGGCCCCAGCAGCTGCCCTCAACAAGGTCTGTGTACAGCTCTGGCTTGGGCTAAAAGTGCTGTGGTGTGGGTCCCCTGTAGGAGAGGGTGTCGCTAGGAGAAAGCCACGGGCACGCACAGGACTTAGAGTGGTAGCTTGGGGAGTAGTTAATCCACTTTCTATCTCATTGGCACGTCCAAGGTACTACAACTGTGATCTGGACATGGAATATTAAAAGGTCCACTCCAGCCAGGTGTAGTGGCACACGCTTTTAATCCCCGTACTCCAGAGGTAGAGGCAGGCAGATCTCTTAGAACTCAAGGCCAGCCTGGTCCACAGATCGAGTTCCAGGACAGCCAGGTTTCTGAGTGACAAGCAGGAGAAGCAGTAAATGCCCATTTTTGTGTAAACTAAAAAAAAAAAAAAAAAAAAAAAAAAAAAAAAAGATGGGATGATCAAGAGGCATATGTGCTATGGGTGGGGCATGTTCAATGAATTTTTGAGACAAGAAACTTTATCTCAAAACAAAACAAAAAAAATGAAACAAAAAACTCAAAGCAAAAAGTCCACTCCAGTCCCTTGCACTAATATTCCAAAAATGGAGATGCATTATATGGCTTCTCTCCTGGCCCCTGCCTTTGTTGGTACCTTGTGTCCTAACGGATAGTACGCATCACTCGCCACAGTATTCCAGGCCCTCTGCACAGCTCTGACACAGACTAGAAGCTGAGTTCATTAAAAGTGTCCCACCCGTAGCATCCATGGCTCACGACCACCCCACCTCTCTCTCTCTCTCTCTCTTTTTTTTAATTCTCACAAAAATGGGCATTTACAGCTCCTCCTGGATGTCACTTAGAAACCTGGATTTGCCTTCTGCCCGCTGCCAGGATAAAGAGCAGCCTTCGAGCTTCTCCTGTGGAAAAGCTCCGGACCAGCCAGGTAGCCACGTGCCTGCCTTTTATTCTTAAAGCCAAGCCCCAGTGGAAACTCAAAAACAAAAGGAGATTTCTTCTTCTCAAAGCCATTGGAAATCTGGGGCCCACAGAAGAAGCCATCCCACCTGGTGTGTTTTGGGGCAATCTTGCCTTGCATGTCTGGTCAGGAGGGCGTGTAACAGCATTTCAGTTCTGTCGCTTTTCATGGTATGTTCCTGTGTTAGTATGAGCAGACAATGTGCACAAATCCATGCGTATATGCGCATACCGATCTGTATTTGAACACAGGCTAACCATAGACCTAGGAAAGCAGTCAGAAGCAAGTCTGTACCTTTGGGAAAGAAAAATGGAATCGCTTGAAGGCATAGGAGCTGGTTAGTGCCCTATTGCCACAGAAGACCTGTGCGTGGGTACGTGAGTGTGTGCACGCATGAGCAAGAAGATGTGTTCACAAGCAGCATCTCCTCAGGATGGTCTGTCTGCTTGTGTGTGTGCACACAGACAAGACACACTGCAAACAGTTGTATGTCCAGGGGACACTGCTTGTGACATGGGTGTACTTTTCCAACCTGGTTTGTGACACCAGGGCCCTGTCCCGAGCGAGCATGTATGCATGCACATGGGACTGTTTACAGTCTAATCCCCAGACCCGTGAAAGAGACTGTGTGTGGAGAGGGTGTATTTGTATTTTTAAATGTGAAGTCGTTTCTAAGTGAGATCCAGATAGATGCTTATCCACACGTACACTCTAGCTTACTGCTGTGCCCCCAGTTCTGTGAGTATACACGGGTCCTCCGCCACAAAGGGGGAACCAAGCAGGTCCTGGGACCGGCTAAGTACCTGGGGAAGACCTTGACCAACCTTTGTCTGGAGCCCACTCCCTGTGACCTCTAAATTTCTTCTCCTGGCGGGGTCTCAGCTGTCCATGATCACAGACTACCTTCCCCCAAGAAGTCCCTTTAACTCACAGTCCCTTTTCCATCCAGGGGGCTGAGAGTTGGGGGATATTCATCTCGGGGAGTTTTTGTTCCGCCTCATGAAAGGCCTCAATAGCTGGGAATACCATTCTAATTACGGGGAAACCCAGCTTATGTGGGGGACACAAAGGACTGTGGTCTCATAGCAGCTCCTTCCATCCGTCAAATAAGGCTGTCTAATGACGGGGTGAGAGCTGTGAATGCCTAAAACAAACTCAAAAAGGAGGGAAAATAAAGCCGCCGGGGGCTTAAAATATATTAAATTACCCTGAGTAGGACTGGCTTTGCAGGCCCTGGTTGGAGAGGCTGTCCGGGCTGTGAGTCCTGCTATTCACATGGGGGGGGAGAGGGGTCAGCAGGTCGGGTGGGGAGCGCTCACAGAGCTCTGGCTCATTCTCATGCTAACATCAGGGACATGCTGCTGGCTTACTGAGCTGGAAAACAGAAATGAATTTGCTATAATCCTCCTCCTCCTTCTGCAGACCAGAAGCTTTGCCTAATTGCAGCCCTTGGAGCCCGCTGGGCTTTGGGACATGGCCACACCCTGGATCCAGCACCCCTTGACCCTCCCACCCTCTCTTTTCCATTCTTCCTTCTTTGGGGCTCACTGAAGGAGTAGGGAAAGCAGGCAGTGGGGACCAGTGGACAGGAGAGCACCAGGTAACTGTGTGCCTCTTTACTATTCTACACCCCCTTACGCAGAGCACAAATACATCTTCATGCAGCATACAGACATGTGTTAACCTTTCCATGGGCAAACACAGTACACGTGCAAACACACACACACACATACACACACACACACACACACACACACACACACACACTTTTCTCCTTACACCCTTCTCTTGAGAGAGCTTCAGTCTGTATCCCAGGCTGGCCTAGAACTCACTATGTAGTCCAGGCTGGCCTTAAATCCACACTCCTCCTTCCTCAGTCTCTGGAGTTGTGGGATCACAGGTGTTAGCCACCAAATGAATTACACAAAGTTCTTTACAGACATTCCTCAATAAGACACATTTCTTCCCAAGTAAGTATATGCTACCTCCCAGACATGAACACACACATGCATGTACACACGTGCACACTCGCGCGCGCACACACACACACATTCGCTCACACACTTTCAAATGTGATCCCAGAAGCATGGACCTGGTAAAATTTCAATGTTTTTTTTAATTTATTTATTGACTGCTCCCTGCAGTGTTTAACAGTAGAGGATCTGATGCATGGCCAGCAGCTGAGAGGTGGCTCCTTCCCAGCCTCAGCTGAGTCAACACTGCACTGTTTGTTGCTGCTGCAAGACCTTAGGTAAATCCGTCCCAATCTCTGTACCTCCATTTTCTCCACTAACAGGAATGCTCAAGTTGGTTGGGGGGGTATATACCTGCAAACCCAGCACTAGGGAGGCTAAGGTAGGAAGATCAGGAGCTTGAGATCTGCTGCCTCCCAGACACGAACACACACACATGCATGCACACACATGCACTCACATTTTCAAATGTGATCCCAGAAACATGGACCTGGTACAATTTCAATGTTTCAATGAGCTACTAAGTCACACACACACACACACACACACACACACACACAGAGAGAGAGAGAGAGAGAGAGAGAGAGAGAGAGAGAGAGAGAGAGGAGATTACTTGAATTAAACGTTCTAGAAAAACTATACCAGGTCAGAATTAAGAGTCATCATAGGGACTATGCCTTGTGACCCTCCCCTGCTTCAGCACACTTAATGTGAGCACACGCACACACGCACTGCTGGCACGCACACACCCCCACAGTGTGCCTAACAATGACTCCATTTAGTGTTCACGTGGTTATAAAAAGATCTGCTGGGAAGCAGTAGCCGGCATCCTTCCTGCTGTAGGTGGGGACGCCTCCTTCCCACCCACGTTCAGGCCTGCTTCGGTAGCTGTGTCCAAGAGACTCTGCCAGTTTGGGAAACAGCGATGACAGGTGTGGCTGTGAATCATCTAGCCCCACAGTGTGGCGCCAGGGACCCAGGAAAGGCTTTCAAACCCGCTCCGTTCTCTCCCAGGTCGCCCTCTGCCGGTGGACCTATGATACAGGGCTCTGGAGGAAGCCCGCCCTTACCTACGTAGGCGACTGCAGACCTGACCCAAGAGTAAGAACGGGAAATCTTCTCTGCCACTGGGTTTCTGCTCAGCAGTGAGAGGAGCTTGGGAAACTGCACAGCCAGAGTGGAACCAAGATCACCAAACTAAATGGTACGGGAGCGGGAAAATCGCAGCCTTCCGTCTGTAAAGGCTTCTAGGCACACCCTGCCCCTCCATCCTCCCAAGACTGCTAAGGAAGCTTGTGTGGAGGACGGTCAGGGCCAAGGCAGGGTTGGGGGTGCACACCCGGAGTTAGGCCTGGTTGCTGATTTCTGGTGTATTCAGAGACGCTTTAGGCAATCAAAGAAAGCACATGAAAAGCCCTAGAAAGAACCAGAATCCCTTTCTTAACCCACCGCAGGCCGAGGAGGGGCTGGGCTTAGAAGCTTGCCAAAAAGCCTGCCCTGGGGCTCCTGCAGCCAAGGCCTGGGGGAACCACAGCCCGTTCTCTCCCTGGTTAGGACTGTGCTAACCGGTTGTGGAGAATGTGGGCATCCCTCTGCACTATAGATGCAACAGGGGTCCTCTTCGCCCATAACCCCAGCAGCAGTCAGTGGCATGTGGGCTTCACATAGCCAGAGCAAGAGGCCAGACAACCTAAGGCAAATTGGCTTGAAGATGAAAACACCATACGCAGGAGTCTCAAATCCTTTCAGAGAAACAAGGGGGGTTGGGGCATGATGGGGATGGGGGGAGACTATAGGTTCCCTATAGAAGTGACCTATAGAGGTGAAATGCTGGCACTACATGTGTAATCATGCTCAGCTGCTCCCTGGGCAGCCTGGGAGAGCTTCTGCTCCCCAATGCTCCCTCCTTGGCTCACACAGAGGCTTCACAGGCCAAGACAAAGGTGGTGAGAATTGGGAAGAAACTGTATCGTAGAGATTTGAGGAGGGCAGTGGTTGGAGTGCAAGCTGAGGTGCCTGCTCCAGGCCTTGCTTGTGTGACCAGAATCAAAAGAGAAGGAGTTTCCCAACAGCTGCACCAGGCCTCCCTCCCTCCCCCCAGCACTGCTGCCCCACTATGTAGACTAACCAGATCTGGAGCTACCCTGCATTCTGTTCCCACTAGACTACCCCTGACTTTGGGGATGAGTAAGGCTGGTGGTTCCTTTGAAGGGCAGCAAGGGTGTGCAGTGGCTTTGACCCAGAAAGGGGGAAATGTTGAACACCGAAGAGAGAAAGTGTGTGGGCGTAAACTCTTATCGATCCTGCTATGATCTGAGGCCAATTCATTGCCCTGGAAGGAAAAACATTTAGTTCCTGCAGCGACCACCAGCAGAATCCATGGATTTGTAAAGAAGTACATGCACTCTCACCAATAAGGCATCCCAACATTAACCCACGAGGTCTGCCAACTGGAATTTCAGAGTATTCTCCAAATACGCAAGGGATCCTGTGGGGCAGCTTGGTTCCTGATTCCCTGGGGTGGACACCTGAGATTTTTTTAGCCATTCCCTTTTTAACCTATCCCCTAAAGTCATTCACCCTTTGAAATGGTCTGCCCTATCCGTGACCAGCTGCTACTCACAAAGAGAAACAAGATCTTGCTGTGGTTTTTTTTTTTGTTTGTTTGTTTGTTGGTTGGTTGGTTGGTTGGTTGGTTGGTTGGTTTTGTTTTGTTTGAGACTATTACTTAAAAAAGCAGCCGAGTTTGAGTTTGTTTCTTTAGTGTGGTTGATCTGCCAGGACTGGATGGGATCTGGAAGACTGGTCTCTGAGCCCAGTTGGAAATCTGGGACCAGCCAGGGCCTCCAGCAGTCCCCCCTCCCCAACATCCCCAACATGACTTAAGCAAGTGGTCTGCCTGAAGGCCTTCCCTAACTTGGTCAGCTCACATCTGACCTAACCACAGAGCCCTCAGAGTTCTTCCTAAACTGGCAGGGATCTGGGGACTGGGTGTGCAAAGGCCAACCATGGTCAGTGTAAGGAGAGCGTTTATTTTAGGACAGCTCCCCCCCCCCCGTTTGCACTCATGTCTTGTATATCTGAACACCCAGACCCTATCATCTCGCATGGCCACCTTCATGAGCCCTGTAAGAGCTGAGCGGCAGGGCTGGACTTGGTGTAAGGGCTCTGAGCTGATGTTTGTAAACACAGAACGGAATCGAAATCGGGATTGAGCCAAATGAAGACAAAGCCACTTTCCGCCGCTCATTTAGAGAATCTCCACTTAGCAATCACTTTCATTTTCAGGGCTGCTCGTGAGTGCCCGAACGTCTAGAAAATCACTGTGCTTCAGGTCAAAAATCACCCTGGAAAAAATCCTGGGGACAGACACACAGAAAGCACAGATGTCGGGAAGAATTTATGGGTGGAAAAGAAACTCGCCCCCAGGACGCCAACTGGCTACTTGGGGTTTACTATACTGCTTTCCTGTGAACTTATAAAAATGCGCAACTGTTTGCCTAAGTTGTTATACCCTCTGGGAGGCAAGCCCGGGAGTGCACTGGCAGGAGCCAGTGTGCGTTTTGAACCCTTAACTGCGACGCAAGCTTAATTCATTCGGTGCAGCCGGGTTCCTGGAAGCACCACCCCACCCCAACCTCCGCAACTGGCCCGGGTATTTGCAAAATGTGTTATCCGGATCCTTATATTCTGTCTCAAGTGCCCAAGACTCAAGAGCCAGACCAAACTAAAACGCCCGAGCGGAGAAAGTGGGGAATAGGACACTACAGCGAGGTACCAAATTGGTAGGAATTACGGACACCCCAGACCTCTGCTTCCAGCATTTTGCTCAGCGTCTGGGGAACGCACTGGGCAGCGCGTCTGCGGGTTTATGCAAGTTCGACTTGCAAAAGCCCCTGTGGCAGACCCAGAGTGAGGTTTTCCAAAGGCCTTGCATTCTCGGTGCTGACTTTTCCCATCAATGGGAGAGACGCAGGCTATTGACCCAGCGGCCTCCTCCTCTCGGCCTATTGTCGCGGCTCAATCACGCACTTATTGGAAGAAAAGCAAGTTTATCTTAGCTTGGAGGAGCCTCGTGGTGTTTGTGTGTGTGTGTGTGTGTGTGTGTGTGTGTGTGTAAAGGGTGGGGGAAATTCTGCAACCAGGACTGTGCAGATGGGTTGAGGATAGACACTTTCAGAAAAGGACCAATTTCCCTTTCACAATGAGCGCTAAGTACCTGACAAATGGGGCTGGTGTTTATTCATGAGCAGGTACTTTGGAGCTGGCGATTAGAACAGCCGCCCTCGCTGCCTAGCCAAGGTACTTAAAGCCGGGCAGGTGCAGCTCGGCGCGCGGTCCCAGCGCACAAAGCCCGCGGCCGCCGCGGCGCGGAGAGGGGGCGGGATGCGGGGCGCGCGGGCCCGGAGGGCGCGCCGAACGCAGGCACCTTAGCCCTTTGTTCCTCTTCTGGAGCCAAGGCCACTTCACAGAGGGGCGCCCCGGGAAAACCTCCCCTCTAATTACCAGGAATTTCCCTCCAGCCCTCCTCTGGGAGCCCAGCCGAGCAGCTCTTGGGCTGGAGGCCGCAGAGGCTCGTGGGATCTGGCCTCCGTTTACATAAATGTCGCCTGGGAGTTAACTATTGGCTAACCAGCTAACTAACTGGACAACTAGGACGCGACGTGGAACCCAGGCCTGGGAACCGCGCGGGCACCCGCCGCTGAGGCGCCACCTCTGGCGGTGCGGACAACCTCGGGCTTTCAGGTTTTGTTTCAACTCCAAAGGGAGAAAATTGGGGTCTGTCTCATTCTCCAGTTTACTGGCGCCAAGGTCGTGGGACAAACCCGATCTTGCCCTCGCCGCCGGGGCTGCGGAATCCCTAAGAACCACCGGCTTTAGTGACGTCCTCGCCTCGGTAGTAAGAACTTGGCGGGCGCCAGCCCGGGCCACCGAGCACAGGCTCCTCCGTGCTTTAGACACGGGACGTGGACCAGCCGAGGACAGCTTCTGTCCTAGGCCAGGCAAACCCCAGGCTGCCGAGGTGCTGAATGCCAGTAATGTCCCCAGGTCGGAAACACCAGTGGTGTGCGTCCTCCTGGGGCCTGTCTGGATTGCTCTCTGTTGCTGTAGTTTCACCTCGTTTCGAAAACTTATCTCCAGTCCACCGAATCAGACAGGAGAAATGTGTTTCAAACAGGCCGGGTTCCTCTTGGGGAGAAAATTCTTTGAGGATGATAGAAAACAAGAGACAGGGGAAACATCACCCACCACCAGGCGAGTTTTTACGTTTCCCACCACGAACAACCCTCTAGCTCTCCCTTGTGAGGCTCATCGTGCCTATTGACACCCGTGAGGGACTTTTCTGGAACCTCGAGGTTAGAATAAATAGAGAGATACAGTAAGCCTGATTCTCAGGCAAATCCGATATCCTGAGATATACTGATTTTGAATCCGATGGACCTTGGCAAACCCGAGGCACACTATGAAGGAAGGCCTAAGTGCCCAAACCCGAACTGCACAGGCACTAGCCAGCCTTCTGCTGGGCAGGACAGCGAGGCGAGCTGACTGCCACAACGGGAAAAAAAAAAACAACAAAACTGACTCCTGAGTCAAACAGACTCTTGGGATGAGGGAAAACACTCCAGGCGAGCCGCCAGAGGTCGAGGTGCAGCGCTTAACTGTTCCGCCAAGCCCTTAAGAAGGGTTTTCTAGTCCCATGGCCCTGGGTAAATGTTTGAGGTGGAGACACCCAAGACTTCGTCGCTGAAGTTATCCTGCACCGCTGCGGGCAGGGGCAAATCAAGACCTATAGACCCACAAACACACGCGTGCGAGGCCTCCCAGGTCCCAGTCGCAAAGTGCCTACTGGTCATTGCTGGGACGGGGACAAATATCGGTAGGGAATGAAAGCAGGAACAGCGAGAGGCGGGCTATAGACGCATGCCAAGAGGGTCATATATTTTTTGCTTTCACTGCCCCCCTCGTCGAGACAGGATTTCTCTGTGTAGCCCTGGCTGTCCTGGAATTCGCTCTAAAGACCAGGCTGGCCTCAAACTCAACAGTCTGCCACTGCCTCCTGAGTGCTGGGATAAAAGGCTCGTCCCACCATCTGACTGCTTCCAAGACTTTTAAGGCATGTCTAATTGATATATGTGTGCTCTGAAGAAGGGCAGTGGGTACCAACACCCACGAGTGGTTTCCTTCACGTCAGGATTGTAAACAAATCACGGCTATATAATCAAATTATGGTATATGATATGATCGACGGCACAATATTCTTAGAAAAAGAGGTGTAGTCACCCTTCCCCTTCAAGTTGACTGGCCAGACCGATACTCCAAGTTTACTTTTCTAGGAGAGATTTGGGCCAACTCATTTTTGGGCAGATGAATTTAGGGCCTCGATGAGCATCCCTGCCTCCTGGCAAAGCCTCCCTGAACAAGGACAGAGCTAAGAGCATCTCCCTCTAGAGAGTTAGGTAAGCCTCATGGCTTGCCAGGCAGAAGCAGGAGACAAAAATAAATAAACGATAAATTAAAAATGGCTCTTCAGGTCGGACCTGGTGCTCTTAACCTTGACCCCAGATTCACCAAAGGTGGAAATCTTTCCCCCAGGAAGAGTTGTCTCTGGATCTGGGCGTGACTGGAGTGCAACACAAGGCTTAATCCTTACTCTGACTATATCACCAATACTTCATGGCTTCCTCAGCTGGTGATACAGCCTCCTTGTCCATCAGGAAATTCCAGAAAGTTCAAATTAAGCCAGCATCTTGTTTAACAACTGGTTGGAAGACATTTACTTCACCGGGTTCCCACGCTAACTGCAGCAAATTCCTAGAGTTGGGGTAGATCTTGCCCCCTCCTTCTCCGTCTTGTATCTTCCCATACCCTCTTCCAACCTTTCAGAGTGTGTGAGGAAAGGGCTAGGGGTTCTCTGGTTTAGCGCTCAGAATTTCACAAGTGTTGAATTGATGTGGAATAAGAAAGGTCCTCCATGCTCTCACCCTCCCCTGGTAGAGCACCCGCACAGGGAGCCTCTCCCTCCTCTCCTTTGTGCCCCCACTACACCCACCAGGCTCCCCAGGGAGGAGGGAGCCTTCATCTTCCTTCCAATGAGAAAAGGAATCTCAGAGAATTGGATAAAATTGAGGCTCCCCAAGTGTGGAGAGACATAAACCATCCTCCTGGTGTTGTGACTTCAAATTCAGGAGGCCCTTGACACTCTCCCCTCATTCCAAAGAGGATGAAGGCCCCCTTCTCCTCCTCCTCCTACTCCTCCTTCTCCTTCTTCTTCTCCATCTTCCTCTTCTTCTAATTCTTTTGTGTTCTATTGGCACCAGAGTGCCCAGCAGTGTGGCAGCTGAACCCAGAATAGTCTCTAGTCAAGGACATAAGTAGCTCTTCCCTCAGAGACCTTGGCATTCAGTTCCAGCCTGGCTGGCAGTGAATGAACTCTGCCAAGACCGCGATTGAATGCAGGTACCTAGTTTGACAATGACTTTAGGCAAGTCCTTTCTCAGACTCAATTTCCTTATATGCCAAGAGACAGAAACTTATAAAAGAAGGTTCCTGGCATCTCTAGGTTAGTGCTTCAAAGAAGTAGGAGGGGGTGCTATGTATGTAACTCCAGGATCTGGGAAGCTGAGGCAGGAGGATTGCTACAAGTTGGAGGGTAGTCTGGACTACAGAGTGAGACTCTGCCTCAAAACAAACAAAAGCTGAAAACCCTGGACAGATAAGGACCTTCCTTCTAGAGGGTAGGGTTCAGTTGGGGAGAAGCAGATAACCTAGGTAAGCAGCTAGGTCATGCATTGGGTATGTAAGCCCTGGGACCAGGCTACCTGGGATTGACATCTGGCCCAGATGTGGTGGTTCCCACTGTGTGGCTTTAGTCTCAATGCTCTCCTTGTTAATACATACTAACAGCATGCTGACGTCATGATCACAAAGGAGCTGATATGTGTAGCCCAGGTTAGCCAATGTGGCCCAGGTTAGCCAGTGATGTAACCACATTTGAATGCAGCTCCACAGCCTGTAATCCCAGCACTGGGAGGCAGAGGCAGGTGGATTTCTGAGTTCGAGGCCAGCCTGGTCTACAGAGTGAGTTCCAGGACAGCCAGGATTACACAGAGAAACCCTGTCTCAAGAAGAAGAAGAAGAAGAGGAGGAGGAGGAGGAGGAGGAGGAGGAGGAGGAGGAGAAGAAGAAGAAGAAGAAGAAGAAGAAGAAGAAGAAGAAGAAGAAGAAGAAGAAGAAGAAAAAGAAGGCCTAAATTTCCTAATTTTGGGGCTGGAGAGATGGCTCAGCAGGTAAGAGCACTAACTGCTCTTCCAGAGGTCCTGAGTTCAAATCCCAGCAACCACATGGTGGCTCACAACCATCTGTAATGGGATACAATATCCTCTTCTGGTGTGTCTGAAGACAGCTACAGTGTACTCACATACATAAAAATAAATAAATCTTTGAAGAAAAAAAGGCTACTTTAAAAAGAAAACCCTGCTGAATGCAGCTCCACCCTTTCCAGTCCTTTTGGTTTCTACAAAATATCAGTATTTCTAACCTTAAACTGCCTCCAGGATTTTAGTCTTCCCTGGCATCCTTCGGGAAAGGGAAGGACCTGGGTCATTGCCCGAGTTTGCTGTCTTGTTTGTTCTTGCTGAGGCTGGAACCCAGGACCTCGCACATGCACCTCTGCTATTGAGCTGTCTTCCCAGTGGGCTCTACTTATTGGCTGTTAGAGAAAAGAGTCCAGTCCGCCTTTCTCTGGAATAATCACTACAGGCAGAGGTGGCTGCGTGTCCCTGGCTTGCAAGGATGAGTGAAGGAGGGAGAAGCCATCTCACCATGGGGATCCTGCTCAGAGGCAGGTAGGTCCGTGCCTCTATTCCTCTATTACTATTGCTACAGTCTCTCTCTTGTTGTATATTCTCTCTCTCTCTCTCTCTCTCTCTCTCTCTCTCTCTCTCTCATACACACACACACACACACACACACACACACACACACTCCACTACCTAATGGTGAGGGTGTTTCTGTTTTCCTTTCTGATTTATCCTCAATGCCTATAACACTGACTGGGACAGAATAAACTCTAAATTAATTTAAATTTTTTTTTTAATGTGGCAAAGATAGCCATAGCCAGCTTGGCGACAAGATCTGTTTTGAGATCTAGTCTTATCTTCTACCCAGAGGTGATGGTTTAACCAACCTGATGACTCGGAAACAAAATAAGAACATGGTTCAGATCTACCCTCGTGAGAGTTTTCTATCTTGGGTCTGTAAGTCTCTCAACTATCTTAAGTGACTTTTTCCCAGGGCCTTCCCCCTCTCAACCTCCTTAGAGGGCAGAGCTCTCTAAGTGTCTATATTTAAGGATTAGTGCGGCTTGCTTGGCTGTGGTTCTCTTTCTGCAAGATGGAGTGTGATTTCCCAACCCAGCTTCGGTCTTCCTCGCTGCTCTCTTCAAGCACTTAGAGATCAACCAGGAGCATCGTGTGTGTGTGTGTGTGTGTGTGTGTGTGTGTGTGTGTGTGTGTGGTGTGTTTTAAAAGGAGGGGAACGACTGTAGTGGTTACCAAAGGTGATTGTTCATAAGACTGTCAGCCACTCATTCATGTGCTCATTCATTCATTCATTCATTCATTATGTCTCAGGTCCTCAGTACGGCAGCAGCTTCACTGCAAGCCCATTTTACACACGAAGAAACAGAGCTTTGATCAAACTGACAGGTCTGTGAAGAAGAGAGAAGGAAATGTGTCCTCGGGAGCAGGCTTTTAGAATCTTGGCAGCACAGACACAAGCCTAAAACCACCTGCACCGTTTCCTGGCTGAGGCGGATGGTAACTTCTCCATTTCCTCTTCTTTAATTAATGGGGCATAAGAACAGGGTCCACGCCCTTGAGTTGGGAGAACATCGGGATTGAATACATATAGAATACACATAGATAATATATGTAATATAGATGAGTACAATACCTATATGTGTTCCATCTGTATTACACATATTATCTATGCACCCGCCTGCTGCAGAACGGTATTTATGCCAGTCTTTGCAAACTTTGGCTGCCCAGTGTGTCCTCATTCACCCACTTAGGAACTGAGGGGAGCTGGAGGGAAAGCAGAGGTTCATCTAAGGTGTCACAACTCCCCAGCAAGAGTCAGGTGGGGGAGATCTCTGACCCAAAGTTCCCCCGGAGAAAGAGGAAGAATCTAGAACTGCCTCTGTTGATCTTTTTTTTTTAAAAGAACAACAAAAATGTCACTTGAAGGACCAGAGATAGGAACCAATCATTGACGCACTGTCTGCTGCTTCAAAAGACCCAGGTTTGACTCCCACATCCACGAGGCAGCTCACTGTAGTCTGGAAGTCTATGACTCCACTTCCAGTAAATCCAATGCCCTCTTCTGGCTTGGCATCAGGCACTCACACATGATGCACAGATGTACTTGCAAGCAAAACACCTATATTTATAGAATAAATAAAGAGTAAAGCCATTTGGTTTCCCTTTTAAAGGGAAAGTAAAATTAAAGTGTAAGTTTTAAATTTAAGTTTCCCTTTTAAATGTAAGTTTCTTCCCAGATTCCTCTGCCATCAGAGTGTTGGTGAAAACTGGGCACAGTTACGCATGCCTTTAATACCAGCACTTGGGAAGAGCCAGGGAGATCTCTGTAAGTTTGAAGCTAGCTTTATGTACATAATGATTTCCAGGACAGCTAAGGCTACATAGAGAAACCTTGTCTCAAAATCATACACATAAACATACCATGCATGTCATCAGAGTGTGGGTGACAGGTCCTCTGGGGCTGACGGGGACGAGGAAGGTCAATGTCCACCTTCAGTCGGCTTCTCCACAGTACACTAAGGTTTTGTCAGAGGACCCCATGCACCTTGTGTGCCCTTCCAGGACATACCATGCCGGGACAGATGGAGAGTGGAGCTGTATGGTGTTGGGGCGGGGGTGGGGGTGGTGGCGGCTTCCTTTTGTTACTGCTTTCACAAAATGTTGTAAAGCAATGTTTCATTGGATGTTTTCCTTTTCTTTTAATAGATCACCTGGAAGAGCTTTTCCACCCCTTTCTCATGGTCCCTGCTTGTGAATGAGACTCCAGTGTTAGGGAACGGAAGGATAAAATCCCCGAGGGCTTTTTTACATTGAAGTGAATATTAAAAACAAATAAATGCGAACCTCAACGTTTTTTAAACCGATGCTCTATCTTTTTTTTTTAAATTCACGTATCCGTAAGTCAGTTTCACTGACTGAAAAATATTGACAGTGCAGTTAAACATGTCAGGAGAGGTGGGAGAGGGAGAAGGTGGTGGACGCTCGAGCAAGCAGCATGGACAAGGAGGAACTTGTCAAAGTTCGGCCAAAGAGGAGCGTGCTCTACGGCAAGCAGCGAGAAGAACTCCCAACCGGGTTAGGAGCACAGTGGGAAGAGCATAGCGGGTGCAGGGAGGGGAAACCCAGGCTTCACATTTCGGATTTCCAATTGACTGTGATTTAGAAATCAAGAATCGTGGGTGTTGGAACTGTATGTAAAGCAGTGACACAGAAACGATGTCAAATCCACTTGGGGAGAGTGGAAGACAGCTCTGACGCTGCCCTCTGTGTCTTTCAGTAAGGAGAGGGCAGGGTGGAAAGCGTGACACCTAACTCCGGAATCAGGCGTGCGGGTCTTACAGACGGGTTTTAGCCAGCCTCGCCCCACACTAGCCATCGCCATTCGGAGCAAAACTTTCATTTCGGCTCGGCGGAGGGGAGGGGCAGGTAGTGCTGTGAGCACTACCCATTCCTCTCTCAGCTAAGCCACAAGCACACTTTAGTTCTCTTCCCCAAGGGCACTCAGACTCAGAGGAGCTCCCGTACCCTCCCTCTCCGCTAAGTCTGAACTGCGGAAAGGGTGCCCTGAAGCCAGAGAGGCTCCAAGAGACTGTTGGAGCAAAGTGGTTGAAGCAGCCGCCCCGGGAAAAGGCCTCGCAAGGCGCCCCTGACTGACCCCTGTATCCATCCCCCGAAGTCTGACACCCTCAAAGGTCTGGAGCGGCAGCGCGCCCCCCTGAGGCCCATCGGGGAGGTTTTGCAGCACGCTGTGGTTCGCGCTGCTAGTCCCGGTCGCGCAGGCCCGGTGTGGGGCGGGGCACATGGGGGTGCAGACGAACCCCGCCAAGGGTCCTTACCTCCGCGAGGGCATCCGTCCGACCAAGCGCAGTTTGCTGCTGGGACTACGGGGCCGGGGAGGCTCCCACGGGTTCGGACCGGCCCCCCTTCCCCCGCCCCAAGCCCCAAGACCTTTCGGTGGCCCTGAGGAGGGTCGCTGGGACCCAGGCACAGGCGCCGTGCGGGCGGGAAGAGGAGGTGGCTCCTGCGGGGCGCGGCGGGGCGGGGCGGGGGTATTTGCTGAGCCCCGCCCGGGAGGGGGATGTGAGAGCGCTTATCCCGGAGAACAAAGGCAGCCGGGGATGGCTCCCCCCACCCCCTTCCTTCTGGGGCCAGCCCCCGAACTTGAACTTGTACTTGACACTTTGTCCGGAAGGTGGCGAGGAAGCCTGTCTGAGCCGGGACAGGACTCTCCCGCCACCATCGGTCCGGCAGACCCGGAGAGCCTGCTCTCCGCTGGGGCCCTAGGGAGTCGGGATCTCCAAGGCCCCGCCCGACTCGCCCCAAACTGCTTGGTGCTCTAGGGCTCTGGCGTTCCGGGGTCCCTTGAGAATTTGGGGTGCGGAGGCCCTGGGTGTTGGGTCCCGAGCCGCAGGCGGAGCCTTGCGTCCCGCCGCGCCCCTCCTCCCGATCCCGCGCCCCGCCGGCCGGCCGAGCAGCGCGGGGCAGGCAGGATTCTCTGCACGTCGCGTCGGCAGCCACTATTCAGCCGCTAATTGAACGTTAATGGCAGGTGCGGATGAGGTCACCGGAGCTGGCTTTTCTCACACATTTTTCATGCAAATTCGCGAAACTCTAAACAAATTTGAATAAAAAGCTCTTTGTGCCGCCCGCCCCCTAGTCCTCTCCTCCCAGCCTAGGATCTTGGCTCCTCCCGGTGCCCTGGGGCTCCAGCCGGGCCCGCAGGATCCCAGCGCCCCGGGGAGTGCCGCCTGGTAGTAGATGGTGAAGGCTCTGACTACCTTGTGGTTCAGGCTGCTGTGAATTGGGCGAGAGCATTTTTCATTTGGGACCAAATCAGGCTGGCTGGCCACCACGCTTTTAGGGGGGCAGTGGGTAAACGCCTGGCATCTGGGCAGACAGGCATCTGGGCAGACAGGCATTCCTCTGCTGGCATCTCACATTTTGGCGGGGCTCACACACACACTGGCCACTTTGAACAGCTTCTTGGTCCTCACCCTCTCCATAGCTTAGATGGGAAGAAGGATGGCTGGTGCCAGCTATGCACACCGGGGTCTGGGGATTAAATGTGAGTTGGGATCACGCAAGCACTTAGAGCTGTGCTGGGAGACCGTGTTAATTATTGTCTTGGGGTCCAAGGGCCTGTGAGAATGAAAACTGATGAAAGCAGGATTGAGATTTTGCGCATACATGAAAAAACTTGTCAAAGGCTTTGGGATCACCATGACCCTCGCTGGCTTGCCATTCTGAGCAAACCCAGGGCCACCGGTTTCCAACGGTGTGGCTTTGCCTGTTTCTAAGACTCTCTGTTTCTTAGTGTGAAGATATGATTGTCTTATGGGATCACGGCAAAAACTGAGAACACGTTACTGGAGGCTCAGGCGCAGACTGGGACACGGTCCTTAGGTCAGAACCTCCTGCACACCTCTTAGGAGAGCAGAACACCTATTCTCTGCAGGTTCAAAGCAAGACAGGCTCGGGCTGCTGTGGCGACCCAGCTCATGTCAGAGATGCCTTTCTAGGGCTTTCTGAAGCTTCTTGCTCCACCCTTCCCATCACATGTCAACGCGCCACGAGCTGTCTTTGCTAGAGGCTGAATCTGACTTCCCTTGCTCTTGCCTTTCTAGAGGGAGAGAAAAAAAATGATTAGAGACATAGGTTTTTCGAACTTTTATTAGTTGCGAGCTGGGGTAAAAGAGGCAGAGGTTTCCCAGGGTCAGAAGAGTCCTTTCTCTCAGAATTTGTCTTAATTGTCCCTAGGGTTGTCCTGATGTACGAGTTCCAATGATGTCTAAGCCTGGCTGTTTCTTTTGCTCTCCCACGCCTGATCCTCCAGCCTCGGGCTTGCTGCAGCCCTCAGCAGGTCCACCTCTGAGAGGCAAGGGGCTAGGCCCTGGAGCATCCTTGACCTTCCCATCAGGTCTTCAGGTCAAGGACCTGAAGAGCATCTGCAGGATGTCGATGACTAGACTCGGGAAGCAAATAGCACAATGCTAACAGCAACACTAGCCGAAGGCGCCCGTCTGTATATGGCTTTGAATTTCTTCTCCAGCTCTAGGCTTAGGCTCCAAAGCTTAGTTTACCCCACAGAAGAAAGTAGGTGGAGTTAGGGAAGGCTCCAGGCAAGACAGTGAGGGAAACTTGAAGGCAGAAGTTAATGTTTCTATGTATGGGACTGGCTAGGAGGGGTTGGGGCCTAGGAGACAGACCTCTTTTAAGTAGCGTAGCCAAACGGGATGTATTTGGGGTTAAGAATCCAGACTGCAAACAATGGGATAGGTGTTACATCTCAGTTCTGGCACTTTTTAACTGTGACTTGGGACATGTGACAACATTTCTGAACTTCAATGTCATGTGTAAAATGAGCATACCAGTGGTTTGCACCTTATAAAACTAAGACTCACTGCACCACAGTAAGAGACCTGGTGACAGCCCCACCCCTAGTTGCTTTCCCCCTGACTTCCAAAGCTGCCGTCCAAGCCCAGGGACCTCCGTGGGTCTTCCAGGCTCCTCTGGTCCACTCTACTGCCCATTTTTCCTTGCCTGATCCCAGGCCTCAGGACGCAACGCAGAGCTCCATAGGATCTTGTGCCTGGATTTACGCTGGCTCCAAGACTCAATGCCCTTTCCAGATGCCCTGTAGCAATTTACTACTTTGGGGGGTGGGGGGGGGCAAAGCCAGGCTTTTGATTAGCACTGGAAGCAGCAAAGTCCGGTGGTATCTCTCTGGACACATGCTATGTGTGTATGCAGACAGAGCCTTGCAGAGTCAGTTTACCCTTGAAGCCGGCCTGTCCCCTGCAGGGCACCTTCATTGGGCTAAAGCAAGTAGGGCTGCCCACTCACAGTCAACACAGCCCACAAGCCCACCATCCTCAAAACAGGTCCTCCCAGCTGGAGATCGGAGCCCACACCTGCCTTACCTACTCTGGGATACTGACTTGTGCCTCACCTGCCAAGCAGCTTGGAGAAACCCATTGATTTCCCCATTCAGTCCCCTGCGTAGGCTAGACTGAAGTAGTATGACACTCACCTAAGCAAGAACCAGAGAACCTACCCTGGAACTAAGTGGGCTTTTGATTAACAGTGGCAGCCATGATGATGACATGTGGTTGGAGAATCGCCAGTGGCCAGAGGCCACCAGTACTGTCAAGACACGTCTCTGTCACATCACCACCTTGTCTTGGAGTGCACACCCTTCATTGGCTGAGGGAAGTTGCACCTATTAAGGGATGACTATCCTTTCCTTTTTTAATAAAAGTGTTTCACAAACACAGAGAGAAAACAAGCACAAAAGCCCAGGAAGAAATGCCTCCTGCTTCCTGGAGGCCGCTGTGCAGTGCTTGCTGCCGGCACCACCCCTACAGACATGCTCATGGCTGATACACTTTTATCTGGCTCTGGGCCTCTAGTATGCTGTGTGCATTTTACCATTGAGCTTCATACACCCCTGACGCTGTGACAGACCTTTAAGTATATACAAACAAGAACACACTTGACTGTTTTGTACTTTATTCTATTCACTTAAGTATATTAGCAACCTATTATTAAATATTAAGTATATCAGCCCGAATGCAGATCTACCAGTCTTACAGCTGTGTAGTATTCCATAGAATGAATGACTCGTTACTCAGCCACAGGTCTTTGTCCATGCTTCTTAGCAAACTTTTTCAGGATATCTGGAGTAAAATTAGTCATCACGTATATGTGCCTCTTATATTTTGATATTACCACATTTCAGAAAATATTGTAGTTTCTGCTTTCCAACCAACTGCACAAAATATCCAGCCGGTGGGACAGAGGCACCAGGGCCACTGAGAATAACACTGCACTGGCCTGTTGTGTAGGGCAGCACCTACTGGCCTGCTCCTGTCTAGGCATGTGCAGGCGGGGGGCAGGGGGGCCCAAGGGTGCCCTGAATCCCAGCAGAGTGGGATCTATGGGGCTCAGGGAGCGAGGGGCATGCGAATGTGGCTGGGTCCCGCCTGAATGATTTCTTGAAGCCATTGTCTCTGTTCCGCCTGGCCTCCTTAATAGGAGTTGATTCAGGGTTTGGGGGGGGCTGTGGAGGAGGGGGTGTGCAGTCCTCACCACAGGCACCTAGGAATATGTCATAGGATGGAGAGAAAGAGGAAGGGGGGAACCCATCCCTGGGAGAGGCAGGACCGTCAAGAACCCCTGACTGATGAATAGCAAGTGTGCCCTTGAACCTCACTGGGTTTCACTGTTCTCAGGCCCAGAACAAGAGCCTTGAGACACATGGAGCCCAGCTGCACAGGGATGGCGGTGGTTCATCTCAGACACTTTGACAGGCCGGGCCTTTTCCCTGCATAGCTCCGATCTGCCTCCCAGCTCCCCTGGCAACAGCACAGCAGCATGGCTCCTGGTTCCAGGCCCTGCCTGCTGTGAGCAGGAGGAGGGAGGAAAGGAGCACCAAGGGGAGGACAGCTGGGGAGGAGCGTTAACTCCTGGGAGACTGAAGTCCCTCCTTTGGCAGCTTCCCGTGTGCTGCCTAGCTCTTTGGGGTGGAAATGCTGGTGATGCGTTTCTATTTCCCAAGTGCCCGAACAGCGTGATCTACAGCACAGCAGGCCCAGGCAGCCTGCAAGGTGTGGCGCAAGCAGAATGAAGAAGAGCCTGGGCAAGCAGGCCAGTGGCAAAGGCCCTCCGGAGGGCCGTGGGGCACGTCCCCTGGGCTCCTGCCAGGTCCCGAGGCAGGCTTGCCCCTTATACAGCAGCCTCAGGATGTGGTTACTGCATTTTCCTTTCCCACTGGATTTTTCTGGTTCACGTTCTTGCCTCTGTATTCATCCCGTGGCTTTGGCGGGAGTTACCACTTCTCTGGCTGTTCCCAGAAAAGCTGATCAGAGTCTGCCCCGTCACTTCCCTTCCCAGGACAATCTAAAGACAAGAGACACAGTCTGTAAGCAGCTTGACCTGGGGCCGTTGCTGTCCTATGAATCCCATTCAGGTATTATCAGGGATGAAACTAGGAACTGCTGCTCTCTGGGAAGAGGGAAACGGGGAAGAGAGGCTCTTCCAGCGTTATCTCCAGACTGCCCCAGCGAGGAAGTCCTGAAACTGAGAAAGAGCTTTTTCTTTTTCTTTTTCTTTTTCTTTTTCTTTTCTTTCTTTCTTTCTTTCTTTCTTTTTTTTTTTTTTTTTTTTTTTTTTTTGGATTTGGTTTTTTCGAGACAGGGTTTCTCTGTATAGCCCTGGCTGTCCTGGAACTCACTCTGTAGACCAGGCTGGCCTCGAACTCAGAAATCCGCCTGCCTCTGCCTCCCAGTGTGCTGGGATTACAGGCATGCACCACCACCGCCCAGCGAGGATTTCTTTATGACCATGGACCTTGCAGCTTCTATGGGCAGCTGGGATAAAAGACTTATCATTCCTGAGTGTTCTTCTATATTATTTATGTGTCTTTGTGTACATTTATGTAGTTATTATTGGTTTTCATTGTATTTGCATTGTTCTGCCTCCATGTATGTCTGCATGGAGGAGTCAGATCCCCTGGAATTAGAATTACAGACACTTGTGAACTACCATTTGGGTGCTGGAATTTGAACCTGAGTCGTTTGGAAAAGCAGCCAGTGTTCTTAACTGCTGAGCCATAGCCGGGAGGTGGTGGCGCACAACTTTAATCCCAGCACTTGGGAGGCAGAGGCAGGTGGATTTCTGAGTTCGAGGCCAGTCAGGACTACAGAGTGAGTCCAGGACAGCCAGGACTACACAGAGAAACCCTGTCTCAAAAAACAAACAAACAGACAAAAACTGCTGAGCCATCTCTCCAGCCCAGGTATGGTTATTGTCATTGTTCTTGTTCTTGTTATATTTTGAGTCTAAGAATGGACCTCAAAGCCTTGAGCATGCTTAGAAAGCGCTCTACCACTGAAGTATACCTCCACCGCCTTTCTCATTTTAGAAACATGGGAACATTGGCTGAGAGAGACTGTGGTGCACTAGCCCAGGTCACCCTGGTAACACAAGGGCGTTGGTTCCAAGCACTTCACAGCTGCAGTTGTCTCAGCTGTGTCTGTAACAGAGTCACCTGGCCGGGGAAGGCAGGGAAGGGACCAGGCATCAAGAAGTGATGTCCTCATGGATGACTTAGTACCCTAAGTACTTTTGACAAACCCTTCTTGAAGCCACCAGGGCACTGTTGAGAGCATTTGGAACTAAAGAAGGTGAAGCCTCCAGACTCAGGCTGAATGCACACCTAGTCAAGGCACACCCATCTGGCCCAGGCCTTGGCTCTAGGACAGGCTGTTGTCCACTCAGAGCTGCAGGTTAGCAGTACGGGAAGCTTCTAGGGTTGGTTGGTTGTTCATCTGTTTGTAGGTCTTAGGTAGAGGTGTCTGTCTACTGTGTCCCAGGGGCAGCTTGAAGGAGAAAAAAATTGGTTGAGTTTTCTGAAACTCAGGGAGCAGGAGGTAGGGTGACTCACAGGTAATAAAACAGAAAAAGATAAGATTTCCCAAATTATAAAATGTAGGGGCTGAGTACTGCAGACGACATCATATCCAGGTCTAGAGAGGGAAGAGGCTCGCCTGAGACCACTAAGCACGACAGAGGTCCAGAGGGCGGTCTCTGACTTCCAGGTAAGTGGGGCTGGTCTTTTTGTGACCTTGTTTCTTTACTAGGCCACCTTGGACCATGAAAGAGAAAGATTTCAGGAAGAAGAAGGAAAAAAAAACTCAGCAGAAGCCACTACTGTCTAGGTGCACATGCCCAGAAAGGGGAGAGTCTCCAAACTCCTGGGGCTAGTTTGAGGCCAGAAGCTTTCTTCAGAGATGTAGCACGGCTTTGTTCACCGCCAGCAGCGCACTCTCAGACAACAGGAGCCACTGACCTCCTCTAGAGAAAGAAGCCAGGCATGAAGAGGGGTCAGAATGAGGACAGGCCTCCACATCTTGGCCCAGTGAACCTGGAGCTTGGATCCGATGGTGTGTGCCCCATGGGAGGCAGAGCTGACCTGGTGAGAGAGCAAAGATACCCTGGAATTTTGTTGTGTCTGAGCATCTTGTCAGGAATTGTCCTGAGGCAGGGCACACAGGTCTGTGTGCTTGAGGAATAGGCACCTGTGTGATGGAACAGAGAGACAGAAAGACAGATGTATTTGGGTCCAGATGTGCCCTCTTCTCGGGGCTGCTAGTTCAAGCCAGTTACCATGCTGGTGCCAAGGCCATGCTGGTGGTTAATACTCTAGGCATCACTACTGTGTCCATCGCCCAGGTCAAAGCCATATCAAGCGGCCTCCTAGCTGTCACACAGTTACGGAGAAGAGCATGTGTGTCTGGCACCAGCCACAGCAACTCCATGTAGGGCTTTCCCAACACCACAGATGAGGCTCCAGAACATTCAGGAGCTAACTGCCCGTTAATCCAGAGTTGAGTGTCTGCCCACAGCGGCTCTTCTTCTGTCCCTTCTCCCCAGCCAGGGTTTTCCTGCCTCCTGCTGGCCACAAGCCCCCAGGACTGTATTCAGCATCCTGACTCCAGTTTCTAAACTCTGAGCCACTCAAACTAATATGGAAAGCACAACATCTAGAATAGCCACTCAGCCCTGGCCAGCTCTCAGGGCACCCTCCTGGCTAACCAGGATGGCTACCTGTGCATGAAGAGACTATTCTAACTGGGGGAAGATCTAGGGCCTGGTATACAGCTAAGGGCAGCTACCAAAAAATAAAATTCTAGTCACATAGAAAGGACTGGAAAACACCAATCTTGGGAAGTTTCTTTCTCAGGAACAAAGAACAAGGTGCCGCTCTGCTGCAGTCAGTGCCGATGTCCCGGCACACACTGGGCACCACCCAGCCCCGCCCAGCCCGGCCAAGGCTCCCGCCTCCACAGAGGAAGCTGCGCTTGGAATGTGATTCCTCAGCTTTGCCATGACACTTGGTGATGCTCCATCAGCAGAGTGTGACTCCTGAGATCCCCTGTCACCTCCCAAAGCCTCTGCCATCCCGCCCTCCCGGTACCACACTGATCACCAGATTAAGGAGCTCAGAGATCCAGCTGAGGCGGCAGCTGAGGCAGCTGAGAGAGGGGCGAAGCGGGGAGGGCAGCAGCAGCTCCCCCAAGTCCCTGCCATCTTGACTCTTCCCCACTCCTACTGCAGGCACGTGGCTCACTGTGCCTGACTTCTAGACCCTTCTGCACTAAGGTCTGGACCAGCCCACCACACTAAGATAGACAAGAAACAGCGGGGAGGCAGATGAAGGAGATCTACATGGAGAACAAATGGCGGGAAGTGAGGAACTGGCCGGAGCCATGCAATCAGAAGAGAATAGCTCAGGACTCACCTCTGTCCTCATGGTCATCTGAGGTCAATCACAGAGCTCCCTGTGGGCCTCTGGCCGGCTGCCTGCTCTAGATCAGAGTACATCCCACCATGTCTGAGGAGAGAAGGCTGGCAAAGGATAAACAAGAGAGAGAACTGGGCATTAGAACTTTTTCCTAAAGACACCTAACTTATTAAAGAGACACACAGTAGTTGAGCGTGGTGGTACATGCCTTAAGTCCCAGGATACAGGAGACAGAAGCAGGTAGATCTCTGTGAATTCAAGGCCAGCCTGGAATACATGGGAAATTCCAGGACATCCAGGGCTATATATAGACCCTATCTAAAATTTGAAACACACACACACACACACACACACACACACACACACTTATGCAAATTAATCAATTTCTTTTCTGTCTATAAAGAATGGCATAGGCTTGATAATAAAAAGTAATCAGAAAGGAGTGGGGAGTTTGGACTGACTAGCCCTAGGCTGGGAAGTTCAGTAAGCCATAGGCTATGTCACAAGAGGGCAAGACAAGAGGGGAGGAGCAATGGAAAGGACCAGCCGACGGCTCAGAGTCACATGTGCAGACACATGCACATGGATGAGGGAGTAAGTCTGCGTCCCTGCCCCTTCGCTTTCTGGAGTTCCTGTGGTGCTCCAGAGGGGTAGACACTCTGAAGGCATGACCTGGGAAGGTACTAGGAGGCCTGGCCGAGCTTAGCCTGGAAGGAACCAATCGCATTTCTCAGTCCTGTGCCCTATCTATCCCAGGGCCTGCACGGTGTGAACGGGACACACCCAGGGCACCAGCTGGCAGTTGCTCTCTTCTGTGCTGGGTTGGGGTGACTTTGCAGCACTGCAGCATACAGGCCAGAGGACCCTCAGGCTTGGGAGTGGGCTCTGTGTAAGGACCTGGGGAGACAGGCTCTGCCAACTCCTGATCTTCCATTAATTGCTCAAAAACCACAGACTCACGCTTCAGCGTGTGCAGTGATCAAATCCTTCCTTCCAAAACCTCGCCCACCCCCACTGAGAACTCACTAGCCTTATTCTTGTCGGTGTGCTAAATGAACACAAGCTGAATCGATCAGCGCCAGCAGAGATCTGCCTCCTCAGCTAGGGCAGAGCCAGGGGCTCCCGAGGCGCTGCTCTCACCACCATGCTACTGGGATTGAGAGTCAAAGGGACTGGTGCTGTCCAAGGTCACACAGTAAGCCAGTGGCCAGGCCACGGCTATACCCTGTCTACCACCCTACTACAAGGGCCTGAAAGGAAACTTCCCCATCACATCCTAAACAAGACCCTGACCTGCTACGGACGGACGGACGGCAGGGGCCTGGGGACAGGAGGAGGCCATAATGCGATAAGCCGACTGGCCATCTGGCTCTGGGACGGAGGAGAGCCCAGACTGGTCGCTTCTGCTGCCTGGTCCCAAGGGACCCTGTGTCACAAGAGACAGACTGCCAGATGGACAGGCAGTAGCCTAGGTCTGGGTAGAAGCCAATGAGTCCCCTGGAGTCGGAGCTGACCAACTTTCAGGGGTAGGGGAAGGAGTGGAGGGGCACAGAGAGCAAGGCTGGGCTTCCCACAGGCCAAAGAGCAGCCAGACAGGAAAGCTGGGCCTCCCCATGCAGAGCCACAGCCTGGCTCCCCAGGTTGGCCCAGAGCAGCCTTGCCAAGCTCAACTCCGCAGCCTCCTGCCCGCGGGCCAGCCACAAACAGGGCCCCCTCCTGGGGGCGGAGGAAGGCAAACACAGCTCCCCTGGCACCTTCTCAGACATGCATGCAAAACTAATTAACATGGGGAGACATGCGAGCAGCCGGCCAGCTCCACACCCTCAGTCCATGCAGACAAGGCGACCCCTTGTCCGGGGACCTGCACAAAGCTTTGTTGCTAATTTAGGCATCTGTCTCTGTCTGGTCTGGTCCTCCTGCCTGCACTGGGGTTTTTCCCAGCCCCTCGGACAATGCTGGGAACAGGCCCGCAGATCCCTTATTCAAATCACACCCGGGACAATAAGCTCATTGTGCAGACCACAGAAAGGGGGATGCCGGGGGTGGGGAGAGTGTGTTAGGGGCATCAGGGAGTGGAGAAGGGTGGGGGTGTGTGTGAAGAAAATAGGAAGCCAGTAAAGTGTTTACTAACATCGCCCCCGCAGCTGCCTTGGGCCCCTTGCCCCGCCCTTGCTTGGCTGGGAGCTGGGGAGAAGTCTTGGGACTAAGAGGTGGGAGCCCAGAGTGGATGCAGGACCTTGTGCCTATGGGCCCAGCAGATAGATACAGACTCTGACTCAAGCCTCCACCCCGGTGGCTCTTCCTTCAACAGTCTACAACTATCTTTGCATGTGTGAGCACCGGGCATAATTTTTTAATGGGGGGGGGTTCCCTTCTTTCTCCCCTTAGAGTAATGGGTAGACTCACTATAGAGACGCAGCCAGGGACAGAGGCTCTGGTGGCTGTGCAGGGTGTGACAGGCTGTCTCGGCCATTGTCTTCAGGCAACGTTTCATCTTCTCCTCCTTCCCGGCTACTAAATTAGGAAGTAGATGGGAGACTGCGGCGGGGCAGGCTCCCCACGGACAGGGCAGAAGGAAGGCAACTCCGGAGCTCTTGGCAGATGGGGCTCACCCAGCCAGGCAACTGCTCAGGCTAGACCTGCCGGACCCTTGACTGCCTCCCCACACAGTGAGCAAGAGAAGGAATCCCATATCTGTATGTGTGCAAGTACATATAGGCCAGCATCCTCATGTCCCGGAGGGGGAGAGCTGAGGCTTTGAAATGTCTTCTTTTTACCAACACCGCCCCCAGCTCACTGTCGCACTGAGCACGCCTAGACAGGCGGACATAAATAGACACACACAGCCTGACACTGACACAAAGATACAAAAAGAAACATACACACCCAGAGGCAGCAGCAGACACACACTGACAATGGTGTAATAAGCGCTGGACAGCGAGAGCTTTCAGTCAGAAGCTCCCGCCACTGGGGGGGGCAAAGGTTAGGGTGTGGCTGCAAGGCAGCACCCCAGCTCTCTCTTTTTTTGTCCTCTCTCTCCATTTGTTTGTTTTCTGAGGCAAGGTTTCATGTAGCCCTGGCTGGCCTTGAACTCCGTACTGTCCTGTCTCTATCTCCCAAGTACTAGGGACGTTCCATAGGAACTACCATATCTGGGCTTCGAACGTCACCTTCATTGTTCTGTATCTCAAGACAACATGTCCTGAAACTGGGGCAAAATGGAGCTTTGCAGAGACAGTTTCCTTTGAGTGCTATCTCAGGTTTTCCTTTCAGTGCTATCTCAGGCTCCAGTTCCTTGCTGTTAAAATAATTCCGAGAAAAGTGTCATAGGATGGAGAGAAACATAAATGATTACTATATCCCATCCCATGATGGGCAAGCATTAGCTTGAACAGCCAACAGTCAACTGTTCTTGGTTTAACAATAAAGACATTTTATACAGGTCAACCTAGCAAGCAACTGGTCCCACAAGAAGGAAACATTCCATTTGTTTATTTATTTAATTTTACTGTAGTATATTTTGAGATAGGACCATATTGGTTGTTCAAACTGACCTTGAGCTCCTGGGATCAAGCATTCCTCCTGCCTCAGCTTCCCGGGCAGCCAGGACAGGACTTGTATGTCCCCATACCTCCTTCCCTGACTCAATTTCCATGCCTTCCTCAGACAGGTGCTTTTGTCCCATTAAAGGGAAGCAGTAATGACAACGTAAACGGAGTGAATTCTACCTGGCCCTTCCAGCCACACACAGAGGAAACAGCTGCTGGAGAGCGCTATCGGTGTGTATGTGGGGCCTACAGCCGAGGTTGGGAGGGAACCTACCTTCTTAGTGTGGGCCTCCAGCCTTGGCTGTCATCACCAAGCTGTCTTTTCTCTTTGCTCTTCTTCTCACCCACCCTGACGCGTGTCCTGGAAGAAAGACGAGGCCCATGAGGGGGAGAGCAGAACAGGAAGTGAGACGACTGCATACCTACCCCCTCAGCACAGGAGTCTGCGAGCCACTTTGCCCTAAAGGAAGCATCTCTCAGGAGCCTCGTGACTGAAGTGTGTGCTGTCGACTCGCTCCCATATTTAAACCCTTGGCAAGTCTCTGTGGATGTGACATTTATTCAGTAAACTGCCTCCAGAAACTAAGCAAAGGAAGCCACAAGCGAGCCACAGCCGCCAGTGCAGGGAAGACATGCTTGCTGGTGGTCCCTGAGCACCCCTGGCTCTGCGGTCAGTAGAACTAGGAGCACATGCTGTCTTCCTGGGGAACCATCTTCATTGACCTCTTGGTTTCCTAAAGGAAAGACAGACGTTTCGGGAAGAATCCAGCACGGCTGTCTCGTCAGCTGTTGCTCATCTGTCCCCAGAAGAGAGCCTCCTTCAAGTACACTTACCCTGCCCACCAGCGACAACTAGACAGTACATAATGAGGCTGAGGTGGGACACAAGCCCCCAGGCTGCTGGTGGCTCAATCATTCAAAGATTTAGAAGCAACTTCCATGCAGCCGGAAGTGCACGGACTCTCCTGCGTGCTTTTAACCACCATACAATCTCTAAAAGCTTTACACACACACACACACACACACACACACACACACACACACAAGCACACACGCACACCAGTAACAAGTCCACCAGAATAGTAGGAATGAGAAGAAACCTATTTGTCATTCCTGCTCTTGGAAGGCGAGGGACAGAAAAAGCCCATAGTCGGGGATGGAGGGCTGGGGTGAGGATTCCTTTGCAGGGCTGGGCCACAGTCCAGCTATGTGGAAGGTGGTGGCCAGGTACTCACCACCATCAGTTTACATGTAGCCCTAACTGCCAAAAACTCTGCTTGGAATTCAGCTTAAGGAGAACCAGGAGAAATTTCCAAACCTGGTACTCCAGACAAGCTTCTGGTGTCTAAGAAGAAACCACGAATCCTTCCAATGAATCCCTCCAGGTACTGTATAATATCCAATTGCACTTAATATAGTTCCTACATAAATCTCAACAAGTTATTGATATTCTGATTCTTAAGATTCAGATTGTTTTAAATGGAGACAAGGAGACTGTAGGACCAGTGGGATCTAGAGGACTGAAGTCTAGCGGAGCTAAGTGACAGCTGATGGTCACCATGGGCAAAGCATGAAGTGGCCTCTGACTTCGTGCTGCAGGTCCTTGAACAATGAGGGGCATAGGGGAGGCAAGAAACCACAGACTCACATCCCATGCCTGCTAACTCAGCACTGCCTCCCTCAGCCCGACCTTCCTGTTGTGGAGGGATCCTGCAGTTCCATATAGCTAGAGGGCTCGGAGAAGGACTGTGGTTTCCTCCTCGGTGTCCCCAAGGCCTCACTTGACACATAATGTGTAGTCAATAAATGTTGAATGAATAAATGATTGTGGTAAAAAAAAAAATGTGGCATGGGAAGATGTCCAACTTCTGAGCTCCACAGTCCCCTCACAAACTTGGAAACGGCTCCGTGAGCAAGTCTAAGGCACGTGCTGAGGTGACAGGCACAGAGTATGTATGCCCACTCAGCCCCAGCTGGCCTCGGTGGCACAGGGCCTGACAGCCTCCATTCTACCCAGCTTGTACCCATGGGGACCTGACCAGTCCCTTTAGCTGTCTCCCTGCCTTGTGATTCTTGGCTTCCACCATCTGACCTGATGCTCTATACCTAAATTTCAAGGCTGGTTCAGCACAATACTTCTAGCTTCTTTGAACCTCTAGCCAGAGGATATACCCCTCCGACATGGATCCTGCCCTCTTGGTGGCCTAAAAGACACGTTTGGGCACAGGAAGCCTTCTCTGGTATTTCTCTCTCCAGAAAAATCCCTCTTTTCTTAACTTCCTGGACTCATGTTAAAGCAATCGCCCTGTGTGTGTGCTCATAAGCCCCTGCATGTGTGCTGCTAACACTGCTCGAGCCCGTCCCTATGGTCCAGAGGTCAGGGAGCAGGTCAGGGCTTTCCCCTCCCTGTGGAGCTTGGGATGACCAGAAGACACAGCAGTGTAGTGCAGCTTGAGAAAGAACTGAGTTTGGGTCCTTGCTTGCTGACTCCCAGGGACTTTATTTATATCAAATGTGTGACACGACATCTCTTCTCCTCCTCCTCTCTCCTTCTTCCTCAGACCCAGAGATTGAACTTGGGCCCTGGTATTTCCTGAGTGCTAATCCCAAATTCACAGATGAGAACAGCAGCTCCCCAAGAGGAGAGGCAGCGTGCTCACTGTTTCTGAACTAGATCAGAAAGGCCCAGCCTGGATCCCGTGAGCCCTGTGGCCTCTGCCCCACTGCTGCTCTCTGACAGCACAAGGGGGAGGTTGGCGAGAAGGCTCAGGAAGGCTGCCAAGCCTGACAACCTGAGTTTGATCACCAGGCCCACACAGCAGAGAGAACCAGCTCCTGCGTGCTGTTCTCTCTCTCTCTCTCTCTCTCTCTCTCTCTCTCTCTCTCTCTCTCACACACACACACACACACACACACCGTACAAATAAACATACATAAATGTTAATATACATCTAAATATAATGGGGTACCAGAAAGCTGCAGGCTCATGAGAAGTAAACTAGAGACCTCTCCCTCTCTTTACCTTCCCGTAACACTTAGAAAGGAGTGACACACTCGGAGATGGTGGCCATTGTCCTAAACAGCAGGTTTTTAGGCTGCCAAACTAGCAGACAGAAGGGAGATCTGTCTGGCATTCTTTGCTTACAAAAATAAGATTGAGGGCTGGTGAGATGGGCTGCTGCAGCTAAGAGTGCTTCCTGCCCTTCCAAAGAGCCAAATTTAGATCTGCACACTCTGGTGGGCAGCTTACAACATCTGTAATTACATTTCCGGGGAATCTGAAGCCCTCTTCTGGGTTCTGTACATCACACACACACACACACACACACACACACACACACACACCTTAGAAAGAACAAGATTGGACAGAGGACATAGATCCTATCCTTCCTTAGAAGAACACCACTTCTAGGAGCAGAAAGCAAGCCCACACTCACCTGTGCAGTCAGTCTCTTGCAGTTGTGGAAGCTTGTAGAGCTGAGTCACCGTGATTTCATCTTATTTTATTTTATTTTATTTTATTTTATTTTATTTTATTTTATTTTATTTATTTTATTTTATTTGATATAGGGTTTCTCTATGTATCTCTGGCTGTCCTAGAATCACCCTGATTTTTATAAACTGAAGCACAGCGAGGTGTTAGCTGATGGACACTATCAAGACAAGTCGAGACCAGATGAGATGTTTCCCACTTCTAATTCCTTCCTGCGCTTCCTGGGGGCCTAGCACCGAGCTCTCCCATCTGGATCATTCAGCAGTGTTGCCTGCCTGAAGCAGGAGGTGCTGCAGAGATGTCTTCTCACGGCCCAAACAGTCCTATGCTGCTTTGAAAACCCAGCAGATTCCTTGGGAGACCAGGACCCTGTGATAACTATCACCAAGATCGCTTCCTAAGAGCTACAGCTTCCGACACCCACCTCCAGCAATCCCCCATGACACGAAAAGAAGGGCAGACCCCTATTGTATTCACTCCTTAGAGCCAGGCCTCAAAGACCCGCATGCAAAGCTCAGCACAGAGCCTGGCACTGTGCTCTCGCCTGGCGAATTCGTGTGGCATCTTCACCACCACGACTCACGATTCCCACTCCCTATCTCTCAGGCTCAAGGAGGGGTCACTTTTCAGACAGTCTGACCAAGATCAGATTTCCTAGCAAGAAACCGAATATTCTGAAAGGGGCCAGGGCTGGTGGTAAGGCTAGCCCACAGCCTGGGGTCTTTCAAGGTGAGAAGGCTGAACAGGCCTCTACCCTCTGACAGCAGGACAAGCCCAGCACCCCCCCTGGGGGCGGGGGTGGGATCTCTCTGGAGACCAGAGGCCTGGCAGGGAGCCAAAGCAGGAGCCTGTCCAAGAAAATGCTGGCTTTGCGCCAAGGACTATCCCAGAAGCTCCAGCTTGCACATCGGCTGAGGCTGAGGGGAGGAGGGGCGGCCGAGAGAGAGGCAGCCCAAGCCATCTTCCAAAGGAACCCAGCCAGAAGGGAGTTTGATATGAACCTGAGACACACAGCTGTCTTTCCTTGTTTAGTGGTTTCTGTGTATCTGGGAGAGCATGAAGTCACCACTGCCTGGTGTGGGTGACACTTTTGGAACAATGATCCTGTCAGCTCCAGCTCTGCCTACACAAACCCACTAGAGGACTGCTGACCCTTTATCGAAAGATTCTTCCAGGATTAACCTTACCCTATGTGCCAAAAAACACAATGTTGCCTGTGGATTCAGGCCATAGCTCAGCCTCCAAAGACTGAGGGGCAATTCCCCCACATAACAGGCTTCTCAGGCCTGAGGCTCTCAACCTGGATTTTCCAAGTCTGCACTCTAAACATAGACCTCTGAGATTAGACACCCCCTGGGTGAGATCAGAAGAATCAGGTACAAGTGCACGTCTAGAAGAGGGCTCCATCCTCTGGGTTAGACCAGCCATTTCAGTTCCTATGTAATCTCAAATGTTCTAGAAGCCTCGTTTCAAAGGCAGAAGAAACAGGTCGTTTTAATTATGTATTTTATTAAGTCAGATATTTTTTAAATGTGCCAAACTGCCCACACTTAAGAGACCAACCACTCATATCTCTTGGATATCACATTGGACAGGACAATTCAGCGTTTGACTCCAGCAGCAAGTCCTTGTATTTAGATAAGGATGTGGTTAAAGGATCTATGGAGAAGGCACCAAGGAAGAAAGCAAAGGCGGAGACCCCATTCGGACAGCTGGGCCTGCCAGCCTTCCCGTTCGGCTTTCAGACACACAAGCATGGACTATTAGGTAGATGACTGTATGATCAGTCAAGCCCAGGGAGACTGCAACACTAACCCAAATAGACAACCCAGAAAGGACTAGACCTGGACACACTAGATGTTACAATCCTGGGGAACAAAGACAACAGAAAGGAACTGGAGGGCGGGCAGCTCTGGGAGACCTCTGTGTCAGACCAAGCCTTGCTGAGGCCCTCTGCCTGTCTGTGCCATCCTGCTCAGGGCCACCTGACTGCCATGCTGTGTCAATGCCCATGCTCCAGCACAGGGGCTGGTGAATTTTCCACCACGTCTCCCTGGAAGAACTACCCACAAAAGCTCCTCTCTGCTTTAGAAGGCGAGAACAAGCCGTGCATTTACCCACCGCCTCTGGTCTTCTTACTCTGAGTCGCCATGCCAACACACAGTCATAATTACCAAGGAACGCGTCAATAGTGGCAGCATTGACAAAGACACTATATCAGGGCTTGTGAGCTAAGCAAGGTCAGCCTCTCCACAGTTCCCAGCTTCCTGCCCTCTTCCTTTATCCCACTCCGATCCATCTCTTTCCTTCATTCTCTCTCCCACCCAGATGGTCTGATTTTATTTTCTCTGCAGAGAAAGGAACTACAGCTCAGTGTATAAAACACTTTTATAGCAATTAGGAGACAGGTTCTTCTTTGAGTTCTGATTTTAACTTGTGGGAAAAAGTCACTTTAACATCCAGGCCTCGGGGCTTGCTTTTTTTTTCTTCTTCTGTGAATGGACACTACCTATTCAATAAAGGGGTGCCTGCATTGAATTTGCCCTCTAAATTCAGAGGTTGATTAAGTGTCCTATAGTCATCTCCGAAATCATCTTTATGATCAACCACAGAAGTACCAGAAGCTCCAGGGAAACAAAGGAAGGCTGAGCTCAGAGAGGGAGTCAGTTCTAATGCCTGGGAACGGCGGGGTCTGCGTCTCCCCCCAGGAAGAGCGAAAATCTCAGCACAGGAGCCAGGAGCAGCTGAATGGTGGCCTCTATGAGATTATGAAAAGATGAGTGGGATGGATGAGAACTATCAGGCTAAGTGACACGCATCCTGAGGCCCCCAGTGAGAACCAGGACATGCACCCATTTAAAATGAGAGGTCAGGAAAGGAAGGCAGACAGCCATCACTGGAGCCCTACACAAGAGCGCCCCAATTTCAGAACACCCAGTGCACCAACATCTGAACTTACAAAGGAGATAAATTGGAGGCTGATGATTAGCATCACAAAATGATTATTCCCTTTGTAAAAGGCTTCCCTGCAGGACTGCTTTAAATAGTGCATTTAAACCATGATCTGATTTGCTAAATTCGATTTATACACATCTACTGCCTAAGCTGGCGTGCGGCTGTATTTACATGTCTTCCCTTGGCACAGAGGAGGGGAGAAGCCAGCCATTATTTGGGGCCTTTAATCCTTGCAGACAGTAACTAATCTGGGGAGCTGAACCCTGTTTTCCTTCTGCAGCTGGGGCTTTAGCTGCAAACTGGACCCAGTTCTGCTGCTTTGCCCTTGGAGACCCTGCTGGAAGACATCAGAACTGGGACCAGATCTGTCGGAGCCTTTCTGAGAATGGGGGCTCCCTACTAAGAAGCACCCCCATCCCATCCTCACATTCAGGAGTGACACTTTTTGGTACAGATATCTGGGTTATTATTAAATTATGTCCTGCAGTCATCAGGCCCAGGATTCAAATCCCACCTTCGGGGCCCACTGCCCTTTACTAAGCTGAGGCACAGCTAGGGCAGTGTGTGTACTTAAAGCCACAAGAACCAGACCTGTGGAGGACAAGAAGCCAGAACTGAACTAAAGAGGACAAAAGAAACCCTGGCACAACAGGGGGAACCTTTCTTGCTTCACCTAAAGGGATTTGTAGCCCTCACTGACAGCTCCCCCTGAAAGACAAATGACCCTTTCCAGGGAGGTCTAGTACCTGTGGCAGTCCAGCTAGAAAGCAGGCCCATCACCCAGGGGGAACCCAGCTCACACTAGTTGCTGGTGGGCTCAGAGGGGTTATATCACCAGGTATCAGAACTCGACACTGAAAAACCAAAGTACCCACCCTCCAGTCACCGCATCCGTGCACCCACCCCTACGCTCATCTGAGCACTAGGTTCAGCTTTAGTTCTCGTTGTTTACAACGTGTTTATACATTCCTACACCACAAGTCCAGTTTAACACCTCAAACCAGGGCAAAGACCGAGAGAGCACCCCAGCCAAAAGAATGATCATCATCAGCCCCATGGGAAGAACAATGATGTTGGCCACCCAGACGCCCCAGGACTTCCCAGGGACCAAACCATCAACCAAGGGGTACAGAGGGTTCCAGCCAAAAGTGGAAGAAGGCCTTGTGGGGCATCAATGGGAGGAGAGGTCCTTGGTCAGGTGAAGGCTCAATAGATGCCCCAACAAAGGGAAATGGGGGGGGGGAGGTGGGAGTGGGTCGGGTTGAGGGTTTTCAGGGAGGGGGAAACCGGGAACAGTTTTAGTATTTGAAATGTAAATGAAGATTATACTCAATAAAAAAAAAAAAGAAGAATGATTATCATCAAAAGTGAGAAGCATGGGCCACAGGTAGATTCTTTCCCTGTTGAGAAGTCCAGTAAAGCCTGGCTTCTGGATATTGGGGACTGAACTGGTAATTAGGATCCTTGGTCCATGTCCTTATTTTATTAAGTGGCCTCAAGGAAAATCAAGTTTTGGGGGCTCATGCCCCCATGTACGATATATGCATGCAACACACATAATCACCCAGCTATTTAATATTTCTTTTCAGGTGCTAGGTAAAGTGTACCCTGGGCAAGTGCTCTACCTCTGAGCAACACCCCCGCCCACCAAGCTCTACATTTTATACAGAAACATACATCCGAAAAATGCTCATCGCCCGCTAATCCAGATATGCTTGTAAAGTCATCGCGCTTTCTTTGTCTTGACTGCCAGGAAGCTCAGAGCAATGGGCAAGAGCCCGTCATACATTCTATTCTAAGTCAGGGCTCTGTGGTAGATGTTGGCCAAGGGATCTGTCAAGTAGGCTGAGTAAGGAGGGGCTGTGAGTTCAGGAGAGGCCTGATGGTTCTTGGAAAGGAGGACACACAAGATAAACCTTTGTGTTTATGTGAATGCACTTGCAGAGATTTAAATCAAGAAACAAGGCCTCGGGCTTAACAGCTCTGAATACACACTTTGGTGAAAGTCACTCAAGGGACTCATCACCCTACCTATTTAAGGAGGTACAAGACCTTCTTAGGTCCCCGGGGGCGAGGCAGAACCCTACAAACATAAATTGATAACTGAAGTTTCTTGGTGGGTGACTCTGTACACAAACATACGTGTGTAGGCTCTGCTTTCGGGCATCCATGGCTTCAGAAGGCAGACAGACAGACCACCATGATTGATGGAAACGGGGCAGGGAGAAAGAAATGCTGTCGTGACTCCTGGGCTGAGGCCTGGTGAGGGCAAGCCCAAAGATGCTGTCCCTTGGCCCCCATCCTGTCACCTTCATGCTCAATCTGACTCACCCCAGCCTGAGCAGTAAAAATGGGGGGGGGTGTCTCTAGGTCACCCTCAGCCTCTACCACACGGACCATCCTGGACTGTCTTTGCCTTAGGGTCATACCAGGGGCCAGGATAATGGAGAGAGGGATGCTCACTACATCCTGCATTAGTTTCAAAGAAGTGTGGGCTTTGGCCACACAGGTTAACACTACCTGGAAATAACGCTCCAAGAGCTCTTGGGTCCAAACTACAAACAAAACAGACAGTGCTGTTGGTCAGCTGGGCCTGACCCTCAGCTTGGCAGAGCCGACCCTCAGTGCCTGCCCGGGGCCCAGCAGCCAGCAGCGGCCTGCGTCCCCTTGCTGCCTTCTCTTCAACAGCCAGGAAAGGCACTGTGGCTTCGGGAACAGGGTCCCGGGGCGACGGAGAATGGTCCGGGGACCTCGGAATACTTGGCGACGGCCCACCGCAGGCGAGTTCCCGGACCCCTAGGCCGGGTGCGCTCTCTGCGCGCCGCGCCGCGCCGCCTCCGTGGGGTTGCGCGGCCCCGGCTGGCGCGAGGAGGAGCTCGGCGGACCCTGCGGCGCTGCGACCTACCTCGTGCCCACGCAGCCATCTTGCCGCCGCTCGTTCGCTCTCAAAATGGCCTCCCGGCCCCGCAGCGCGCCCCGCCGAAGCCTTGGCGCAGGCCCAGGGGGATGCGGCTGGTCCTCCGGGTCTCCTTTCGGCCCCGGGCGTCGGGTTCGGGTACGCAGGCCGTGCTCTTCGCCGCGGGCGCCCAGTGCTTCCGTAGGCCCCGGGGAAGGCCTGGGACTCGAGGTGCGTGCGGGGCCGCCAAGGGAGTCTCTGCTTAAGCTCTCACCGCACGGGCTCCGAGAGCGAGCGCCCAGGACCAGCCCTGAGCCCCACGGTGGGACTAGCCTGATCCCCAGGCAGGCCGCCTCCCTTTACCAACCAGGCTCAGGGTAGAGATGTCCAATAAGCCGCTTAGGAGGCCAGAATCACTCTGGCACCGCAGTGCGCTCTGCCTGCTCTGCCTGCCGGCCCTCCACCCCCAGCCCAGCGGGGTTGCCTTGCAGAGCACAAGCCAGCAGGTGTATTATTCGAGCCACGGCACACTTGGGAATGAGGGGGCACACTTGGGAATAAGGGGGCACACTTGGGAATGAGGGGGGCACACTTGGGAATAAGGGGGCACACTTGGGAATGAGGGGGCACACTTGGGAATAAGGGGGCACACTTGGGAATGAGGGGGGCACACTTGGGAATGAGGGGGCACACTTGGGAATAAGGGGGCACACTTGGGAATGAGGGGGGCACACTTGGGAATGAGGGGGTGACTAGTTTCTGACCTAGAGAGGGAGGGGCTCGCCCTTCAGGGGATTCAGGTAGAAACATAGTCTCCTTACCAACGTGGTCCTGGAATCTCCCAACGTTCCGGGTCGCCGGCTCGGTTTTTTTGTTTTGTTTTGTTTTGTTTGTTTGCTTGTTTGTTTGTTTGGAGACTCCACAAGTCCTCCTTTCCTGGCTACAGCCACTCACCTTTCCCGTGCGTGGGGCGCCCTCCATGCTGAGGACCTGTAGGGACTAGCGAAGGGGACGAAGGGGACGCAGAGGCCAGGTAGGAAATGCGGGAATCAGGAGCACCTGCTGGTGAGCAATCGGAACACAGAGGGGATAAGTCTGACACCCGCCACGGATCCCTAGAAGTGTGTGCGGTTTATTCGAAACCTCGGGGTCCTGTAGCACTGGCTTGGAGGTGAGGACACAGGCGTCCTACAGGTAACCCCCACAGCCTGGGGGAAGTGCTGGAGCTCTGCGCTCCCGCCACGCCCGCCCAGGACCTGGGAGAGATATTGGTACCTGCTATGGAAGGGAGCGCCTCTATCTGGTACCCACGTTTGGTACTAGACAGGACACCTGGGTGCGTGGGCAGAAAGCCTGATCTCGACCTTATCAAGGCACAAACCTAGCTTTTCCCAACGTCACAGACAGTGAGGACCCGGGAGGTTTGCTCCTTGCACCGACACCGCCCTCCTTGAGGTGCCCCCTGGCTTTCAGCTCCAGCGGTCCTTGCAGGAGTCGTTAATGCCAGTCTGCTGACTTCAAGTGTCTCAAGACAGATATCCCTCTAGTCAGCCATCCAAGCTCAGAGTTTATACCTGTCTCTCCTTGATACACGGGTGCTCTTTCTCGCAGCCCTTGGGACTCAGCAGAGATGGTACTAGCTAGGGAGGTGGGCAGCCTAAGGACCCTTGGTGACACTGTGCGCATCTACTGAGGCCTTCTTTCTGCCTTCAGCAGGGGGAGTTTTTAATTTCAGACCCTGTTGTGTGTGTGTGTGTGTGTGTGTGTGTATGTGTGTGCCCCTGCTATTTGAGATACCCTTTGTCCACCACCTACTGTGTGCCTGGCACTTTGTATGTTTTATGTAAATTTCACAGGAGCCCTGCAGGTACAGTACTATTGTCCCCATTTCACCTAGAGGTAGAGGTCACACCTCAAGGATACATGCAGTGTGGGAAAGGATAAAAGCTGTGAAAAAAGCCGGGCGTGGTGGCGCACGCCTGTAATCCCAGCACTTGGGAGGCAGAGGCAGGCGGATTTCTGAGTTCGAGGCCAGCCTGGACTAGAGTGAGTTCCAGGACAGCCAGGACTACACAGAGAAACCCTGTCTCGGAAAAAAAAAAAAAAAAAAAAAAAAAAAAAAAAAAAAAAAAAAAAAAAAAAAAGCTGTGAAAAAATCCTGCCTCGGAGAAGAACACCCCCAGCTCCCCGCTCCCAGCAGCTCGACCTTTCTAAAAATTTACACTGTGAGGTCTTAAAACCTGGTGATCCCGCATCTTGAACTCTAGAACTTCAAGTGAGGAATGATCGCCCTGCGGGGGTGGGGGGGGCAGGAAAAGCCATCCAAGCAAGCCAGTTCTACCTTCCCCATAAGCAGGGCATTCTGAAGCCCTCTCGGGCTCCACCCTTCTTCAGTGTAGATGCAAAACTTGGGGGAACCAGAGAAACTCCACAATGACTACAATCCACTCTCAGTTCACAATGATATTATCAAGATAACCCAACCAGAGTGATGTGAGATGCACTGGCGTAAGGACTTGATGTTTTTGCACACAACCCTGAGGAGACCTGAGGGAATACAGAAGCTGAAAGGAGCATTCATAGGACGACCGCTCTTTCCCCTTCATATTTAGTCAAGAAGTTCTTCCAAGCTCCATTCTGAGAGCTGTGTTTTCTTTAAATGACATGACATTAACACATTTTTTTCAATGAAACCCTTTATAAGAGTCAAAAATTATATTCATTGGGCTTGAGGTGAAATACTACATTTTTAAAGTTTTTGTTTTTGCTTTCAGATGAAGGGTAAGGTACATAGCTCCTTGTCTAGGATGTCTGGGGCAGCAAGGATTGAGCAAGGAGTGAGGTGAGGTGAGTGGGAACAACCAGACTGGATTCCAGAACATCCAGAATTCAAGGGACTGGAGCTCCACTCTCCAGAAGAAGTCCTTTACAAAACAGTCTCCGACAGACAGTGTGAGCCCGGGCCTGCCCTGGAGAGTGCCCTGGCTCCTCAGCCTCCTCCCAACTCAAGTGTACCCTGACAAGAGGGAGGCCTGGGAAATGCCACCCTGGACACGTCTAGAACACATTAAGACTAGGGATTTGACCTAAGCCAGTGAGACGCAGCTCTGCTCACAGTACACCCTAATTCATGGGGGAAACAGAAACTAGGTTGCAAGCTGGGGTGGGGGTGGTGAGGCTGACCAGTGAGGGGCTCCGATGCCTGCACAGATGGAAGCTGAGGAGTTCTAATTAGCACAAAGCCTGCACCTTCCATTAATAGCTCACCACCAGCTCCTAGATGCCGCTGAAGGCAGGCAAGTTGGAAAGTGTGAGGCTCACCTGGCCCCAGCTCATTAACAGACCTAGGGTGAGAACAGGGCTCCTGTGGAAGGACCAGCCCAAACCAGCCAACCCCCATTCCTATCTAATTACAGGTTTGACTTCTGGGTCCATCTGAGGGGGGGGGGAGTGCTTAACCCAAGTCTTGATATTCCTGAACACATGCTCAGCCAGGCCACCAAGGAGTGTGCTCCCTCCAGACCTGAAATAAATTCTTTCTTTAAAAGTGCTGGCATACAATCCATTTATATGAAACCCTAGATAGGTAAAACTGACAGGAAATGAGGCGGTGGTGGGAGCAGGCAAACTGGGAAGAAGCAAGAGAGAAGTTTCTGGAAAGGTGGAAGTTTCTGCTATCTTAGGTGTAAATTCATTTGTCAGAATTCCTAGAATTGTATAGCTATAATCAATTTACAGATGAAAATCATGCCTCTAGGAAAACTCGTGTGTGTGTGTGTGTGTGTGTGTGTGTGTGTGTGTCTGGAGCGCACATCTCACATATCCACCCAAAGGTGCCGGCCCCTGCCTGATGCCCCAGAGCTTGCAGTCTGGTCGATGTGCAGGTTCACACCCTTTCTCAAGGGTCACAGTGGAGAAAGGGGCAGATGGGGAGCCAGGGCTGTGCACGAGGCCTCGCTGGCCAAGTGGGGAAGAGGAACGTCTGAATTGAATCAATTAGCTGCAGAAAACTTCAGAAAAGAAGTGAGGCCCTTCATAAAAACAAAGCCCACTCCTTAATCCCCAAAGGCAATCCTCTCCCCCACTCCCATAGCCATTCCTCAGTAAACAAAGAAATCCCCCTTCCACATCCACACCTCAATATTCATTATGAGCTGACGTCTGAGGCTGCACTCCAGCCTCCCAGAGTGCCCTAATGACTGGGAGCCCAGTGGCAGATGACGGAGGGGTTTCCCTTTCCCCTCCACGGCTCTGCCCTTCTCCTGGCAGTCGCTCTTTCTTTCCTCCTTCTCTTTCTTCTTTTCTTCAAATTAGTGAGTAAGCAAGCCCCTAGCAAGCAAATCAAAGCAAAGACATCACTAACTCCACTTTGTTCATTTATTTTGACAAGTGCAGTTTAATTTTAATTATTTATGATAATACTTCATAGTAGCCGAGTAAATGTGCCGGGGTATATTTGGTAACATTAATGAAGTCTGCCTAATAGGGACCTTCACTCCAGCACCCTGCCTGGAGAGCTGCCTGCTGGAGAAGTAGGGTGAGACCATTGGTCTGTAGTGGGGCTTGCATTTTTTTGTGGGGGTGGGGAGAGGAGAACTTAATGGGTTTGAGGATTAGCCAAGGGAAAATTAACCCGATTCTAGAGAAGAGGCACTAGTAAGCCCATAATCATGTGTAGATGTGGATTGTGTGTATTTAAACACTGAGAACACACGCTTGGTGATAAGAAGGCCCAGGCGTGCACACATGCCACATGCATATTTACACACGAATCTCCAATGCGCAAATTAACAGAGGCCTGGAGAAATTAGGCTCTGGCCAATTAAAAAGAAATATAAAAATAGAAAATGTAATACATAGAGTTCTCTCTCTCTCCAAAGGGCCTTTCCTCTCTGTATCACATGCTTCAAGTAGGCAAACATAGAGAAGATTTGGGAAGACTGGGGAGGAATGTCTTCAGCGGGTGATCACATTGGAATGTTCTCTTCAACACACGATGGAGATGATATGCAGTTCTTTATGGATGCAATGTCCCTTTTTAAAAAAGATTTATTTATTATTATATGTAAATACACTGTAGCTGTCTTCAGACACACCAGAAGAGGGCGTCAGATCTCATTATGGTTGGTTGTGAGCCACCATGTGGTTGCTGGGATTTGAACTCAGGATCTTCGGGAGAGCAGTCAGTGTTCTTAATCGCTGAGCCATCTCACCAGCCCCACAATGTCCCTTTAAATAGGGCTGGACTAGGCATGTAGCTCAATGGTAGAGCACTTGCCTAGCATTGATCTGGTCTGGAGTTCCATCCTAGTATAAAAACAACAGGGCTGACTCTTCACTCCTCCCTGATGTTAATATAAAGGTAGGATTCTGCATATCAACAAGGCATGTCCATATGCACCCACAAGAATGGGTGTATTATACACCATTTGCTGCAAACGCATACTTATAAGTTGTAATAGTTAAGGCATAGTACAACTAAGGTTGATTTTTTTTTTTTGAGACTGTAAACAAAACTTTGGGCATTCCTTTTATTTTTATTTTTCAAGTACTGAGGACTTCCTGTTCCTTATTTCTGAAGTATCTGCTAGTGCCCAAAGTACTTTAAAGACGTATCAAGGAATAGGTAGGTTTTCTTGAGACCAACTGTAGTACTGTCTCAGGACAAAGACCAGGTCTAGCTCTTGGGATAAGAACTATTAAACGCCCTTGGCCATCTCTCTTTGGTCTGTTTGTTTTTGTTTTGTTTTCTGAATGACCCGAGCAGGGAAAGTGGGCGCTTTTCGCAGGGAGGGTTAGCCCAAGAAACAGAGGTGGGAGACTCTGCTCGGGAGGTCCCTCAAATCCCCTATTCTTCAAGCAGAGGGGTGCTCCAGAGCGTGCAAGAGGATCAGCCTTAGGCACCTGGCTCCCAGATTTCTCCCCTGGCCCCAAACTCTTCCAACCTTTTTCCTTAAATCTGTGACCTGGCTCTGGCGTGGGAAAGGCGGTTTGGAGCTTTTCACAAATCCACTATCCCCTTGAACCAAAACCAATTAGCCTGGCCCAAGGTCCTGTCATTGAGGCCCTGGCCCTCTTTTCAAACCCCTGCGGCTCAATTGCGGCGAGGGGCTGGCCAGTGAATGCCGGGACCACTTAAAGTGGCGCTTAAGCCGGACCGAGATGGAAGGAAGGAGCCGGCGCTATAGGAGCTGCGGCTGCCCATTCTCAGAGCCACTGACCAAGGTTTTGTTCCAGTCACAGCCCCCACCCCGGCTCCTCTGCTAACGACCTTCCCGTCTACACTTTCCAGCTGTCTGGGGGAGAAATCAGAAGCTAGCTCTAGGCATCTGTGAGACACCCACACATGGCTACTCTGGCTGGAAAGGACCCCCAGCTTTGGGGTCTTACCCCAACAAGTCCTGTCCTCGACCGACGGCGTTAACCACGACAGAACTTGTATCACTGTATGCTTGGTGCTGTCCTTGAATGTTGACCTTGGACGCACCTGAACAACAACCCATCTTCTGGATGAGAAAACAGACTTGCCTGAAATCATGGGACTTAACCTTAGGGCAGCTTGGGAGAAGTTTTTCGGGACTCCGGAAGATTACTCTCCTAGGAAGAGAGAGACTGGCCTTCGGACCAAGATGAGAAGGATTATGGAGTCTTGCTCATCCTCAGCTAATTAAAAAGCTGAACAAGCCCAGATAGCTATCAAGATGGGGTCCACATCATCCCCATCTACACAGGGTCCAGAATGGAGTGTGTGAGGATAAAGTGCCAGAACCTTCCTTTAGCCCCTCACCTCTAGCTTGTCCCCAATTTCCTTTCACACTCTTCGGGTGGAGTGAAGACACCCTCCGGGATGGGTACTACTGCTAGGGGGCTCTATCCGTCGCCATGGTAACACTCATCCCACCCTAGTCTAAAGCTGATTGGCCATTTAATCCAGGGTGGAGGAAGGTAGGCTGGGCTCGAGGCTGGGTGGAACAGGGGACAAGGACATCCCACCCCACGCGTGTGAGAGGCCGAGGAGGAAGAGAAGGCGATTAAAATGGCGCCGCAGCCTCCAAAGGGCCGCTGTTCTGAGTGTAGGCACCCGGCTGGGAGAAAACTCAGCGGTTCTCCGGACCGCGCCGCCTTCCGGGACCTTTGAGGGCGCATCAGTCCCGGCAAGACTGTCCCGGGCTCACGGCTGAGCGCTCCCTGCCCGGCTCGGCAGGCCGGTTTTGCACGCTCCAGCCGGCCAGGCGCGCCGGCGAAGGCTTAGCGGGATCCGCGGACCCCGGGGCGCGGGGCTGCGCGTTGGGGGCGAGGGCGGGGCGGGCGGCGGCCGCGCCTCTAATCCCGGCGCTGCGTGTGGGAGCGGCGGGATCAGGGAATTAGCGCTGTAACTTCGGATTAGTAACGCTCGCTAAATGAGCGCCTAATTCCGACCCTTCATGCTTTTCAGCGTCGCACTGGGTCCTGGGAGGCCTCCTGGCCCGGCTGCTCCGTGCTCTGTTCCCATTTCCCGGGAGGTCCGACAGCGGTCGAGAACTCCCGAACCAGTCTAGAGCCAGCTTCTGGCCTCGCGCTGCACCGTGCGTTTCTGTGATGACTGCTGACGCCAGCTTTTCATTGGTCGGGTTGAGGCTCATATGGCCGATATAGTTCAGTGTTGAAATTCTTTGGACGACGGCGGAAGACGCCTTCGAAGCCTTCTTCTCAACGAGGGCTGTTCTCAACCCTGCCCTGCCAAGAGGCCTACCGTGTGGCCTTCTGCGAAATGCTTCGTGTTTCTAGATGTAAAATGAAAGGTGTTGACATCTTTGAGATCTCTATCGATCCAGGCTTCCAACCGTACTTTCAGCCGTGTTTTCAGGACCCACAAAGCTTTTCTTATAGGAAGGGACTAGTTAGTGCAAGTTGAAGCAGTGTAACCCAAACTTGGGCAGTAAGGCCAGAGGACACTTGGGGAACAAACGGGACGGACGTGGAGGGGCGCAAAGGCTGAGGAGGCCCCGGGCCCTGCAAGCTCCCCAAGGAAGCCCTAGGCTTGCTAGGGAGGTTGAAAGGGGACACAATTTTGAGCCTGTGTCTTGGGCTCCAAGGGTCCTGGGTGGGATTTGAACATCTCTCTGTTAGGATAAAATGGATGAGCTAGCACTCCTGAAAAAACTTTTGTAATGGGTGCGAAATAAGCTCTGTGAATTAGAATCAGTATTCCCATCACACCACCACCACCACCACCACCCCCACCACCACCACCACCCCTGCAGGCTTCATCCTTTCCCTAAAGAGCAAGGTTTGTATCAGCAGATTTTCCCCTTCATAGAGAGCAGTAAAAGCCCTGCATTTTCTCAGGTTGTGACTCTTCCTCCATGGGACTCCTAACGGGGACTCCAGCCTGCCGGGGCAGCAAGAGAACCCAAAGCAGCACACACTGAACTGCACCGCAGGCGGACGCAGTTCTGAAGCTATATGGCCATCTTGGCTTAGGAAGAGCCGGCTCTTACAAAAATAGGGAAGGAGTGGGGGCGAGGGAAGAGAAGGAGCCAGGTCCCGGGCAGGCTCTGGGGGAGCCCCAGCCCGGGCGGTGAGACGTGGAGGCAGGGAGTGCTGGGCTAGCAGGCTGAGAGCGCTGCTCTGGTTTCCTCTGAAATGAGGTCACCACCAGCACACAGGCTCCCAGGTGCACCCGGAAGGGGAGCAAGCCCAGTAGACGCAGTTGGGGGGAGGGAGGCTCCTGGGTCCGAAAACGTGCGAGTGGCCCTTCACAGGCCTAAGAAATGGGAAGGAATGGTAACGGGATCATGAAACCCTTCCTTCCACCCAATAATCCACCCCCTAGAAGGAGGCACAGAGACAGCTGCCTTCCTGCCACTGCGTTTAATTTTGTCGATAGCTAACATTCCAAAGGCAATGCAGTGAAAAACTCTCCACCTACCATATGGAAGCCACACCTTGCCCTCCCCAGACCCTGCAGGTTCTCCTTCTGTATCACTGAATTTTTTTTCACTTTTACACAAGTAACCTTTTTGTTGTTAAGATAATTTTGCTAAGCAAAGGGGGAAAAAAAACGGCTGGTAGGCACAAAGATGAAAAAAGATTTCTATTATCGCAAGGGGGTTGGGCAGGTTCTGGATAGAGGCTGAGAGACCAATCTTATAAATAACTAAGGCAAGAGGCTCTTGGGATTGAACTGGGCCAAGATGGAGGTAAGGTGACCTAGGTACTCCCCACCTCTGCACTCCCCAGCTGGGTGTGCTATTCCCCGAGGAGTAGGCCCTCACCCCCTAGTTCTGCTTCCTTAATATGTTAAAGGAAAAGAAAAACGGGTCAAGTCATGGCAGCTCTGATTCTTCCCAGTCGCTCTGCTAATGCGTGTATACACTGATATGTGCTTTAAAGAACCCCAAAGAACCCCAGCCTTAAGGAATGCGAAGTGGCTTTGAATCCCTTCTTTCCTACACTTGACAGGGTCCATGGCTGGGTCTACACCCACCACGGGGGGAGACCTAATGGTTTCCCAAGTTGCAGGGGCCCCCAAACTTCAAACTAAGGAAAGAGTAAACGGAGTGTCAGGAAGGAGAGGAACCTGAAGGCAGAGAAACCTCAAAGGGGGACCTTCCGGCCTTCCTTGTGGGACTAAGAACCACACAGAACAGTGGCACGCCCCACTCGCTGCGCCCAGCTAAGAGGGACCTGGAGCTTGAGTGGCCGGTGTGCAGCATTGGGTTGCCATGGGAACGGAATTCAGATTTTTTTCCCCAATTGCTTTTTTATTTGCTAGACATTGTAATACATCTTATGTTGCCACTTATTGGGGCGGGAAGGAGGGGAGCTCTAGAGAGCCTGCCTTCCCCTTAACCAGTTGGGGAAGTTGGGGAGGCGCCGGCCCCAGCCGTCCGACCAGAACTATGGAGGTTTAGAGGCTCTGGGCTACATCTCTCCCGCCCAGCAGCCTGCTCTTGGTTTGTATGCAGGGCAGGGCCGGTCGGTCGGGGCGGGAGGCCCCCGCCGAGGCCCCTTGCCATTGAGTCCACTCCCCGCCAGTTCTGCTCCGCTTCACGCTGCACACAGACCCCCCAACTGCACACAAAGGCAGCTGCCAGAGCCGGTGAAAAGTGATCAAATTATCAAGAACTTGACCTCACCGAGGGGCGAAGCTCCAGCAACCCCCCAGCCGTATGCTAATGGTGCTCAGGGGCTGACTCGTCGAATAATTCGATAAAGGCTGCATTGTTAGCGGCAGGGCAGCCCCCTGCCCACCCTTTACTCCCCCCCCCCACACACACCGCCTACCGGTCTCGGTCTCTCTCTCTTTTCCCTCTCTCCCTCTCCCTCTCTCTCTCTCTCTCCCTCCCTGTCTCTCACCGTTCTCTTTCTCATCGCATTTGCATCCCAAAATCCCAGTCTGCAGCTCAGGGCGTGGATTGTTCTAGCCTGATTTATGGGGTGAAGGCGAAGGCTGGCGCCTTCCCCGCCAGCGACCCCTCTGCAACCCCAGCCCGTTCCCTGCCCCCAGCCCACTCCACTTCGGGGTTCCAGCCTCGGCGCTGGGAAATGGTGATGGGGGTGCAGGGACCGAGGAGGAGGTGAAGGGGATGCCTCCAGGACACGGCGAGTGTCCCCAGGAGAGCCGAAGTCGGATACCTGGTCCCGGCGTGGCTGCTCCGTCGAGCTGGAGTCCCTGGGTGGCGTGGGCTTCTCCGGACTCCTCTGGCTCCTGTGGCCAGGGCGGCCGGCCGGGCCATCGCACGCAGAAGTTGTGAGAGTCATTTCTACTTTCGGTTATCTAGCTTTATGACGGCTCTGTGGCACTCATACAGCTAGATAACCAAAGAGAGAAACGGGCCTCCCATTCGCCGGCACCGCTGCCGCGCTGTGGGCCCCACGTGCCGCCGCCGACCCGGCGCGGGGGGCCTGAGCGGACTCCGCTCCCGCAGCCCCGGGCGCGCGCGGAGAGCCAGAGGGGACCGACAGACACACAGACACACCAACTCCCGCTACCCGGATCTCCCAGCTCCCTTCCTCCCTCGCCCTCGCGGTTTCCCCATCCCCAGATCCCCGTCCAGTGCCTGCGCGGCCCGCTTCGACGCCGTCCCGGGGCGCACTCAGGGAACCGGCGCTCTGCGCTTGGGCAGCCTCGGGCGCCCCGGCGGCCCCCAGCGCACTGGACCGTCAGCCCTCCTCTCGCAGGCTAATCGCCCCGCGGGGAAGTGACGTCAGCCGGGGGATCGGCCTATCACGGGCTCCCATTCAAATCCCAGCCCCCTTCCCGCGCTCGGCACCACCCAGCCTTACAATGGCCTCGGCTTTCACCGCTTCTGCGCCGCGAGGACAGGGGAGCGCCTCTCCTGCCCTCAGAAGCCTTAGGCCTGCTTCCCTAGATGCACACAGTCTGGCCTTTCTCTCGAACCTCTCTGACCTCCCCCCAAGGTCTTAGGGGCCTGGCAGCCACTGCAGACCACCAGAGTTAAGAGTTTGAGGGAAGAGGTTTAAGGTGAGGGCAAGCAAGTGAGCGCAGGAGGTCACTTCATTCTTAAGGTCTCTCTTCCTGGTTTTTCTTACCCAGCACTGTACAGACTACGCGGCAGAGACTGGGGATTAAGGGAAGGAGTGGGTGTCAAGATCAGTGTATCCCATACATATTGCCTGACTTGTAGGGGTTCCCGTGGCATGCTCCACTCAAACCAAGGTCCTAGATGTCGGCGCCAGACTGCTAGCCCTCTGACCATTCCTGGGTACAGCCAAGGATATGCAATCAATTGTGCCCCGGCGCCTTGAAGATATCCAAGGCCGTAACTGGGCTCCTATTCACCTCCCATAAAAAGAATCGGCTCCTGCCATCTTTCTGCTCACAGCACTCCCTGGCCCACTACTCCAAGTGACTTCACACTGGCGGTTGAGGGTTTCCCAGAGGCACGGTACTGAGCCTGACCACCGAATATGAGTGGCTTAGAGGTGGCTCGCCTGAAACCAACACCTTCTTTCTTGCTCCTGTGCTCACTCTCCCACTATGAGTCCTCTAATTCACCTCCGTCACCCATTCCTGGGAGGCAAAGGATTAAATATGAAAGATTCGATATCTTCTCCCTCCCCACATCCCTAGGAAGATCTTAAATTCAAGAGCTAGGGATCTATTCAACAATAGAGTGGGGTAGCAGATTCCAACAGGGACTATGCGGGGTCCCAAAGACTCTCTGTGCTAAGGCACCCCCCCCCAAGCCAGCCCAGGCTTAGGTGGGGGTACTCATTCAGATCTGTTTTGGTGAGGTCTGCAACCCCCCATTCCCCACACACACACTCTCCATCAGCAAATCCCATAAGGTTGGGTTCAAAGAATAGGCCCAAAAATGGGTGATTTGGAAGGGACTCGGGGAATTTTCTAAAGATATCTAAGGCATTCTCCCTTAAATGACACATCTGGATTTTTGCTAACTACCAGGTTTGCGCGTGCACCTCTGTATCGCGTGCTTGTTTTAGATTTGCCCTAAATTTCATCCTGACCCAAAAATCCAGGGTGGGCTGCATCCCCACCGCCATCCCTGTCAGCCAGTGAGCAAGCCTCTTTCCAAATGCCACCTCACAGCCAGATCCTCGTCTCAGAAAAGGGACACAGGCTAGACCGAAAAGAAGCCTCAGAGAAACAGAGAGGCCGACCTGCCAACAGCAAGGCCCAGGAAGGAACCTCGAATTTGGGCCTGCCTGGTTAATTCTAAAGGATTTTTCACAATTAGCAGGTGTCCCTTTCTTCTCCTCCTACAGCCTCTGGAATCTACACCCTCTTCCATTTAGCTGTGTGTCTGTCATGTGGGCGGCCTCCTGCGCTCTTGTCCTTCCGGGCCACCCTGAGCTGGGATGGGTGGGACTGAAGAGGCTGAGGGAACTGTGTGAGCACGATTTCACCTGAGAGAGGGGGAGGGAGAAGAAAGAGAGGGCAGCGGGGAGCAGGGGAGAGGGGAGAGAAGGGGCATTCTCAGAGTCTGATTTAAGCAGGACGCTGCACAAAATGGCTCCTCCTCGGGCGGGCGAGGTTCCTGCTTACAGCGCTGGAGCCCTGGCCTGAAAGCCTAAGGCTGGTTAGGGCTCTGGGAGAAAGATTAAAAAGCTTGATTTTGCATTCTGTTCAGGTGTGGCAGGTCAATGCCACAACGCCACGCTTCTGTTGTCTTTCAGGAAACCAGGTCCCTTGCCAAAGCAGGTGAGGCCATCCGGGCAGTGGCTCCCCCACCGCGCTGGAGTAGGATCTGTCCTCCAGGGCCCAGGTGCATGAAGGCCGCATCCGCTTCACCCTCAGGTAGGAGGCCACAGTAAGCGAGGGCCTTGAGCCATCCGCTGCTTACCCTTTGGAAGCTGTTCTGGTGGGACAGGGCAGTAGGCAGGCTCCTTGAGCTAGCAGCCACACCCATGTGCAGGATGGGAAGCTTCTGGGTCATACCCAGAAGGGACACATTGTTTGGGCCTGAGCCTACCGCGGAGGGGCCCTGCGGACTTTGTCTCCTAATGTCCTCTCGTCTTCACACTGCACTCTGGGCCGGGTCTAAGTTCGATACACTTCCTCCTATATCAACCCCTCGCCTCTAGCCTGCTGTCCCTGTGTCCCAAGAAAGAGCTGGCACTGGATCTAGAGGTGGTGCAGCTAGAATACTGGTGACAGCTGACAGGCCCTGGCCATGGTGCTGAGAGCTGCCCACCGGGCTTTTTTTTTTTTTTTCCCTTCAGTAGTTCCACTAGCTCAGAACTCTGAGCTCTATGTGTGCCTACAGCAACTTAGAAAAGCAAACACCCAGGGGATGGCCAGCACTTGGGCATCTCCACTAAAGGTTGCGGGGACTCCATTTTTTCATATTCAAATCACCACAGAGGGACAAAAGTCCTTGGCTGAGTTCCCATATCTGAATCTACAGAAACTACACATGTGCCCTAGAGCCCACCGAAACCTACATTGCATTTTCTCCCACAGTCGGCTTATAGGGTCGTGCCTAAGGCTGGTGTGTCACTTGTGCATTCTCTACAGCCAGTGCTGGGTGCCTGCTGGCAGGCACCCACTCCGTGAACTCCACGGGCCTCTGCCCCGCGTTTCTATTCCCCGTTGGTAGGTATCCGGCTTCAGGGGTTCCAAGAAGGACCAGGCACAACTCACACCCTCACTCACAGAAGGGTGCAGACACCCTTGCCCTGTGACCACTTGCCCAGATCCCCAGGCTGATGTAGGGAAGCAGATGCAGCCGCTTGGCCTGCTATTCAGTCTGGCACGAGCGAGCGAGGGAGCGAGGGAGCGAGGGAGCGAGCACTCCTTTGATCCCCTCTGGGCTGTAATTAGGACACAGAATCTCTAGCCACAACCCAGGCCAATTCCAGGTGCCTCTTCCCCATGGCAGCCTTCCTCCCCACCCCTTCCTCGGGCTCAGGCTTCGATTAAACTCATCTTCCTATTGTCTGGAGGCTTGCAGGGCTGCTCACTGGGAGACCCAGCTTTGGGTTACCTCAGATGGCGCCCGTGGTTCCTTGTACCCAGAGGGTAGAGAGGCCTCCACATCTCCCCTCAAATGCACAAGGCTGATGGCACTGTAGCTCCCTTTCTGTCTCTTAACCTGCCTGTTTCCTCCACATCTGAGGTGAAGGCAGGCAGCCGGGTGTGTGCTCTTCTAAACACCTCCTTCAAATGGCCAAGCCTTTCCTGGGACCAGCCAGTACTGCTCTGAGGGGCAGCCTATCTCTGCCCACTCAGCCAACCTCTGACCGCCCTTGACTCAAAGACAGACCCTCACACTCCAACGGCCCTAAGAACCTATCACCTCCCTCCCGCATATGAAGAAGATTCAAAGAGGGTGTCTCGCCCCTTGAAGCTCCGGATCAAGATCATCTGGCCTCTCTGCCACAATGGCTCAGAGATTGTGTGTGTGTGTGTGTGTGTGTGTGTGTGTGTGTGTGTATATATATATATATATATATATATGGATGTTTTTGCTGCTCCTGGAGCCTCTGCCTGCCAGAGCCAGCTGCCCCCTTCCTCTGACACCTTACCACCCAAGCTTCTCCCAGAGAAGACCTTAATCGGCCTCAAGCTCCATCCATGGTTCCCTTGTTCTGAGCTCAAAGAAGGCTAGACTAAAGGAAGCGTCAGAGACGCCCACAGACAGCTCCGAAAGGCCTGCCCCAAAGCAAAGAGTGGGGTGCTGAGCAGAGAGGCGTTCTCAACTTCCCATTTCAAAAGAGAAAAAAGACGTCATAAATCTTGTTTAGAGTGGGTGCTGTGTATTGCATTTTTCTCAAAAAAAAAAAAATTTTCCAGGAAGCCACTTTGTAGGTTATTTGTGTGTTTGGGGGGGGGAGGGTAAGGGATAAGAAGGCAGAGGAGAGTCACGGGTGGGACTTAGGGAGGGGGACTCCCTGGAACCTCTTTCAGAAACATTCCTTCTCTCAAACCTCTACCTCCCCACAACTTCCATCGGACCTCTCGCCCTGTCCCTTTCTCAGCACCGCAGGCGCATCTCATCTCCCGATCCCAAGACCCTTGACCTTGGTCTTGAAGATTTGCCGGAGATGCCTGAGCTCTGACCCACAATTAGAGCGTAACACCTAGCCCCCCTGCAGTCCGGAAAAGCCCTGAGCCCTTGAGATGTTCAAGAGGGACCTACAGAGATACCCCAGGCCCCCCGAGCCAGTCCAGCTCCCTGACACTGTCTTAATGGAGACTCCCGCCCTGACGCCTTAGCCCCTCTCCTCTAGCCTGGCCAAGACGCAGAAGGCAGTGGCACTTACGGACCCGGGAGGGGGCCGGGGCCCCACGAGGCGACGGCGGGGGTGGGGCGGTTGTGGTGACGGTGGTTCGGCCGCCCGGGATCAGGCGAGTCCCCAGGCTCAGGCCCAGCTCCGGCCGCCCTCCAGGCGCCGCTGCCGGCACAGTCGCGTGGCCGAGGGCTGCTGAAGGCAGGCGCGGCGGCGGCGGCGGTGGCGCGGGGGTTCCTGGCGGCGCGCCGCTTCTCCCCGCTCTGAGCCGCTCAGCGCCGCCTTCTCGGGCGGGCACGGCCCGCAGTGACGTCAGCGCGGCTCCCCCCGCCCCCCCTGGCTTCACTCGGACCAGTGCGGAACCGAGAGGCGGAGGCAGGAGGCGAGGGGCGCCCTGCCCTGCGACCCGGCCCTGCCTGCCCGCGCCCAGCTTGCGGTCGAACAGCCCTCCCCGCAATCGGCCCGCACCACCGGTCTCACCCAGTGCCACCAACCACCTGGGAAGTGGTGACAAGCAGAGGGGCTGGAAAGCTCACAGGCAGCTCCAAGCCCGCGGATCCAGGATGCTCGGGGAAGAATGGAGAGCCTAGGGGGCTCGAGGGACGTCTGCGCTCTGGGTGCAAGGGGGGCGTTTAATCTTCTCACACACACAAGTGTTGGCTGAGGAAACGTTCCCACGAGGGATTGGTTGGTTTTGAGGGTCCCAATGCGGGCTCGGAAGGGACCCTTTAGATCGCAGGAACGTGTTTCGTTGACAGCCTGGGTTGTGTTCCAGCCTGGATCACGCTCCTCCGAGACCCAGACCCTTCCCTACCTCGCCTCGCCCGGGGCCGGTGCACCTGCAAACTCTTTGGGCCGCCGATCGCCCCCCGAGCCGCTGTCCAAATGCTGAATCCGGCCTCCCCGGGGCAGGCTCCGGAGCCCGGCTGCACCGCGCTCCGCATTGTCCGCAGGGCGGGTACGGGGTTTGGGGACTCAGAGTCAGAGGCCCTGGAAATTCTAGTGTTCCAAGATGATATTAGGAAGCTACAAGGAAGGGGGCGAAAGGTCAAGAGGAGGCGGGAACAGAGAGGGCAGGCAGACCCGAGTGCCTGACCTGCGGAACCACCTCTTCCTCTTGCGCCCCGGTGGTTCGCTCAGGGTCCCTTCTGCCAGAGTGTGTTTCTCTCGCCACCACAGCAGGGGAGGTCCCTCCGGCCGAACTTGTCAGCGTGTCTCATCATTCATCCTGAGCCAGACAGACAGGCCAAGTTCATGAGCAACGCAGTTAACCCCTTGCAAACTGATCGCCTCCCAAAGGAGGGAGCCGAGCTGTTTGAATAGGGCATGCTCTCCGGGATTCCTAGGACACCACCTCCCGGAAGCTGCGCCTGCCACCGCTCCTTTCTTCTTCCTGGTCTCGCTCCGATTATTTCCACTGTTGTGGTTGTTGTTGTTGTTGTTGTTGTTGTTATTATTATTATTATTATTATTTTACTGTTTTGGTCTCCATGATCTTCCTAGATTCTTCCTATTAAAATTATTTTGAGATCAGTTCAGCTGGTTTTCTAGATGTCTTCTCTTCCCAGGTTGTGCTGTTGTTCATGATGGAAAATTTAGTCCAGAAAAACATAAGATAACATATCAACTGGCTTTAATCTCTACACTTAGAGGCCTGATCTTAAAAGGAAAAAAGTGTGTGTATGGGGGGGTATTATTAGAAGAATCTAGAATGCTGATTGTGCAGAACAAGGCAAGGGGAGAAAGAGGGAAAGAAAAGCAGAAAAGCAGGAGACAGCATGAACGCGCCGAGTCAGACTTTCGGGACTGGATGGGGACAGGAAACCAGAATCAAGCTTCCAGAAAAGGATCTGAAAGGGATACAAGTCCAGAGAGCTGAGCGAGCAGCCTCCGGGACCCTGGAGACGGTGATCTAGTGCAGTGACTTAAAGAGAGGGGTGGGGGCGGTAGGTCTTGGTGGGGAAGTCTTGAAGGGCCCAACTATTTCTCCCCACACTGCATCCACAGGCTTCTGCAGGACTCTCTAAGTCGAAGATGATCTTCCCTTGGCCTCTTTGATCACAGGAACCTTGAAGGCTTGATCTAGAGTGTGTGGGGAGAGGGGGTGTCCTTACTTGAGGTGATCCCTTGTTTTGGAACCCCAGCATTCCCCCTAACTTTCTCAGCCACTCCTTACAGTCTGGCAGGCTCGGCTGCTCCTCCCCTCCCCCACTTCCTATTGAATTCCTGGCGTCTGGTAGCTGGCGGCAACTAGGGCGACCTACCAACTTTTCCCCTGGGCATTTTCTCGCCCCCTTCACCCCCCAGTGCTTTCTTTTCTTCTCCCAGCGCTCCTTTTGAAAGGAGGCACCCAGGCCCAGAACGTGTTCTGCAGTTTAACTACTTCCAAATTCTTTGTTCGGGTCACCCCGGGACTCCATTGTCCGCTCCTGAGAGCGCGGGCAGGCCGGCGGGTGCGCCTCTGCCTGCGCAGGCCTTGAATCCATTAGGCCTCTGCGGCTCGAGCCCCGGCATCAATGCTCGTCCCCTACGCTCCCGCCCTCGGCTGCCGCTTTGGGATGAAGTAAAGTCACTGAAAAGGGCAGGTTCGTTTTGAGGTTACGTGAATCTCACGAGAGAGAGAGAGAGAGAGAGAGAGAGAGAGAGAGAGAGAGAGAGAGACTCTGCCTCGAATGAATCTGACCCACTCACCTCAGTCTGGCTGGGTGTGCTTGGTCCCAGTGGTTGGTTTTTTGAGAGAACTGGATCAGGAATGAGATGGGGAAGAGACAAGCAGCACAGATCTTAGTCACTCTCCGGTCTTCCGTTTGCACTCTCATATCCCGTAGTCCCCAAAGCCGCTCCTGGGCCGAAAGAGTGGGAAAGGGGTCCAGCTTTAGTAGGGGTCGTCCCCCCCAGCCCGGAAGCGCGCAAGCGCTGTTGTGTCCTGTGCCCAAACTGCCTCCCAGCGTGACAACTTCCCAGACTCACTGAGAAATGGCTGACCATGGTCCCAGATTCCTGAGTGTGGCCCAGCGAGGGCCCTGTTCTCCCACAGGGACCAGGGATGCAGAGAGCTGTGGATCTTGTGGGGGAACTCAGCTCTGAGGTCGATATTCAGAAAAGGGTTCAGAGGCCCTGTGTCCCAGAAACTCCTTAGACAGGCCGGGAGCCTGACACTGTCTCTAGCCCTTGAAGCCATGAAACAACAAGAAAGTTCGGAAGGTCAATGGCCCAGGAACACTCAGGAAAGGCTGACCATCGCTTTTCCCAGAGCAAGGACTCTCTTGCTCGCCGAGGAGGTGGGAGCGGTATCAGGTCGTCAAATCCAGGGCCAACCCCGATGCCCAGGACTTCTAGAAGTTGATCGAGCCTCTCTGGTCTGCCTGTTTTGGCCATCCCCAGGATTAGTCTAACTTCTTAGGAGTAGATGTCCAATGTCACAGTCACAGAGGAGCCCGAGAGAGGGCAGGGATGGGGAACTGTGACCCAAGAAAGGGCGCGGGTAGAGCTCAGGACGCAAAGGGAGTGCGCAGGACAATGGCAGGCCTGGGAGGCTGGAGAAGAGGTCGCGGGACTCGAATCTGTACCCGATCAGAACCTTGCAGCTCCAAGCTCTGCAGCTCAAAGCATCCCTCCCACTCCTCTTGGCTCCCGAACTGCATTTGGCGAGGCCTGCAGAGCTCCGAGATCTGTGCAGACGAAATGAAAGCTCTTGCAGACACAGATGTTCCTAAGGGTCTCCCACACTCCTATTCACATTTTCTTCCTTTCGTTCTCTCGGGCGTCCTCTGGTCCGCTGTCCTGACCTAGAGGCTCTGGCGTGCTGACGCGGCTCCGCGCGTTGTTCAACAGCGCCCTCTGCCGGACCTTCTCCTCGGATGCAAGTGCGCACCAAGCCTGGCCTGGCGGCGGGAAAGGCTCCACTGAAGTGGAGTAAGTGGGCGGTGACACGCCCGCTTCTGGATCTGTAGCCATGCCAGGGACACTGCAGTACAGGGTAACCTGGACATCTGTTTCTCCTCCTGGCTCCTCTTTACCCTTCAAACTCTGCCGCGGGGTCAAGGGCATCATTTGCATTGCTGGAAACATCAGGGCAGTTGTATGGACTTCAGACCCTTCCTTGCCCTGTTCGTTTCTGTACCACTGTCCTTAAATGTCAGTCCCTCCCCAAGTTTTGCATTTCCTTTCAACCAGGGTCCTCCTCGTCTTTACAGATTTCAGAAAATGAAAGGCAGAAAGCTCTTTCTTTTTGGGTAGGAGTCGGGTTGGGGGCACCCAGTGCTCGGAGGTGTCGCCAGTGGTTGGATTTGGAGGCCCTTTCTTAAGATCCCAGGGCTCACAGCTGCGGTCTTGAACTAATCTCTGAAGATTCAGATATGATGTTCCCAGCGGCCACAAGGGTGTGCAGAGTTCTGAGCCCACACTGCTAGAGGCTGAGCTCAGAAGAGGTAATTAGCTTCCCAAAGGCTATAAATCGAGTCTCTGGAACCAAAGGGAGCAAATGGCTCTGCTTAAAATTGAAGATATTTATGCCTGAGTTGAAAAAAAAATCAATTCTCTTTTGTTTTTCAAGACATGGTCTCTTTGTGTAGCCCTGGTTGTCCTGGGATTCACTATTGTAGACCAGGCTGGCCTTGAACTCACAGAGACTCACCTGCTCTGCCTCCTGAGTGTTGGGACTAAAGGCGTGTGCCACCACCTCCCAGCAAAAGCGTTCTACGTAGCCAAGAGATGTGCTGAGGTGTATAAAGCAAAAACAACACAGTGTCCCCACCCCACCCCACCCCACCCCCCAGAGGCAGAACCAGAGTAGTCTGTGGAAAGGTAACTCGGGCCCATGAAAACAATGGCATAGTTCATACCAAATTCCAAAGCAACTTTCCCGCAAAGGCCACTGGATACATAATTTATGTGATGCTGTAAGCTTGCACGGCTTTAAACTCATGAAAAGTAGGTAAATTTAAAAAGTAAACATGTGAGCCGGGCGGTGGTGGCGCACGCCTGTAATCCCAGCACTTGGGAGGCAGAGGCAGGCGGATTTCCGAGTTCGAGGCCAGCCTGGTCTACAGAGTGAGTTCCAGGACAGCCAGGACTACACAGAGAAACCCTGTCTCAAAAAAAAAAAAAAAAAAAAAAAGTAAACATGTGCTCTCGTTAGGAAAGAAGAGCCTAAGTCAATGTCATTTCTGTGACCCAGAGATGTCCATTTGACCTCTCCTGTCAGAGCAGATGGGCTTCTGTGACCCTGTTTACAGCCCTGTTTCCTCCCCTCTCCCCGACAACCAGCTGAGTGAATCTTGGCATGGTCACACGCTCAGGAGGCCTGGTCTCTAGCCCGGCCTGGAGAGGCTGGGGGCTTGCAGGGGAGCTCAGCAGCCTGGAAGGGTTAGCCACGAGGCAACAACAAACCAGAGAAGATTGGAGCAGACGAGTGAGTGAGGTGGCCATCAGAGGAAAGGCTTGAAGCTCGAGGAAGAAAGAAAGAGTGTCTGAGACTCTGCAAGCCCCCGACTCTCCCTTGCAGCTGAATCTTGTCCCTGTCTTTGGTTTGCATTAGCAAGATCAAGTCCAGTCTCTGCCAATTTTCTGACTCAAAAATGCTCCGTGTGCCTTTCCCGGCAGGCAGCAGGCAGCAGGCAGCAGCGGAGTCTTACTGCAGTGCAGTCAAGGGCACAGGCCGGTCTACTGAAGATCTGGCGCCAAAGCTGGCATAGTGTCGCAAGCCGGGAATCTCATCCCTCCGGAGGGTGAGGCGGGGCATCACAGCAAATCTGGGGCTATATGGTGAGTTCCAAGCAATCGGGGTGGGGGTGGGGGTGGGGCTCCAGAATGAAACCGGCCTTTTAAAAAGGACCCGACACCTGTCAAAACCGCCATCCTGCAAGTTCTCTCAGCGGCAAGGGCAGGTGCGCCACCATGTGGCAGCTGTGACAATTACAAAATGCTTGGATGCCTGCTCAGAGCGATGGGCTCGGTTGATTAACATTGAAAATGGTGCAGGATGTCTGCATCGGATTTGTTCACAGCAGGAGATCTCCTAGAGTTGACAACTGAGGGGGTGCGCTGTGCCAGACGCGGGGTTACCACACCATGCCTTATGCCCGCGCCTCAGCTGCTTTGATGCAGCAGATGTTGCTTCTAGTGTCCTGGAAAACCTGGTCCCAGACAGGAAGTCCTAGATAGTCAGGGGCTGACCTGGTGTGAGAACTTAGTAACTGTTTATTTCTTTTCTTTCTTTGAGTTAGGGTCTCACTATATAGCCTAAGGACTGGGAACATGAGCTGAGTTCACTGTCACCTTAGCTCTGATGTGTACTAGAATACTCGGTGTGTGTGTGTGTGTGTGTGTGTGCACATGAGTGTGTGTGGATGTGTGTGTGTGTGTGTGTGTGTGTGTGTGTGTGTTTCAGGGACTGAAGCTGAGACTTAAGTATGATAAGCAAGTACAATGATATTACCTCCATAGTCTAACTTGTTCATGGTCTTTGTACCCCAGGCTATCCTGGATTATTACGTAGATCTGCTGGCCTCAAATTCGCAATCCCCCTTCTTCAGCCTCTGGAATGCTGGTTGGTTTGTATTTTGAAGGCAAGGCCATGCCCCACAGTCTGAGCTGACGTGGACCTGAGCAGGCATCTTAGACTGTCCTTGAACTCACACACATACCTCAGGCTGCCCTCAAATTGGTGAGTGACCCTCGTACCTCAGCCTCTCAACTGCAGATTATGGGGCATGAGCCACAATGCCCAGCCTTTCCCGGCACAGTCTTGGCATGTGTATGAAGCCCTCTAGAACTTGACTTATAGTCCAGCCTATCCTGAATTCGTGATCCTCCTGCCTCTACTTCCCAAATTCTGGGCTTATAATAAATACTCACATGTCTGACTCATGTGCTATTTGCTTTTGAATAGCTTGTGTCTTGTGCAGGTGCACGTGGCTGTGGAGGTCAATTTCATGTGTCACTCGTCAGGAGGCCTCTCCCTCCTAATTTTTGAGGCAGGATAGCTCATTGCAGTCTGGGGCTCACTGACTGGCTTAGGCTGGCTGGCCAGGAAGCCTCTGAGGTTTCACAGTCTCTGTATCCCCAGAACTGGGATTACAAGTGAGCCTTCATGTCTGGCTTTCCACACGGGTGCTGTGGATCAGACTCGGGCCTTGCGCGTTTATGGCCAGCATCTCACCAACCGAGCCAACTCCGTAGTCCCATGCATCCAGCGCTTGACACAGAATGAACTGAAAAGCTATGCCTTCCTTACATAAGAAGCTGTGGGAAGATCAGTATATTTCTGCATATTTTCTTTGCTGCCATGACAAATTCTTTTTTTAAGATTTATTTTATTTTTAAGTGTGTGTGAGTGAGTGAGTGAGTGAGTGAGTGTGTGTGTGTGTGTGTGTGTGTGTGTAGCTTCCCTTAGAAGTCAGTGGTGTTGGATCCCTGGACCTGAAGTTATAGCCTGGTTTATGTCAGATTGACACAAGCGAGAGTCATCTGAGAGAAGGCAGCGTCAATTGAGAAAGTGCCCGGGCTGTACGCAAGCCTGTAGAGTTTCCTTTATGAGTGATTGATGTGGAAGGGCCACCTTATTGTGGGTGGGGCCAGCCTTGAGTGGGTTGGTCCTGGGTTCTATAAGAAAGCAGATTGAGCAAGCCACGAGGAGCAAGCCAGTAATCAGCACCCCTCCAGGGCCTCTGCATCAGCCCCTGCCTCCAGCGTCCTGCCCCACCTGAGGTTTTGTCCTGACTTCCTTTGATGATGAGCTGCGATGTGGAGGTGTAAGCTGGACAAACCCTTTCCTCTCGGATTTCTTTAGCCATCACAGCAGTAGTGACCCTAATTCGGAACCACTCACCATGGGTTCTGGGAATTGAACTTGGGTCCTCTGCAAGAGCAATACTTGTTCTTAACCTCTAAGCTGTCTCGCCAGCCTCACAGGTTTTTTAAAGTTAATTAGTCGGTCCTGTCTGTAATCTTAGCGCTCAGGAGGTGAAGGCAGGAGGCAGGAAGATCAGAAGCTAAAGCTCAAGGCCATCCTTTTCTTGTTTTTAAGGTTTATTTATTTAATATATGTGAGTACACTGTAGCTGTCTTCAGACACAACAGAAGAGGGCATCAAAACCTATTACAGATGGTTGTGAGCCACCCTGTGGTTGATGGAAATTGAACTCGGAATCTCTGGAAGAGCAGTCAGTGCTCTAAACCACTGAGCCATCTCTCTCGAGCCCTCAAGGTCATTCTTGGATAACAAGAAGTTTGAAGAAAACCTAGACTGCCCGAGACCTTTTGTTTTTTGTCTTTTGTTTGTTTGTCTGTCTGTTTTTTCGAGACAGGGTTTCTCTGTGTAGTCCTGGCTGTCCTGGAACTCACTCTGTAGACCAGGCTGGCCTCGAACTCAGAAATCCACCTGCCTCTGCCTCCCAAGTGCTAGGATTAAAGGCGTGTGCCGCCACCGCCTGGCTCTTTTTTTTTTTTTTTTTTTAAGACAGGATTTCTCTGTGTAGCCCTGGCTGTCCTGGAACTCCCTCCATAGACCAGGCTGACCTTGAACTCAGAGATCCACCTGCCTCTGCCTCCTGAGTGCTGCGATTAAAGGAGTGCGCCACCATCACTTGGTCTAAAAGGTATTTTAAACAAGGTCTCAGGTGGACCAGGCTGGCCTCAAACTTACTATGTAGCTGGGAAAGACCCAGAAATCCTGGTCCTGTTGCTTCTGTCTCCTAGAGGATGGGATTACACATGAGTACACACTCACACTCAACTCAAGGCTGAGTTCTTGACCCCAGGAGACCTGTGGGATGCCTCTTTTTTTTTTCCCTCGAGACAGGGTTTCTCTGTGTAGCCCTGGCTGTCCTGGAACTCACTCTGTAGACCAGGCTGGTCTCAAACACAGAAATCTGCCTGCCTCTGCCTCCCAAGTGCTGGGATTAAAGGCGTGCGCCACCACCGCCTGGCCTGTGGGATGCCTCTTAATTTCCTGCCACCCAGATAGAGAAGGAAGCAGTGGCCCGATGCCCCAGCAGGCCAGTCTGCAGTATTTGGGAGTCTGTCCTGCAGGTCTTCCTCCCATTGGTAATCGCCAGCTTCTCCAATTGGATTATATCAGCTTCCTTTCTGCTCCACACATTTGCGTGGTTTCCGCCCCTCCACAGATTTGCGTCTGTGCCTGATCGATACTGCCTTTGTTCCTTTCTTTGTTTGCTTTTCAAATGTTGCTTGAGTGTCCGGCACAGGTCAGGCAGTGTGCTGGGCGCTGATGTTGGGACAGTGGTATGGAAATATCTCCTGATATCTCTTATATACCACCAGGGACTATCTATCATTCCTGTCATATTCCTGCCCTTGTACATCCCACAGCCTCGTGCTGGGTTCTCCGACTGGAGTGGTCAGGTCATACCAACGTGTTTTCATGTTGAGTATCATTGAGGACCCAGTCGACTCTCCACCGAGACCTCAACCCCAGACTTCTCTCGAGAAGCAGCAGACTGGGGTATCATTAGCTGCTGGAGAAAGTCAGAAGTACCAAGCCTGAAGCCTTGAGGAAGCCTTGTGCTGGAGAAGGCTCCACTCCCCCACTGGGCGGCTTCCTCTTCTCTGAGATTCACTGTCTTGGCACCCTGTGTTAGCCTGAGCCTAGGGCTTTGCTGGAAAGCCCTCTTTGCCAAACTTCAGGCTCTCAATATCCTGCCCCCGTCACCCCCTTCTTGGTGTTCAGTGGAGAGCTTCAATTCCTGACTTAGCACATTGAATCCTTCGGGGAAGCTGACCTCCACAAGCTCCATAATTTACAAAGGGTATTGAGAACAATAGGCCAGCAAGGACCTTGGTCGTTGGGAGTAGAAAAGGCCAGGGGATGGGGGTTGACCATCTTGGGCAGAAACAAGTTAGGGAACGTTGCTGGGCTAGCCTGGGAAAGAACAGGCAGAAATATCCAAGGTCCTTCCGGAAGCCAGAACTGCCGTGTAAGGGTTAATTTTATGCTTCAACTTAGTCATGCTATAGAACCAACCCCCTTATTTGGACAGACAGTGGTGTAACTGGCCAGGCAGACAGGTGGCCCGGGTCCCCATGAACTCCCATGGGCCTCGTATTAGTCACCACACTCATATCCTGAGAGAGAAAACTGATGGTCAAGAACTCTTTTGCTGGCTTTGGTGATACCACTAGGACAGGAGATGTTTCTATGCCATTGTCCCAGCCCATAGGTACATATAGGCAAAACACTCGCTCTCTCTCTCTCTCTCTCTCTCTCACACACACACACATAAAATAAAATAAATCTTATATACCACCAGGGACTATCATTCCTATTGAATTCCTGCCCTTGTACATCCCTGACATACAAGGGACACTGGGTAAGTAACTCGTGGAATCAGTGAGTAGGACCACAGCCTACCCGCTTCCCACATCAGCATCCCACCTTCTGGGAAAGCTGGTGGCAGGGTGCCCCAGCCAAGTGTCACGCTGGACGGCTGAGGCAAGCACAATTCACTTACCCACAATGCTCAAGGCAACAATGGCAGGTTCTTCTGACACTTCTTGCCTTACCTTATAGGCAAAGCACCTTCCCTCTCTGTCTTACATGGCCATTGCTTGGCGTTTGGCTACGTCCTAACCTCCAGTTCTGCTGAGAATACTGATTGTATTGGGTAATGATCTAATTCAATTTAATGAGCTCTTTAAAGATCTATCTTATTTTATGTGTGAGTGTTTTGCCTGCATGTATGTATGTGTGGACTGGGATAACGGCATCGAAACGTCTCCTGTCCTCAGCAGAGCACAGCCTCGTGTCGGGTTCTCGACAGAGGTGGTCAGGCCACACCATAGGTTGATATGTTATTTTTATTTATGGGAATGTGTGTGTGTGTGTGTGTGTGTGTGTGTGTGTGTGTGCCTGTGTTGCTATTTTGTTTCCAACCCAATTCCCCAGTAAAAGAAAGCTCAACTCAATCAGTTAACAAAACAAGCTACAAGCCTAGATTGGGCAGATCTCCCACTGCACTACTCTATTTCCATCTATTTTTGTTTGTTTGTTTGTTTGTCTTTTGGATTTGGTTTTTTTTCAAGACAGGGTTTCTCTGTATAGCGCTGGCTGTCCTGGAACTCACTCTGTAGACCAGGCTGGTCTCGAACTCAGAAATCCACCTGCCTCTGCCTCCCAGAGTGCTGGGATTACAGGCGTGCACCACCACCATCTAATTTCCATCTATATTATCTTATATAACTTGCGGTTTCTCCAGGCCCCCCAGCTTCTCTCCCTGCTTGGTTGATCTCCCGTTGCTCCTCCCCTAGATTCTCAGCTCCTCCCACTTCCTCCTGCCCAGTCATTGGCTCAAGCCTTTATTTGAAAAGTTAAGGTGGGGAGAAGATTCACAAGGCAACTCCTCATCTGCAACCCCTCTGAGGAGTGGAATTAGCATCAAAATACAAGCCCAGGGCTACAAGTTTATATGTACCATGTACATACCTGGTACCCACAGAAATCAGAAGGTGTCTGATCTCCTGTTTGGTTTCAGATTCCTGGACAAGGGATTGAGGTGCAAATTTTACAGATCAAACCAGACCTGGTCTCCAGGTTCTCCCAGCATCCCTCAGGCCCTACCTGGCACCTGGCATACCGTGCCCCAAACACTGAACTTTCCAGCCCAGGAGCTGAGCTGCCCTCCCCAGAGGCTCCTTCCTATATAATCCAGACATTTTGCATTCTCTGTCTCTCTCTGTCTCTCTGTCTCTGCCTCTGTCTCTGTCTCTTTCTCTCTCTCCCCTCTCTCCCCTCTCTCTCCTCTCTCTCCTCACTCTCCTCTCTCTCCCTTCTCTCTCCTCTCTCTCCTCTCTCTCTCTTCTCTCTCTACTTCCCTCCCTCCCTCTCTCCTTCTCTTCCTCTCTGTGCATGTGTGCTCTTTTTTGTTTCTCTTCCCCATCCCTTCTTTCTCCCTCCTCATGGCAATAAGCCTGCCTATGTATACTTTAATCTGGCCTAAATTGGCTCATTTCACCAGCAGAGAAATAACTTATCACCCTGAGACTGGCATTACAGGAAGGGGCCATGCGGTCCTGGGAATGGAACCCGAGTCCTTTACCAAAGCAGCAAGTGCTCTCAATGGCCGAACCATCTCTCTGGCCCTTTAAAAAAATTGTTTGGCCGGGCATGGTGGCGCACCCCTGTAATCCCAGCACTTGGGAGGCAGAGGCAGGCAAATTTCTGAGTTCGAGGCCAGCCTGGTCTACAGAGTTCCAGGACAGCCAGGACTACACAGAGAAACCCTGTCTTGAAAAAAAAAATTGTTTGTATTTCATGTGTATGGGTATTTTGCCTACATATATGTCTATGAATCATATGTATACCTGCAGGCAGGGACCAGAAAAGGGTGTAGAATCCCCTAGAACTGTAGTAAAAAAAAGTTGTAAACTGTCATGGGGGTGGTGGTGTTATGCCCAAGTTCCAGGTACCTAAAGATCACCAAGGAGTCAATTCTGATGTAAAATCCTTAAGGGTCTTTATTATGAGCTCTTAAGCATGGTCTCTTAGACTCTGACCATCTCAGTGGGTCAGAGTGAGAGCCCACAGTCTAGGGGCTCAGGGTTTTTTATTATGGTTACAGCAAACTTGGGGAATTTCCACACGGGTCAGCAAGTTAATATTTTAAAAACTGCATTTCTGGTGTGATCTGCAGGAACCAAACACGAGGGCAGAACCACATGACAAACAGGATGGCCGGGATATCTAAGCCCTGCAGGGTGTCTTAGGTTATCTCTGTGTACCTTGGACTTGCTATTGTAGCCTGGCTGTTGCTAAAGGGGGTGGCGGTGTCACAGGATGTTTGCTCAGGTGTGATTTTCTTCCTGGAAATGGCGTTTAACTCCTGGTCTCACACAAAATGGAGTATCTTTAAAAAAAAAAAAAAAAAAAAAAGACAGTGCTGGCTGGATTCTCTCTCTCTCTCTCTCTCTCTCTCTCTCTCTCTCTCTCTGATTTATTTATTTACATGAGTCATTCAGACATATCAGAAGAAGGCCCCATCACAGATGGGTGTAAGCCACCATGTGGTTGCTGGGAATTACCGCTGAGCCATCTCTCCAGTCCCTTAGTTAGTGCTTTGAAAGAAGTTATCTCCTAGGCAGGGATGGCAGCATACCCTGCACTTCCTGTGCTTAAGGGACCAGACAGAAGGATCGTAACCTCCAAACCAGCCAGGGCTGCAGAATGAGATTCAGTTCCAGACAAATGCCTGTCTCCAGATAGTCACCGTCCAAGTGAGGTGCTGGGGCCCTAGACTCCAACATATGACTTGGAGGGCAAACGTAGCATGTAAGAACTGAGGTACACCCAGGCCGTATCCTACACTGGTGAACTCTATTCTCCCGGGGCCAATGTGGGCTTGGGGTACGGAAGTATCACAATGTGTGGTGTGTGGTCCTCTATTTTCTGCTGGTCCCCAACACCTCTTCCTTAGGACCCTCTCTCAAGTCCAGTCCCGACCCACCCAGAGGACCAGGGGTTGGTCTAAGTGTTGCTATGTATTCAAATGTTAATTCAAATACTGTATCCCAAAACTTGTGTGCCCCAAGATGACCAATTCTCTCTACACCAGCTTTTGGGATGAAAACTTTATTTACCAGGCTGGGGGTTGCAAGTAGAGAGGGAAAAGGGAAGAGAGGAGATGGGGGAAGAAGAGGCAGCCATGAGAGGATAAGGCAGCCATAAGCAGGAGGCCGGGAGAAACAGCACGGAACAGGGACATTGGCTGGGATACAAGTGAGAATACCTCCGAAACCTGACCAATCTAGGCTCACGGCTTGTAAACAAGATACCTGGACTGTATGTCTTTTGCACAGGCTAACTAGAATTTATATTTCAATTTACAGAGCACGGTTGAGAATCTGCCACCAATCCCTTGCGGCCATCAAATCCTTCACGGACGTGGAAGGCCCAGGCTGTTCTGGGGTGACATTGACCCTGCATCAGCCTGGCTAAAGAAGGCGGGTCCTATTCTCCCGTCTCTGAGGCCAGTCAGAGCTGAGAGTAGGCACCTGCGTTCTGCAGTCTGACAGTTCCACATCAGGAAGGACTTGGGGACACATCTGAACCGTGTTCCCAGCAGCCGGTGAGGGTGGCACTGGGGGGGTGCTCTGTCTCAGCTAAATCTGGGCTCAGTGATGCTACTCTTCTGCACCACAGAGGTAGCCGCCAGCTCTGCACAGGGCTGAGTCATCGCCTCAGGAGAGCACACAGACCCCACACTACTAAGGCGAGAGAGACAATGGACAGCAAGACACAGAGAAGACTGTTCAGACGGTTGCAGATTCTGCTGCATCAAGGGCCCCATTTTCCCACAGAAAAGCAGTCGCTGCCCAGTGCAGATGGGATTGCAGTGTGTGGGAACACTGCCGAGAATTACAAACAGCCACACCAAGTGTCTTCAAGAGCGTCCTCACCACCATGCTAGCAGATAGGAGATCGGGGCTTCTTATGGAAGGTGTCCGTTCTCTCCCTTATTAATATCAGAGATGGATGGTGGAGAGTACCGGCCATTCCTGTCTCCCCTCTCTGACATGTGGAAGAGCGCATGGAGGACTCTTCCCACCTCCACCTACACACACACACACACACACACACACACACCTACACCTTTTTATTACCTTCCCAAATATGGGCCCCTCTACCTAAACTCTTTGTTCTACTGCTTACAATGTTCCTTGCAATGATCAGCTTTCCTAACTTGCTGTAGTTATATGCTATAAAGTCACCATGAACCATAGGTCCTAGGGGTAAATGCAGGATTAGGGTCCTATGAGCCTTCAGTCAAGAGGGGGAGGGGGAGGGATGGGGGAGGGACGGGGAAGGGATGGGGGAGGGATGGGGGAGGGGAAGGGATATGTGGCTGCTAGATGCTCAAGTGTTGTCCTCAGGTAACTCGGGTAGTGGTCCATTTTCTTTTTTCTTTTTTTCTTTTGTTTTCTTTTCTTTTCTTTTTTCTTTCTTTTTTCTTTCTTTTTTTTTTTTTTAAAGAAGGGTCCTTTCACTGGACAAGTAGGCTAGTCTGGCTGGCCAGGGTTTCTCTGTGTAGCTTTGGCTGTCCTGGAATTTGCTGTGTAGACCAGACTGGCCTCAGATTCATAGAGATGTACCTGCCTCTGCCCCCAGAGTGCGGGGATTTAAGGTGTGCACCACCACTGATCAACTAGAGGATCTAGTTGCCTCTCATCCCTGCCCCCCCGCCACTCCCCCACCTCCACCCCCCACCCCGCCACCCCCAACCCCAGTGCTAGCATTTCAAACACTCACTACCACAGCTTGGCTTTTTACAATTTAGACTTATTTTTATGTGTATGCATGTTTTGTCTGAGTTGCATGGATCTGTTGTTAGTGACCCTGAAAGTCAAGAAGAGGGCACCATGTCCTCTGGAACTGGAGATACAGATAGTTTTGAGCTACCATGTGGGTACTGGGAATTGAACCCAGGTCGTCTTCAAGAGCCACAAGTGCTCCTAACCACTAAGCCATCCCTCCAGCCCCTTTCCTTTAAAAATGTGGGTTCTGAGAAAAATCAAGAACCTTACTATCTCCCCAGCCTCATCCTATAGGTTGGTTTTTTTTTGTTTTTTTTTTTTTAAGATTTATTTATTTACTTCATGTATGTGGGTATGCTATCACTGTCTTCAGACACACCAGAAGAGGGCATCAGATCCCATTACAAATGGTTGTGAGCCAGCATGTGGTTGCTAGGAATTGAACTCAGGACCTCTGGAAGAGCAGTCAGTGCTCTTAACCGCTGAGCCATCTCTCCAGCCCTCATCCTGTAGTTTAATCAACTAATCGATGTAACTTTGGTTTGGGGTTTCTGTTTAAAGGCATCTTTGTTCCTACAGTCTCCGAGGCACTCACTGGTGTCAGTTCACAGCTAGCAATTCTGTAATTCTCACATGAACAAAACTTACCAAACACGTTTTTCTCTATGACGTCACTGACAGTATACAGTTACCCTTGTAAAGGGCCATAGGTCCCTCTGGGGAAGGACTGGAGAAAGGCTGGCAGTAAAACTTTTGCGTATTTTATTAAAATCCTTTCTCAGGGGGACCTGGCTGTCCCTTCCTTCAAGGGGCTCTGGCTGTGCAAAATGTCTCAAGTCCAGAAATTGGTTCACAGGCCAAGATTCCTTTTCACCACGATCCAAAGTGGCCTTTCTTTCATTTGAGAATTTTTGGAGGTTTCCTGTCTATTTCATGCCTGCAAACACCATCACTGATTAGCCAGTACCAAAGGTCCACAGGAGTCATATCTCCATGAAGACCACGTTGTCCGTCACGGTCTGCCCGTCACGGTCTGTCCGTCACGGTCTAGCATAAGGAAAAGGCTGACAGCGAAGCTCCTCATGTGCTGGTGGCCTCCCGGCATGCCGTGTCCCAGGTCTAGTGACGGGCATGTCCTCCAAGCCTTCCCACTGGAGAACATTGGACTTTACACAGAGCACCTATTCTAACATTGCTGTAACTTTAATTTTTTTTCAACACCAGTTTTTAATGATGGTTCCTGAATGCTTTAACCTCCCTTGTAACCCACCATCCACCAGAGGTCGTGGAAAAGAAAGGATACAGGGGAAGTGGGCCTGTTTAGAAAGGTTCTTTGGAGCAACTTCCATCTGTGTTGTCTGGAAATCGGCAGTTTAGTTCACAGGTTAGAAGGCAGCTCGATCCACTTGCAAACACTTCACGGAGACACCGGCAGTCCAGTTCGGTAGAGTTGGGAATCAGGCATCAGCGACGGTGGCACTGCGTAGCAGAGACAGCCAGGTCTCATCCTCGGCTTGAGTCAGTAGGAGGGACCTGCACTCTTCTCGAACAGAAGAGAAACGTCGGGTTTCCCATTAAAACTTTTTCAGGATAGTGCACATGAAAACTACAAAGCAAAACCAAAACACGGCAATCTCCCTGAACCTTAAAATTCCTTCCTCCTCAGTAAGCCCAGGGATATCAGCGTCTCCAGCTCTTTCTCAGTAGGCCATCTTTTGATAAATGTTTCAGCCAACCAATCAAACAAACTCTTGACACTTTTTTAATTGTGTGAGCTTCCATATTAAGTCTAGAATCTCTATTACAGTGGACCCATATCAATGAGCTCAGTCTGATTCAATTTTATGTTCCTTCCACCATTATCCCACACCCTTAAAATCCATTCCCACACACATTCCCCAGACTTCTGCTTGAATAACCTAGCAAACTCACTAAGCTCCTTAGTGTAGCACACCTCCTCATGGACTACACTCTCTACCGCCCCTCTAGGGGCCTGCTTAGCCTTGAGTCTGGTTGTAAATCTAGAGGCAACTCTTGGTTGACTCTGAGGAACATCAGTATTGTCTTGTCTGGTGTCTCCTTCAGGAAATGGAGCAGCTGGCTTAGCGGACAATGGAGAATTAATGTCCTCAGGCAAAGGTGGAAAAGGCAATATTCAGTGCTTTGTGGGGCAGTAAATCTGCTGTGGGTGAAGAGACTATTCCCTCAGGTGAAATTCTTGAGAATCTGAGGGTTCAAAGTTCTCAGCCCCAACAGGGTCCTCCCACGCATCTCCAGCCCAAGTTACAGGATCTTTATCCAATTAATGCCTTTACACCGTGGGAGGCTGGAAATTAAATTTTCTTTGTAATTCAGCCAACCATTAGTTTTGTTTTGTTTTTTCAAAACTGTGTAGCCCTGGCTGTCCCAAAACTTACTCTGTAGACCAGGCTTGAATTCAGAGGTCTCCCTGCCTGTCTTCCAAGTGCTGAGATTGAAGGCATTTGCCACCATGCCTAGCTAGCTAATCTTACAATGAGGGCTTCGGTTTGATTTTCCACCACTTGAGCTGTGTGGCTTCTGGAGAGAAGATTTTCTCTCACGGCACACTTAGAACCGTCTAGATGGTTCATGCACAGCTGGAGCTGGCAAATTCTGCCTCTGAGTTCATTGTCGTCCGCTGTGTTCGGAGATGCTCGAGCGAGGTTAGCTCTAGCCCAGAGCGCACCGTTTTCCTCTGCTGACTTACCGAGGGATGCCAGGAGCAGTCGACCCGCAGCAGTGGTTTCCAAAACTGGTCGGACGTTTTATATAGAGAGTTGCCAAGTCTGTCGCTTCTCACAGTTGGCTAGAAATCAGAAATCAAAGGCACGTGTCGCCTTTGTTTGCAAAATAGTTCACACCACAGGCTTTTAAGGGCTTTCCCAGCTTCTGGAGAGTTTCAGTGACTGGAGGACTCCAGTAATTGTAGGTGTCGGCGACATGGGAAGCCTAAAAGCTCATCCTTGTAGCGGTTGAGTCTCTGTTACACTTCTTTGTTCTCGTGGGTCACACGCACACACCCACCAAGGTGGATCTTGGATCCTCGAATGAAAGACATACACACATTAGCTTATTTTTAAAATGCCTTGTCTACCTCAAAGGCTGGGTACTCTTTGTTTGTTTGTTTGCTTGTTTGTTTGTTTTCGAGACAGGGTTTCTCTGTGTAGCCCCAGCTGTCCTGAACTCAGTCTGTAGACCAGGCTGGCCTCGAGCTCAGAAATCTGCCTGCCTCTGCCTCCCAAGTGCTGGGATTAAAGGCGTGCGCCACCACTGCTGGCAAGGCTGAGTACTCTTAAGCCTTCCCTTGCTACCCAGGGCCCAATTGGAGAAGTGGGAAATGGCCACCCACTCAAATCCTCACATGGCTCATGGGCTCTCTCTCCTGCAGCTCTCCTCTTCTGTCTCCCACCACATCCTGGTGGTCCTCGGTCTTCCTCCCCCACCCCTTCCCGTTGGTCCTAGCCACACAACTCCAAGGGTCCCGCCCCATCTCAGCCATTGGCTGTTGGCATCTCTATTAATCAATCGAAAACCAATCGGGGACAAGGACCTTTAGCATTTGGGCGTGCAGATTCCTGGTTGAATCAGAGCATTAGCGCCCATCTCCAACATATCCTTATTCTTCTGTTGCTCTAGAACCACTTCTGGTACCGAAATCTGTCTTAGTCATGGTTCTCTAGAAGAACTGAACTGATAGAACCGAATATATATGGTTTACAGGCTGTGTGGTCCAACTAGTCCAGCCATGTCTGACTCCCGGCAGAAAATCCAAGAATCTAGTAGTTGTTCTGTTGACGAGGCTAGATGTCTAATATAGTCTTCGGTATATGTCAGAATGCTGAAAAAAAAAAAAAAAAAAAAAAGAAGGCTCAAATACCGTTGAAGTAACGGACTTGCCAGTGAGAACGAGACCAAAAACTTCCTTCTTCCATGTCCTCTATACTGGCTGCCAGACTAAAGGTGAATTTTTCTTCCTCAAAAAAATCCAGATTAGGGGCTAGAGAGATGGCTCAGTGGTTAAGAGCACGGATTGCTCTTCCAGAGGTCCTGAGTTCAATTCCCAGTAACCACATGGAGGCTCACAACCATCTATAATAATGGGATCTGGCGCCCTCTTCTAGTGTATCTGAAGAGAGTGACAGTGTATTCCTACACATAAAATAAATACATCTTTTTTTTTTGGTTTTTCGAGACAGGGTTTCTCTGTGTAGCCCTGGTTGTACTGGAACTCACTCTGTAGACCAGGCTAGCCTCGAAAAATAAATAAATCTTTAAAAAAAAATTTCAGCTGTGCAGTGGTGGCTCACACCTTTAATCCCAGCATTTGGGAGGCAGAGGCAGGCAGATTTCTGAGTTTGAGGCTGGCCTGGTCTACAGAGTGAGTTTCAGGACAGCCAGGGCTACACAGAGAAACCCCGTCTCAACAAAACAAAACAAAACAAACAAACAAAATTCAGATTAAAAGTGTGGTTGCAGCCGGGCGTGGTGGCGCAGGCCTGTAATCCCAGCACTTGGGAGGCAGAGGCAGGCGGATTTCTGAGTTGGAGGCCAGCCTGGTCTACAGAGTGAGTTCCAGGACAGCCAGGACCACAGAGAAAACCTGTCTCAAAAAACCAAAAAAAAAAAAAAAAAAAAAAAAAAAAAGTGTGGTTGCTCCCACTTCAAATGATTTAATTCAGAATTTAAAAAAAAAAAATCCTTACATGTGTGTCCAACCACTTGGGTTTTAGTTAAGTCCAGGTGTAGTCAGGTTGACAACTGAGAACAACCATCCCAACCACTATGCCTGACTATAGAAGGGGTTTCCCCAGCTGTGTTCCTCCCTTCAGGAGGCAACGTTATTATGGGATGCTGGTATCTTATGGACACCACTCGGGAGTTTCAGAGTGAGGCCCTGGAGGTGGCCAGCATGTGCTGCTCTGATCTAGTCCTGGGGATGCCATGATCTAGTCCACGGGCTGGAAATGTGGCCAGCCCTTTCACAGCGCTGTGCCAGCTTTGTCCTTACCTGCTGTAGCTCAGGCTCACCCAGGTCCAGCGTGGCCATGGTCTCCCTCACCTTCAGGACCGTAGGTGTCTCTCTCACTGGACTCAGCCCGGCTGCAGGTGGCTCTTGGCTGGGTGTGGGCCCTGAATGAGATGAAGGGGAGCAGCCAGTCTCTATCTACGTGCTGGCCGAGAGCTGGGGACCCCCATGCTGAGGATCAGAGCAGATCCCTTTGCTCTTTGACCTTCCCAGCGTGGGCACAGGTGACTGCATCGCCAGGTCCCCGCCTCTCAGATGCTGGCTTTTGCTAATGTTTAGGAGACGCTGAGTTATCAGTGATCCCTGCATTCTCTTGGGTGCCTTCTTAGGATCCAGTGTCCTTTACCTCTACCCCAATCCGTGCTCAACAGATCTTTTGTCTGGAGCCGTGAGCCTTGGTTGGTATCAGTGGGTCCCAAGGTCTGTCTACCTGCCTGGTTCAGTCTCTGTTGGAAGCCAGGCCTTTTGTCTTTGGGACGGATGTAGTTCAGATCCTGGCTCTAATATTTAGCCTTCGCACGACCCCGGCCCCATGGCCACTGAACTCCTGGGAATCGGGTTAGGGATTGGGCATGGGCAGCCAGGCAGTGACCCTCTGCCTCCCTGACTCTGGGGATCCACAGAAAACGTGAGGCCAGAGAAATCAGTGGGCATTTGATCCCTGATGGACACCATGCTGGCACAGGAGAGTCCACAGTGAGGAAGAAAGGGTTCTTGTCTTCTATGCTGGAAGCCATCGTGCATTGTACAGCCGTGTCCACTACCTGTTCTCTACTGGACCGGGCCTCTGCTTCCACCCTTCTTGCGTGGGGTTACAGGTAGGTACCACCATTCTATTCCTCCTGGAACTACGGAGGATAGAAAGCAACTTGGGGAGGAAAGCGTTTATTTGGTTTCTCTTTTCACATCGCTGAAGGAAGTCAGGACGGGAACTCAAACAAGGTGGGAGAGCTGGAGGCAGGAGCTGATGCAGAGGCCGTGGAAGGGGCTGCTTGCATGTTTGCTCAGTGTGCTTTCCTAGAGAACCACCACCAGCCCAGGGTCGGCCCCCCTCATAGTAGGCTGAACCCTCTCTCATCAATCACAGATAAAGAAAATTCTCCTCAGACTCGCCTACAGTTTGATCTTATGGAAGCAATTTCTTTTTTTTTTTTAAATTGGATATTTTATTTATTTACATTTCAAATGTTATCCCCTTTCCTGGTTTCCCCTCCAAAAACCCCCTAATCCATCTTCTCTCCCTCTTGCTTCTATGTGGGTGTTCCCCCACCCACCCACTCCCACCTCCCTGGCCTAGCATTCCCCTACATTGGGGCATCAAGCCTTCCCAGGACCCAGGGCTTCTCCTTCCCTTGATGACTGACAAGGCCTTCCTCTGCTACATATGTGGCTGGAGCCATGGGTCCCTCCATGTGTTCTCTTTGGTTGGTGATTGAGTCCCTGGGAGCTCTGATTGGTTGATATTGTTGTTCCTCCTATGGGTTGCAAACCCCTTCAGCTCCTTCAGTCCGCTCTCCAACTCCTCCACCGGGGACCCCTGAGCTCAGTCCAATGGTTGGCTGTGAGCATCCGCCTCTGTATTTGTCAGGCTCTGGCAGGGCCCCTCTGAAGACAGTTATATCAAGCTCCCGTCAGCAAGCACTTCTTGGCATCCACAATAGTGTCTGGATTTGGTGACTGTATATGGGATGGATCCCCAGGTGGGGCAGTCTCTGGATGTCCTTTCCTTCAGTCTCTGCTCCACACTTTGTCTCCTTCTTTCCTTCCTTGAGTATTTTGTTCCTCTTTCTAAGAGGGACCGAAACACCACACTTTGGTCTTCCTTCTTCTCGAGCTTCATGTGGTCTGTGAATTGTATCTTGGGTATTCTGAACTTTTGGGCTAATATCCACTTATCAGTGAGTGTATACCATGTGTGTTCTTTTGTGACTGGGTTACCTCACTCAGGATGTTATTTTCTAGTTCCATCCATTTTGGAGACAATTTCTTTTCTTTTCTTTTCTTTTCTTTTCTTTTCTTTTCTTTTCTTTTCTTTTCTTTTCTTTTTTTTTTTTTTTTTGGTTTTTTGAGACAGGGTTTCTCTGTATAGTCCTGGCTATCCTGGAACTCATTCTGTAGACCAGGCTGGCCTCGAACTCAGAAATCCGCCTGCCTCTGCCTCCCAAGTGCTGGGATTAAAGGCGTGCACCACCACCACCCGGCCTTCTTTTCTTTTTTTAAGGTTTATTTATTTACTTAATGTATGTGAGTACACTGTTGCTGTCCTCAGACACACCAGAAGAGGGCATCAGATCCCGTTACAGAGGGTTGTGAGCCTCCATGGGGTTGCTGGAGGGCCTCTGGAGGAGCAGCCAGTGCTCTAAACTGCTGAACCATCTCCCCAGTCCTGCAGGCAATTTCTTAATTGAAGCCCTTCTTCTCAGACAACTCCAGCCTGCATAAAACTGGCCAGCACAGAAAACTGAGTCCTACATTTCCCAGGTGCCCTTGCAGCTAGGCTCTGCCTGTGATTTATAGTCTGCTTAAAGATAAACACTGGCTGGGCGGTGGTGGCGCACGCCTGTAATCCCAGCACTTGGAAGGCAGAGGCAGGTGGATTTCTGAGTTCGAGGCCAGCCTGGGTCTACAGAGTGAGTTCCAGGACAGCCAGGGCTACACAGAGAAACCCTGTCTCGAAAAAAACCAAAAAAAAAAAAAAAAAAAAAAAAGAAAAAGATAAACACTCGTGTGGCCCCAGCACTGGTCAGCAAGTTCTGGCTAAGAAGGTATTTGTGATAGACCCACGTCATGGCACTGCTCCGTCACGGTCTCTGCATCGTGGTGACAGCGGGAGCCTTCTGTCCTCTGAACTTGGTCATAATGACGGTGTGACCTTGGGTCTACGGGACACCTACCTCCCAGCTCCTCTGCAGTGTCGTGCACACAAAGACCCATCTCTTCACTTAAACAGCCAGAACCTTTCTGGTTCCAGTTCTCAACTCTGAATAGCACAGAAGGTACATAGGTCAAAAAAGAGTGTGTTCTTACTGGAGAGAGTCATGAGGCCATTCCACAAACAGTGACTGGGTACTTCTTCTGGGCAGGCCATACCTTAGGTAGTGGGGTGTTTTAGTTACCTCTTTGTGGCTGTGATAAATCAGCAAGACCAAGGCAACTTATAGAAGAGAGACTTTAGTTGGGCTCAGAGGGTTAGAGTCCGCGGTGGCAGAGAGAAGACACGGAGGCAGGAGCAGGAAGCTGAGGGTTATGGGTAGTTTTTCAAGGCAGTGTCTTCCTGTATAGCCCTGGCTGTCCTGAACTCACTCTGTAGACCAGGCTGGCCTCGACCTCACCAAGATTCACTTGTGCTGGAATTGCAGGTGTGAGCAAGGGTTTCACATCTTCAACTGCAAGCATGTAAGTAGAATGACTTGAGTCTAAACTCTCAAAGCTCCTGACACAGTCTGGGTCAGTCAGGCTTCTTTAGAGGAACAGAACTGGTAGACTGAATCTATCCATACATCAAGGGCATTTATTGGAGTGATTTACAGGCTGTGGTCCCACTACCCCAGCAATGGCTGACTATCAACAGAAAGTCCAGGAGTCCAGGAGCTGTTCATTCCCCGAGGCTGGATGTCTCAGCTGGTCTTCATGCACTTCAGAATCCCAGAGAAATAACCTCTAACGCCATGGGAGGAGTGGACTTTCAGTGAGAGGGAGGACCTCCTTCTTCCTCGTCCTTTATATAGGCGGCCACCAGAAGGTTTGTCTCTCAGTTTACTGGGTCTCCTGACTCGAGTGGATTTAAGTGGCTTTCCTACCTCACATGACTCATTCACTAAGATTCCGTCAGAGGTGGGCCAGCAGCTTGCGTTATCACACACCCGCTCCAACAGGGCCACACTTCTTAGGCCTTCCCCAAACAGTGTCACCAATGGGGCGGGGGTGGGTGGTGGGTGGGGAAAGACCAAGCATTATAAGGCTCCAGAGTATTGACATTTCTCGTGTAAACTTATGTTTTATAACGCGGTTTAATGAGGGGTAATTGCGGGGGCAGAGGCAGGAAGGAGGCATCCATGAGATGCCTCGGAGGAATGGTGCCATGTGACAGGTCTAGTATAAAGTCGACTTATTATGGAGGAAAGGACGGGAACAGAGACCTGGGAAGTGGGAAACAAAACTATGAGGGCAGAGACCGGCGAGGGGTGGGGATTGGGAGGGCGGGGAGGGGGAGGACAGAAAGAGAGGCTTGCCGGGAACATGTGAGAACAGAGAGACGAAGAGAAGAGAGTTGGTGCAGGGAGCCCTTCTTCTAAGCCTGGCTAACACCTTGCTGCGAGGGATGATGTAAGCGGTTGCTAGGTAGCTGTTGGGCGGAGCCTAGCGGAAGTGTCTGGAAGCCAACATAAACCGCCAGGATGAATACCAACGGGATGCAGACTCATCCTCAGAGCGCCCATCCTCAGAGCTCATACTTAAGTGCAGGAGAAAACTGACCAAAATTGGGTGTCGTGGTCCACACCTACAGGACACCTACAGGCCGAGGCGGAAGCTGGAGGATTCCAGGTCAGCCTGTGTTGCTTAGCTAAAAATTGTCCAAACCGCAGCAGACGAGGCAAACTACTGCTGTCTGTGTACTCCACGTATAGACGCCGTGGGAATCCAGAAAGAGGCTGGGGTCGGTGATCATTCTAGACCCTTTAATTCACAAGGGGCTGAGCGGGTGGCCAAAGTGGATTTCTGTGAGTTCAAGGTAGACCTGGTCTACAGGGAGCGTTCCAGGCCAATCAAGGCTATGCAGCAAGACCCTGTCTTAAAAACAGAAAGAAAAGAAAGGAAGGAAGAAACAAAGAAACAAAACAAAGAAAGGAAGGAAGAAACAAAGAAGCAAAGAAAGAAAGGAAGGAAGAAACAAAGAAACAAAGGAAGGGAGGAAGAAACAAAGAAACAAGACAAAGAAACAAAGAGGCAAGCAAGAAAGAAGCCTGGTGGGGGAAGCAGGCGCCTTTCATCCCAACATTCAAGAATCACAGGCCGGTGGATCTCTGTGAGTTCCAGGCCAGCCTGGTCTACAGAGTGCGTTCCAGGACAGCCAGGGCTACACAGAGAAACCCTGTCTCAAACAAACAAGCAAACAGACAAAAAACAAAAGACAGAAAGGACAAGAAAAAAAATGCTTAGGAGGCCAGAGAGATGTGCTTGTTGTGCAAGCGCGAGAAGCTGCGTTTGCACCCAGTGCTCACAGAGGCTGGCTGTGGGGGACATCAGCCTTTAACCCCAGCACTGGCTATTTGCCTGGATTCCTGGAATTTGTGAGCCAGTGTAACCAAAGCAGCCAGTTTCGGGTTTTGTGAGAGACCCTGTCTCAGCAAACAAGGTAGTATAACTAAGAATGAGGTAATAGTGACCTCTGAAACTCTATCATGACATCTCTCTCTCTCTCTCTCTCTCTCTCTCTCTCTCTCTGTTTAGTGAAGGGAGAGCATTTCAGTGTTTGGAAATCATTGAAAGGACTGAGGGGTAGAAAGTAGGGAGTTCTCAGGAACTTTCTAAAATGTCTTCAGAATGTCCCAGACCCAGCTGTCAAGCAAAGAAGGGCTCTCAAACCCTTCCTGGAATTTCCGGCTTGATGACTCCCAAGTCCCCGTGGGAGAGGTGACTGAGCCCTCCTCCCGCCCACCCCCCCAGGCGGATGTGGCCTCCAACCTCCTCCCCACACAAGAGTACAGCAACAGCCTGGTGGCTCCAAACTCGGCCTTTCAGAAGACAATGGCCGTGGTCCTTTCTCATGAGGACCCCGTTAAGAAGACCCGTGGGGCGCTTTGCCCCTGTTCAGGGCTTCCGTGGCTTTGATGGAAAGTCAGGCAGAAACTCCAGGCAGCCAGCAACCTGGAGGCCGGGGAGGAGGGCTGCTCACTGGCTTGCTCTCCAAGGCTTGCTCCGTTTTCTTCTATCATCCGAGACCACCTGCCCAGGGGTGGTACCACTCACAGTGGACTGGCCTTCCTACATCAATCACTAATTAAGTCTCTCCTATAGACCGACCTTATAGAAGCATTTTTACAATTGGTAGGTTCCCCCACCCCCACCCCATTGACTCTAGCTTGTGTCAAGTTGACAAAAATCCAAACCAAACCAAACACAATCACCACCCAGTTTACTGGCTGACCTTCTCTTCATCGGCTGAAGTTGGTATCTTTCACATCGGGCTGGTCCATGGCCACCTTGGAGCCAGTCAGCTGTGGCCAGGGAAGTCCGGACATTTCCTTTGGGAGTCAGGCCCACCTGAGTGGCTGACTTTTGTGCCGTTCCTGGCAGAACTCGGTGGCTGCCGGTCAGGAAGGTGCTGGAGGTCCAATCATGAGAAGCCAACTTGAGCTGCACCCTTGCCTTGGTCTCCCACAGTAATCTGTCTGTGATCACAGCGAACTGTAGCCTGCGACTCTTCCATAAAGACATAACAGGAACCCCAGGCAACCCAAGACAATGGTGCTTCCGGAGGACCACAGAGGTCCGTGTAGATCCTGAAGGACTAGACACCCAACCTCCGTTTTAAATTCTGACAATTCCGTGCAAGAGTGACAAGGTCATTTGCCTCCGGACACAGACTGTAAGGGACATTCTCCTGGTGGTAAACGCCCACCCCCTCCCCTGTCTTGCTCTCATTTTTTTGCCTCTGCTGAAGGGATGAACGTCGTATGCATTCCTGTTCTTGAGATGGAGTGAAGGAGGGCGTGCTTCCTCCTGACAGAAAAACAAGAACATTCCCACAAATAATCTTGACTCTGAAAGCTTACCCCTAGCTACTCCTCAAAGCCAGCTCTCTGCAAGAGAAACATACTCCTCTTTATGCTGTTTACACTTGGCCCGGCTGATGGTTTGATCAGAAAAATCTGTGGCATATAAATGACAAGAAACCCACTTACTGCCTCAGGCTGCTAGAACGAGTCCTCTGGGATCCAGGTGCCACTGGAGGTCACACCTGGAGGCCACAGCTTTCTCACAGTTAGGGTCTAGGTTCATCCCACATGGAGCGCTGCTCACTGGGCTGCCCCTGCAGAAGGAGCACTTTATTGACAGAAGGGTTGCTCCGTGTGGTGGCGCACATCTTTAATCCCAGCACTTGGAAGGCAGAGGCAGATGGATATCTGTGAGTTCAAAACCAGGCTGGTCTACATAGTAAAACCTTGTCTCAAAAACTAACACAAGCCGGTCGGTGGTGGCGCACGCCTATAATCCCAGGTGGTGGCGCACGCCTGTAATCCCAGCACTTGGGAGACAGAGGCAGGCGGATTTCTGAGTTGGAGGCCAGCCTGGTCTACAGAGTGAGTTCCAGGACAGCCAGGGCTACACAGAGAAACCCTGTCTCAAAAAATCCAAAAAAAAAAAAAAACCAAAAAACAAAAAACCCCAAAAAGAAAAAAAAGAAAAAAACTAACACAACAACCAAAACAAAACAAACAACCTCCAACAGGCTAGAGAGCCTGGCCATGGCTCCAAGCCCAGGGATACGTACATCCTTCAGCACCGGAGAGTTCTTTCCTGATGATTTCTGAGTTCAAGTCCAGCCTGGTCTACACAGAGTAGTTACAGCTCTATACAGAGAAACTCTGTCTCTAAAAACAAAACAAAACAAAACAAAATCAGTATTTGCTGAGCATAACCAGTTTCTTTTTTTTTTTTTTTTTTTTTTTTGTTTTTTGTTTTTTGTTTTTTCGAGACAGGGTTTCTCTGTGTAGCCCTGGCTGTCCTGGAACTAGCTCTGTAGACCAGGCTGGCCTCGAACTCAGAAATCCACCTGCCTCTGCCTCCCAAGTGCTGGGATTAAAGGCGTGCGCCACCACTGCCCGGCACCAGTTTCTATATAGTATACAAAATTATATAAGAGACAGCAGTACAGAAGTTTGGTAGTCTTTATCTTTTTTTTTGTTTTTTTGAGACAGGGTTTCTCTGTATAGCCCTGGCTGTCCTGGAACTCACTCTGTAGACCAGGCTGGCCTCGAACTCAGAAATCTGCCTGCCTCTGCCTCCCAAGTGCTGGGATTACAGGCGTGCGCCACCACTGCCCGGCTAGTCTTTATCTTTAAAAGAAAGATTTATTTTTATTTTATGTGTATGTTTTTCCCTGTGTGCATATGTGCACCTTATGAATGCAGTACCCAAAAAGCCCAGCAGAGGGCGGTTGGGAAGTGTCCCGTGGGTGGAGAAGCCAAACCTGGCTCCTCTGTAAGAGCAGCCAGCGCTCTTAACCATTGAGCCAGCTCTACAGGCCCCTTTTGGCATTTTTTAAATACAGTTTTGGGCTGGAGAGATGGCTCAGCGGTTAAGAGCGCTGACTGCTCTTCTGAAGGTCCTGAGTTCAAATCCCAGCAACCACATGGTAGCTCACAACCATCTGCAATGTGATATGATGCCCTCTTCTGGTGTGTCTAAAGACAGTGACAGTGTACTCACATACAGTTTTAAACATGTATACTATATATAATACCCTCTCCTCTCTGTGCCTTCTCACTCTCCTACTTCCTTACTCCCCCACTCCCCTGTCCCCCCATTCCCCACCCCCACCCCGACTCCCCACGCCTGTTCATACTGTCGACTCTTTTTGTTTATTTTCAGGTGCACTAAGTTTAACCAGACCCTTTGTATGGATTGGTTTTGTTTTGTTTAACATGTCAAAAGTTATATATTAAAAAATGAGCTATATATTTAATTAGAAAATTATTTATTTTGTGCATGAATGTCTTGCCTGCAACTATCTGTGTCTATGTGTCACATGCCCACCTGGTTCCCGAGGAGTCCAGAAGGGGGCAGTTGATCCTATGGGAGTTCCAGATGGTTGTAAGACACTATGTGGGTGCTGAGACTCAAACCCAGGTCCTCTGGAAGTGCAGCCAGTGTCAACTGCTGAGCCCTCTCGCCAGCCCCACACGTTACACATTCTAATGCATACACAATGTATTGTATGGCCATCTGCAGCTGTGTCTGTTAAGCTTGTATGTACGATGGGGCTAGCAATACAGCTCCATTGGATAAATCCTCGCCTGGGAACTAGTTGGCTCTCCAGAGAAGCAGCACCAGTAGAATAAATGAATTACAAAGGGAATTTAGATCGGTTCACACTGCATGGGCTGAGTATTCCAGCAGTGGTTGTCTGCTGAGAATTTAGTAGCTGCTCAGTCTGTGAGACCTCAGCGTTCAGTCCATGTTGGAAGGTCAAAGAAACTGGGCTCCAACATCAGTGAATGATGGTGGCAGCGGTGGTGGCGGCAGCGGCGGCGGCGGCGGCGGCGGCGGCACCAACAGTGTAGATGTAATGGCAGCAAGAAATGAAGGCAGACCGGGCTGTGGTGGCACACGCCTGTAATCCCAGCACTCTGGGAGGCAGAGGCAGGCGGATTTCTGAGTTCGAGGCCAGCCTGGTCTACAGAGTGAGTTCCTGGACAGCCAGGGCTACACAGAGAAACCCTGTCTCGAAAAAACCAAATCCAAAAACCCAATACTGCCTCCCCATAGGATCTCCTATTCTCTGAGCTCCAGTGGGAAGGTGATTCCCACTCTGGGGAGGGTCTCTCCTCATGTAATCCCTGCAGGAAGTAACCTCACAGACATCCTAGAGACACATTTCTTAGCTGCTCATAGGTCCAAACAAATTGGCAAGATCACCTAGCACAAGCCAAACACCAGCTTCCACATGCATGTATGTAGAGCCCCATACAAGTATGTATAGCCACGTACACGTGTGCCCCACCCCTACCACCTTGTATTTCCAGGACAGTCAGTACTGGGACCCAAATACTATCTGGTCCCTAACAAAGCCGCCAGGCATTTCTGCAAGCCCCCTAGGCAGAGAGGAAGTTTGGAAGCATAAAGCTGACCTGGTCTCACACACACACACACACACACACACACACACACCACACCACACACAAGCTCTATCTGCATGTACTCCTGCATGCCAGAAGAGGGCATCAGATCCCAGTATAGATGGTTGTGAGCCACCATGTGATTGCTGGGAGTTGAACTCAGGACCTCTGGAAAAGGAGACAGTGGTCTTAACTGAGCCATCGCTCCAGCCCGAGAGTCCTAGTTTCAAAATTGATTTTCTATTACATACTGGTAATTGGTGACATCACCCCTGTGCAGGTAAGGGCAGGTAAAAAGCCATCAATGGGGACGAGGAAGCTTCCTGAGGAGGAGGAAAGACTGGTCCATGACAGTTTGTGTGTTTCCTCACAAGGCACTGGTATACAGCGGTGACGTTTATTGTTCTTCTCACCTATGGTCTCTTCCTGGTTCCTGGTCATGACTAAGGGGTTGACTCAGTCCTCAGGATTGGGGACAGAGCTTGTGAACTAAACTGAGCTGGTCAGGACACTCCATGTGAACAGTTTCCCTTCCATCATCAGGGTGGCTGGTTGCCATGGAAACCAAACGGAAAAGTTTCAGCTCAGGACCCCCAAGACTGACTACTCAGACCAGTACTCAGCACAAAGGTTTATTTGCCCCAGAGGGACAAAGGGCAGGGAAAAAGAGATAAAGATGGCAGATAGAGGATAAGGGAGAGGGAAAGGGAACGGGGGGGGGGGAAGGAGGAGGAGGAGGAGGAGGGGTGTTTGTCCCAGAGGACAAGTCTGCCCCTTAGGCAAATGGTGGTTTATAACGTTAAAAGGGGAAGGCCAGAGTAAGGAGGAGGTGTTAATCTCAATTGGGCGTGTGTGTTAGGTGAGCCAAAGGAGACTTATTTTAAAATCCCTTCCCCCAAAGGAGACTTTGATTGTTGGGTTTCAATACAAGGATAGGGGATCTTGGTAGTCGGCCTCAGGAGGAAGACCAAATAAGGAAGTAGCCCTTGGGGGCTGTAGGAATGTGATGTAAAGGTTTTTCCACAAGGCAGAAGGAAGGGGGGGAAAGGGCAAGGCCTGCCGGAGTCACGCACACTGGCCAGTGCCTTCAAATGCCCCTGCGTGCCAGAAGATAAAAGCTGGAGTTTCCTCCTCCTCCTCCTCCTCCTCCTCCTCTTCCTCCTCTCCCTCCTCCTCCTCCTCTTCCTTTCCTTTTTCCTTTCCTTTCCTTTCCTTTCTTTCTTTTTCTTTTTCTTTTTTTTTGAGACAAGGCCTCACTATGTAGGCCTGGCTGGCCTAGAACTCACAGAAATTCATTTGCCTCTGACTCTCAAGTGCTGAGATTAGAAGGCCCTGTGCAGCCACTCCCAGACGTGTATTCTCTCTTTAAATTAAAAAACAAAAACAAAAACAAAAACAAAAAACCCCTGTGTGTGTCCACATGTACGCCACAGTGCCGTGGGAGCCGGAGGAGAACATCCGAGAGGCAGCTCTTTGTCTCTACCGCATGAGTCCTGGAATCAAACTCAGATTTCCAGGAGTGGCAATAAGCACCTTTATCCATACTGCTGGCCCCGGATTTATTTTATTTTATTTTATTTTTGGCGGGGGGTGGGGTGGGGGGGAGGAGGGGTGTGGGAGAGAGGAGGGGGTTTCAGTTCTTTGTTGTTTGCTTTGGTTTTTTTTGTTTTTGTTGTTGTTTTGAGACAGGGTTTCACTGTGTAGCTCTGGCTGTCCTAGAAGTCACTCTGCAGACCAGGGTTGAGACCAAAGGCATCACCACACCCAGCCGCGGAGTGCTTTTGAGCCGGGGTCTTTTGTAACCCTGGCTGGGCTGGGCTTTCTGTTTAGTTGTTCTGTTCCTTTTTCTTTACTATTCCTTTTTGTCATCAGTTAAATATCCCTGGGGTGCTTTGTGCTTAGAGGAGCGGGGGCTGGACCCAGGTCGCCACAGTCGCAGAGTGGGCTCCCCTAGCCATTTACCTTGGCACTCCGATAACTGGAGATGCTGGAGGTGTCTATGATATGAACACTTTTCTCTTTTAAAAACTAATGCATATTAATTATGCAAACAACGGTATTAATGCATGCATACAATATACTTTGACCGGTATTTTGAAAAGAACTTGATAAATACCTCTTATAGATCAAAAATTCTTTTTTAACTTATCAGGCATATCATTTTTTCTTTCTTTTTTCTTTTTTTCTTTTTTTGAGGCAGGGTCAGGCTGGCTTTGAATCCATCAGGTAGCCATGGATGAGTTTGAATTTCTAATCCTCCTGCCTCTGCCTCTGCCTCTCGAGGGCTGGGAGTGCATTCTTGCTCTCTCTGGTTTGCGACATCTGAGGAATTTCCCTTCCCGCTCCCTTCTGCTGTGCATCCTCTCAGGGACTGAACTCAGGACTGAGTTCCACCCCAGGGCTTGGCCTCCCCGCAGTGCGGATGCATCCCGGCGCCTGCTCTAACGCCATTGTCTGTCGGCTGTGTTATCTCTCCGTGCCTGCCTGCCTACGGAACTGTCACCCTCTTTCACTGATGAGGAGATAAGAGTGCTTGGGAGGTAGGGCTGCTTGCCCTAGAGCTGAGGTCTGGAGGACACAGCAGTCACGTAGCACACTGCGCAAGGGGGTGGGGGTGGGGGGACAGTCTTTGATCTGAACTCTGGGGATATTGGTCAGCCAGCCTAACTGATTGGTGAGTGAGAGAAGCTGTCTGGTACTTGAACCCAGAGAGAAGGGTACCTCGCTACGTCACTGTGTGCAGTACTTCGTGGCTGGCCCCGAAATCATCAGCTGTGCTCCCCAGCACAGTCTGGTACTGGGTAGGTTACCAAGCAGGCTTTGGGTCACTCCACCGACCAAGGAGACCACATGTCCCAATCTGTCCTCCTGCATTCCTCACATTTGCTAACTTCCTGGTGACCGTTAGTGGGTCCTGTTTCCTGAGTCATTTAAGCAACCCTGGCCAAGGAAGAAAATCATGCTGCTCTCTCTTTAGTCCGTAGGGCTGTGGCTGTGGCTCAGCAGAGGGTCTGCCTAGTGCACAGCAAGTCCTGGGTTTCATCTCCATAAAGCAGGTGTAAAGTAGTGCAGGCTGCGGTCTGAGCACTCTGGAGGGTGGAGGCAGGGGGATCAGAAATTCGAAGTTGAGAGAGTGGTGGGGGCTCACTACTTCCAAAGGAACGAGGCCGAGAACACCTTACAACACAATACCACGGAACCATGTACCCTTTTTAATAACTCCAGGAGGCTGGAGCTGTTATGGGTTTTACAGAGGCTCAAAGGCCCTAACTGGAAGATCTCTGACCTGGTCTACAGAATGAGCTCCAGGCCTGCCGGGGCTGCTTAGTGAGACCTTGCCTCAAAAATAAACAAATAGAAAACTCCTCAGGCAACCCCCACCCCCACCCCACCCCACCCCCAAAACAGGCACACTCAGTAGGAGCCAGAGACCAGAGACAGGGATTATTTGAGGCATGCTGGGGGGCAGGACGCGGAGATCAGCTGATAGGGTGTTTGTTTCTTTGTGGGTCAGATGTCAATTTAACACAGGCATGGGCATGTGGAGACCAGAGGTCAGCCTTGGGTGTTGTTTCTCAGGACTTGTTTATCTTGCCTTCTGGAACCAGGTCTTTCATGGGGACCCAGGTTTTGCTGATTAGATCAGGTGATCTGTGGGTCTCTGGGTCCAGCAGACACCCCTCCCCACCTACATATATATATATATATATATATTTGTTTGTTTGTTTTTGGATTTTTGGTTTTTTTCGAGACAGGGTTTCTCTGTATAGCCCTGGCTGTCCTGGAACTCACTCTGTAGACCAGGCTGGCCTCGAACTCAGAAATCCGCCTGCCTCTGCCTCCCAGAGTGCTGGGATTACAGGTGTACGCGCCCTCCCCTCCCCCCGGGTTTTTATCTGGACATTGGGATTCTACTCAGGTGCTCATGCTTGTAAGCCAAGTGTGCTCCCCCCCCCCATTCCCTCAGCCCAGGCAGAGGGCTCAAACCCACAAGTTCTGGGGTTGAAGATGTGTATCACCGCTTCCTCCCTATGTGGGTTGTTAATCCACTAAATCTGTTTCTAGCCCCATCCTTGCAGCTGCTGCTTTTTGAAACACCAATGGTTGTAAGCAAACTTTTGAAAATTTTACAGCGCGTGTAAAAACATTGAGAACAAGGCATAAGTATGGCCAGCGCCCGGTGTATGGCCAGCGCCCCGGGTATGGCCCGCGCCCCGAGTATGGCCAGGGTCCCGGGTATGGCCAGGGTCCCGGGTATGGCCAGTGCCCAGGTATGACCAGCGCTCCGGGTATGGCTAGGGTCCCGGGTATGGCCAGCGCCCCGGGTATGGCCAGCGCCCCGGGTATGGCCAGGGTCCCGGGTATGGCCAGCGCCCCGGGTATGACCAGCGCTCCGGGTATGGCCAGGGTCCCGGGTATGGCCAGCGAGCGCCACGTGGCTGCTTGCCTAAGCTCACAGATGAAGAGAACACTGAATTTCAGTAGGAGACTATGAAATAAAAATGAAATTGTTTTTCCTGCTCAGAGGCTCCCTGGGTTAAGAGTCTCCTTTGTCACGTTATGGAAAAACCAACTGAGCAAAGTTATGTAAAAAGCAAGAACCATAAAATCAGAAATCTCTTATCTGGTTGACTCTGGTTTGTGTGTGTATCTAAACCGATAACAAACAAAATCACTGTGTTTATTAAGCACATCTACAAAAATATATAAGAATATCTCAGCCAGAAAGCTAGATTGTGGATATTTGTAGTCCGAGCACTGAGACGGGAGGGAAGCCAGAACTACCAAGTAAGTTCCAAGTTCTAACGAGAGACCTCATCGTTAAAAATCAGTCAATCAAAAACAAAAAACAAAAAAAGGGGGGGCGGGGGGGGAAGAAACAGAAGAAAAGGGGAAAGGAGAAGGGTTCTCTATAGTGTTGGTTGGCCTAGCCCTCTCCCTCCCGCTGCTGGTGACAGGAAAAGCGGGTAGGGTCGCACCAACCGACTCCTGAAAGAAGTCGAAGACCCTCTCTCCTGTACACAGTTCTCAGCATGCCGGCCAATGCACTGGTTGGAAGCGCGGCTGCCTTTCAGCGAGGCTCGAATCTTTTCCCTAATCAGCTGTGTGTGACCCCCTAATCTGTCTGTAACAACCCTGATCTTTCCTTCCCTCCTTTCTTCCTTTCCTGGGACTCTCGACATGCATCCCTGGGTCCCAGTTATTCAACCAGGCTGTCTTCGCCTGATTTTGCAGCTGACCCACTACGGAGAGAGCCAGAGCAGAAACACCCGCAGCAACAGGCGGTGGACGCAGAGATTGACAGATCTCTGAAGGCGGACGTGCTTCAGCCGTGCCCGGTGGGCGCGATCAATCGGACTCAACAACATCAAAAACGTCGTGGCTGCCCGGGATGGACGGGCTCCACTTGGAGTCTAGCCTTTGGGTACGGATCTAGACTTCGGACGGCAGGCTCGTGCTCCGTTTGTCCCCACTCTCCACCGGGACGGGGCTCTCGACCGCTGTCACAGTTTTGGCAACGATTCATCCTGACAGTTGTTTGCTCAGATTCTCGAGTTCCAAGAGTTTAAGTTTAGAGTAGAAGTTGGTCATACCCACCACAGTCATTCCGTTTCATTTCCAAAGGAACTATCGGGAGGTAACAAGCTGTCAGGTAAAAATGGGAAAAGAACCTCTCAAATCGACCGCGGCAGGACTCGAACCTGCAATCTTCTGATCCGAAGTCAGACGCCTTATCCATTAGGCCACGCGGCCGCCAGCAAGGAGGTACCTTTACTTAGCTTAAAGCACAAGCAGCCTTCGGGCTCGCTTCGGACTGGTCCATCTCCGTGGGGAGGGGAGTATCGGAGGACCTCACCCGGAAGTCCCTCTGCACCCCCGCGGGCGGGCGGCTCCATTGGCGGCGCTCCTATTGGACGCTCGGGGGAGTCTCCCGCCTGCCTCTGGGTAGCCGCGGGACCCAGTTCGCGGAGACGGGAAGTTGCGGCTGCTCTCGAGACCGCACGCCACCGGGAGGCTGCGTGGGCCGCGCGCCGCGGACGCCGCGTCGTCGCCGGGGCTGTGGGCTGCCGCAGAACGGGAAGCGCGGAGCGGACCGAGGTTTCCGGCGGGTTCGACCGGGGGAGGGCTTGGGCGAGGCGGCGCGGCTGCTCCCTCTCCAGTCCCCGAGCGCGGCCGGGAGCAGGGGCGGCGGCCGGGAACCGGGCGCACCGCGGCGGCTGCGGCGAGGACCCGGTGTCCGGGCGCGCGGGGGTGGCGGCCGACGCCCCGAGCGGGGCGCCCTAGGCCCGCCCGGGTGTGGGTGTGGACCCCGAGGCTGTGGCCCATCCGGGCGGGTTCCAAGTTGGAGCGCTAGGCCCTCGGGCCGCCGGCGGGGAGGTCCCGGCAGCTGCCGTCTGCTGAGCGCCTGCTGGGGTCAGGGCCACGCGACGAGCGCGCCCTCTGTCACTCAAACTGCAGTGGTCCATTGCTCTAGAGTTCTTAACCCCATTTTACAGAGGAGGAGGTCGGGGCCATAGGAGCTTGGCCAAGGTCACGCAGTTGGAGAGCCAGAACTCTGGGCTGCGGCTCCTTATTTCAGCATCTCCAGCGGCTTCTCCAAGTTCACTGATGAGCCCGTGTGGCCCTTTCCTCGGGAGGGGCAGTGCCATTTCTTAAGGTTGTTGGAGGCGGACCGGAAAAAAGTGTCCCTACTCCGCTCCGGCCTTTTGGCTGAGATCAAGTGGCGAAAATGCTGGGCACGAAGCAGATGTTTGATGAGGGATCAGCTGTTTTGTACAAGTACGTGACACATGTATTAACACTTTGTCATCTGTCTCCTTTAGGGTTGGTGTGAGGAAGGCAGGCATGGTGAGACCTAGTTCACTGACAGGATCACAGAGAAGGGACGCGTCTCTTCTCTCTGAGTCTCTCGGCCAATAAAAGCAGTCAAGCTGGAGCCCAAAGCCAGGTGTCCCGACTCGCAGCGGGGGGCTCCCTGCACCCACCATGAGCCGCCTGCTCTGGAAGAAGGTGGCCGGCGCCAAGGTCGCCACAGGGCCAGTACCAGCCACAGGACGCTGGGTCTCCAGCTCCGTCCTCGCCCCCGACCCCAGCGACGGGCCGCCGCGGTCGCAAACGCCCTCCTCAGAGAATGGGCAGCTGCGGCTCAGCCCTCTGCTCATCCAGATGCTGTCGAGAGGCCTGCACGAGCAAATCTTCGGGTGCGGAGGGGAAATGCCCGACGAGGCCGCGGTGCAGCGCAGCGTCGAGCACCTACGGAAGCACGGGCTCTGGGGGCAGCCGGCCACGCCCTTGCCAGACGTGCAGCTGCGCCTGCCCCGGCTCTTCGGGGGCAACCTGGACCAGCACTTCCGCCTCCTGGCCCAGAAGCAGAGCCTGCCCTACTTGGAGGCGGCCGCCTCGTTATTGGAGGCCCAGTTGCCCCCCCAGCCCAAGAGCTGGGCCTGGGCGGAGGGCTGGACCCGGTACGGCCCCGAGGGGGAGGCCGAACCCGTGGCCATCCCCGAGGAGCGGGCCCTGGTGTTCGACGTGGAGGTCTGCTTGGCAGAGGGAACCTGCCCCACTTTGGCGCTGGCCATATCCCCCTCGGCCTGGTAAGTGGGGCGTTAGGAAGGGGGACTAGCATTTGTGTTCAGGGAGTGGGGGGTGGGGCGCCCAGCCGCACGGTTTGGGTCAGTGAACATTGAATTCCCTGTGCGCTGGTGACCCAGCCTGCTGCTTCTGCGAGGCTCACTCTGGTGGGAAGATAACACGGGCTCGAGGCAACACCCCAAGCGCATGTCAGGGGCCACGCAGAGGATGCCGGGTTGTGTTGGAGACAGACTGAGAGGCCATTTAAGATGAGCCCGAGTTTGTGCCTCAATCCTGGTCCCCAAGCAGCCTCTGTGAGAAGTTAGTCTGAGAAGACATTTGACCAGTGTTTGGCTTTGCGAGTGCTGATGGTTAGTGTGGACAGGAAGATGTTCCTGTGATGGGATTGTCCTAGGCAGTTGACAGTGGTCACATCCCCAGTGTCTTCCTAAGTGCCAGACCAAATCCTGTCAGCCTTTCCAAATGCCCTCCCCCACCCCCAGTCAGGAATGTCTACTTCCTCCTATGTAGACATTTTGGTCCCAAAGAAATATATCCAGTCTCTTCCTTTTCTTTTTAAATAAGTGCTCCCCAAGTTTCTTTTTCAAGAAATGAGGGCAAGCCGGGTGTGGTGGCGCATATCTGTAATCCCAGCACTTGGGAAGCTCTGCAGGCGGATTTCTGAGTTCGAGGCCAGCCTGGTCTACAGAGTGAGTTCCAGGACAGCCAGGACTACACAGAGAAACCCTGTCTTGAAAAAACCAAAAAAAAAAAAAAAAAAAAAAAAAAAAAAAAGAAGAAATGATGGCAGTACTGTTTCTCCCCTTTTTATTCTTCGTTCCAGGATTAAAATACTATTTACAACCTTAATGCTTTCAGGCATGGCCAGCCAAAAAAATAAAAATAAAAAAGTTGGCAGTTTCTTTACCCCTATTGGAAGCTCCATCTTTGTAAAGAAAGCTGCGAAATGTTATATATGCAGTTGGAAATGGTGAGAGCATGGCCAAATAGCTAAGGTAGGCACCGATGGCTGCAAAGAGCGCGTCTAGATGACTTTGCGTTGCCTTAGTTGAAGCTGTGATAAGCACAGTGCTCATGTGACGTGGTGGCCAGCGTCCAGGGGAAGAGCAGTCATTGTTTGAAAAGACACAGCAAGCTCGGGCGGCTGGCTGGCTGGAAACGGCGCTGACGAGGTTTCTGGACAGGTGGAGCCCCTGTTCCTCCTCTCCCCCCTCCTCTCTTCTCCTCTCCTCCCCATTCTGCCTCCAACCTCATTCCATTCTTCCGGTGGGCCTGAGGGCATCACGGTTTGCCTGGTGGCAGAAGCCAGCGCTGAGGCCTGGGCTTGAGAGAAGACCTTTCTCCTTGTAGTGTGACTGTTGTGGCTGTGGACGGTGCCTTGGTAGCAGTCCCCATTACCTGCCACACGGTTGTATACCCTGACCAGCGCACAGCCCGTAGAGAGGGGCAGACAGCTGAGTCTCCCATAAGGGAGCTTCCAGAAGACTTTTGGTAAAGGCTTTAATCAGTCATGTGCCTGAAGGGATATCACCCAGGCCTGGCATTTGGGAGTCTAAGGAGAACTTTAGCATTGATGGCATGGATTCCAGCTCGTTTTAGGTTTGGCTCTCTTTTTTTTTTTTTTTAAAATCGTATCTAAGTTTATATTAAGATGGCTTCACACACAGTTGCAGGCTTGTGTCTAGACACCAGTGTGGCTTTTGTTAACTGAAGTTCTTGTCATCTTCATAGCTTCAAGCTATGAAGCTTCTGTTGTTATCGAGGGCTTTGACAGGCTGGGGTAAAGGAAGGGGTCCAGCTTGAGAGCCTTATGTAGTCCCCCCATGGAGTGCGCGTTAAGAGTTTGCCAGATTTAAAGCAGCTAGCTTTTCCGTTGGGAACTCGAGGCAGATCCCGCCCGTGTTCTGTAGAGGTTGGAGGGCGCTCCGTCAGAGCTATATTGCCCTCTCTGTGGCCGGCCTCAGTCCTTTGGAAGTGTGTGTGGCTTGGAGCGGGGCCTCTCTCCTCGCTGGGATCCTGAGCAGACCAGCCTTCTCCTGAGTTGGCGGCAGGCCCTTGCGGGTAGCACTCATCTGTCTCTTCCACACCCCCTCTGCCGTGTACACACGTCTCTCATCCGGCGCGCTCACTGAGGTGGCTGCTCCTGAGGGTGCATGGTTTATTTTGTCCATCAGAGTCTTTGCAGCCCTCAGCCGGTCACTGTGTGTGTGCAGCATTTGTTCCTTATTTCTTTTCGCCACTTGAAATTCTCCACTTTGGGTTGTATGTATCACCAACCATCTCCTTTATTAGCGCTTGGTACACTAGCTGTTTTGTGCTTAAAGACACCAGGTCATGTTGATAAAGTCCTCAGAGCTAGCCGCAGATGCAGTGGGCCCGCACACCTTCCCGCCCATGGCAACCAGTCCTAGCAGCTAGCTCTGTTCATCTGTGGGATTTGACTAGTAAAGAAACTGTCATTTCTCTCCTCAGTGATCCCCTGACTTCTGGGAGAGTGAGTGGCATGAGTAGCAGCCCTTGGGGACCTGGCATGCGTGGGTGGGGTGGCGTAGAAGTCTAGTCCTTCATGGTAACCCTGCCCACTTTCCCCTCTCCTAGGTATTCCTGGTGCAGCCGGCGGCTGGTGGAAGAGCGCTACTCTTGGACCAGCCAGCTATCGCCGGCTGACCTAATCCCTTTGGGGGTCTCCGCTAGTGCCAGCAGCTCCACCCAGCAGGATGGGCAGGAACAGTTAGTGGTGGGGCACAATGTTTCCTTTGACCGCGCCCATATCAGGGAGCAGTATCTGATCCAGGTAAGGTGTGTGGGGATGGCGTGCTGTCGCATACACGGGGCCAGAGGCCCTGTCTCCTTTGCTAGGGAAGTCACTGCTTTTCCAGTCACTGTTCCCACTCCCTTTCCAGCATTGCTGGCACGTCTGTTGACCGGCTTCGCTTGGGCTCAGCTGCTGGATCTCCAGAGCAGAATTAAAACAAACTAGCATGGTGGTTGACACTGTGGTGGCACCTGACCCCACTTTCCTAAAGACTGCAAGGAGCCCCATCACAGCTGTGTTGGCACGGGACTCGGAGTTAGTCCAAGATGAAATAGCTCGTACCTCAGAATGGCATTTTAGAGTTGCATACAGCACGGGCCATGTCCTGCCTCAGCTGTTGATTGACAGTGTGTTCTCCTTAACATCTCTAAGCCCCGGGCTGTGGAGAGAGAGATAACAGAAGCTCCCTCAGTGGACTTTGAGCAGCGTTTGAATAGCACACGAGTCAGACAATCAGAGCTGCCTGGTGTGTGGTCGGACAGTTCTTAGATTATAAAACCCCCTTTCTTTGAACCTTCACAGCAGGATGAGGTGGAGGGCAGGCCAGGGAGCACCCCTAGTAGCACCCTTGGCCTGGCATTTAAGGTGCTAAGGCCTTGCTGACTTGCCAGGGCTGGGGTCTGGTTCATAGCTCTCAAGGTTGTGTTTAAGTCAATCTACCTGGAGTTGCCCAGGCTCTTGCTGGAAGCTGGGAAGTACTCGTGCACTGGGACTGAGCGGGTTCTGCATGTTCAAGAATTGGGCAGGTTAGCCGGGCAGTGGTGGCGCGCACCTGTAATCCCAGCACTTGGGAGGCAGAGGCAGGAGGATTTCTGAGTTTGAGGCCAGCCTGGTCTACAGAGTGAGTTCCAGGACAGCCAAGGCTATACAGAGAAACCCTGTCTCGAAAAGAATTGGGCAGGTCCCTTACGGGTGTTAGGCCAAGCATGAGGCTTCTGTGTTTTGTGTTGGAGGCTGTGTGCTGGGGGCAAAGGCTGTGTGAGGAGCTAAGGTGGGGCTGGGGTGGACACCACTGAAGCAGTGGCCAGCTAGCCCTCTCTGCAGCCTCTCCTCCCCTGCCCTTCCCTTAGGGCTCCCGCATGCGCTTTCTGGACACTATGAGCATGCACATGGCCATCTCAGGACTGAGCAGCTTCCAGCGCAGTCTGTGGATGGGAGCCAAGCAGGGCAAGCACAAGACCCAGCACCCCACGAAGCGCGGTCCCAAGTCCCAGAGGAAAGCCAGCGGTCCAGCGGTGAGTGCAGTCGGGTCTGCCTAGAGATGGATGTCTAAGATCCTGCCAGTGTCTGTTGGGCTTGAGACCAAGCTGCCTGCCCTTTGGTTTCTCAGATTTCATCTTGGGACTGGATGGACATCAGCAGTGCCAATAATCTTGCCGACGTGCACAACCTTTACGTGGGGGGACCTCCCTTAGACAAGGAGCCTCGGGAACTGTTCGTCAAAGGCAGCATGCGGGATATCCGGGACAACTTCCAGGTACAGTGCTGGCACAGCTGATACACAGGCTGTGACTGACTTGCAGCTGAACTTGGGGAGGTGGCAGGTGGTTGTCCGTGTCTTCCTCTGTCCCCTCAACAAGTTCCTTGTCACCTTGTGCTAGGATCTAATGCAGTACTGTGCTCGTGATGTGTGGGCCACTTTTGAGGTTTTCCAGCAGCAGCTGCCACTCTTCTTGGAGAGGTGAGGGGGAGCCAGGTGACATCCCTGGGGTGGGTCAGTTCTGGTACTCCATCCCATTATAACCAGGTGGGCTGGTTCTTCCTCAGGCTGGCCACTTAGCTTGGTGCCCCATATTCAGTGGTTGTCTCGTGTGGTCATGGCAGCCCTTGTGTTTGTTCCTAAGGTGTCCCCACCCAGTGACTCTGGCTGGCATGCTGGAGATGGGTGTCTCCTACCTGCCTGTCAACCAGAACTGGGAGCGTTACCTGACGGAGGCACAGAACACGTATGAGGAGCTCCAGCGGGAGATGAAGAAGTCGCTGATGGATCTGGCTAATGATGCCTGTCAGCTACTCTCAGGAGAGAGGTAGTCAGGTTTTGGGCAGGCTGGGTCAATGCAGGGGACAGGCAGGTAGGAGGCCTGAATTTTAGCTCAGCCTTAACCCTAGCCTGGTGGACTGGCTCTACAGGTACAAAGAAGACCCTTGGCTCTGGGACCTAGAATGGGATTTGCAGGAGTTTAAGCAGAAAAAGGCAAAGAAGGTGAAGAAGCCAGCCTCAGCCAGCAAGTTGCCCATCGAGGGAGCTGGGCCCTTTGGGGATCCCGTGGACCAGGAAGGTGGGGAGCTTAGGTGGGAGATGGGACAGGGTGATCTCTGGGACAGACCTAGGACCCAGGGGGCCCTTGGGAAGGGTTGCTGTAGTCTTTCAGACCGATGAGCCCCGTCTGATCCTAAGCTCCTGAACTGCACAGATCCTGGACCGCCCAGCGAGGAGGAGGAGCTTCGGCAAAGTATAATGGCCCACACTCATTTACAGCAGCTGAAGAGCACCACAGACCTCCTGCCTAAGCGAGCCCAACACCTTCCAGGACACCCTGGGTAAGACTGGGTCTCCATAGCACACAGAGGCCTAGGCCCTCCTCGCTTGGGCCTCAGCAAGGTCTGGGACCTTGGATGTGTGTCACGTGTTCCTCCCACCCTCCATTTCTGCTCACTTATGTTTACTCTGACCCTGATGGCTTTCTGGATACAGTGCATTGAGCCTTGCGGTGTGTATGCCACCTGTGACAGCAGCAGGGACACAAATGGAACTCATCTCTCTTCTAGGAGCAGCAGGTGTGCAGACCAGCCAGTGAAGCTGCCTGTGATAAGACTTGAGAGTACATAGTCTTGAGGCAGTTGAGTTCTGCCTGTGGGAACAGGGGGCACTTTCTCTGAGGAGGTGCTGCTCATTGGTGTCTTGGGTTTGGGCAGATGAAGGAAGGACAGCTGTAGTGACCAGTGGTGTGGCTCGTCGCGCTTTGGTGACCCTGGATGCAAATGCATTGGTGTGCTAGTGTCACCATGGGCCCGGCTCTGGTGAGCAGCCTGTGAGAGGCAGCTGTGTGTCTGCCGCAGTGGGAGTTCTAGTGGGCAGGAAGGAAGAGCTCTTTCTGCTTAGAGGCTGCAGTGAGGCTTGGAAAGGAGCTTTGACTGGAGGATGCCGGTGAGACACACAGACGCCATCAATAATTCTAGGAGATGCCATATAGGTCAAAGCCCCCACAGAAGGACTCATACTTGTTGGCCTGAGTCACCAGAATGCTTGGTGGGTTGAGGTATACCATGGAAGAGAAACCCTTCCTGCTCCCTCCTCCCTAATGTAAGACTTCTTTTCTACCCCTGTGTGGGGATAGGTGGTACCGGAAGCTCTGCCCCCGACTGGATGACCCTGCGTGGGCCCCAGGCCCCAGCCTCCTCAGCCTGCAGATGCGGGTCACGCCTAAGCTCATGGCCCTGACCTGGGATGGCTTTCCTCTACACTACTCAGACTCGCATGGCTGGGGCTACCTAGTGCCTGGGCGGCGGGATAACCTGACCGAGCTGCCAGTGGGCCCCACTGTAGAACCCGCTGCCGTACCCTGCCCCTACAGGTAAGATTCCGGTCCCAGCTCCAAGGAGGGAGGGGCTGGATCCCTTCCTTTCTAGCCTAACCTAGGTGAGGTCTGGGTGGCGGGAGGAGCTGCAGTCCCAGAGTTTGGGCTCTACTTTTTCCCAGCAGCACAGCTGCCTTTGCACTAATGCACAGGGACGGTTTGGGGGCGTGGCGGGGGAGGGCAGGCTTGCAGCTTTTGAGTGGAATTTGAGTGCTCCTTCAATGGCTGAGCATTCCGCAGTGAAAATCTCACTTGGTATCTAAGCAGCTCCATGAGGAAGATTTTTCCTTTTACTTACTTATCTTTTATTCGATTTGACTTTTCGCTTTGGAGCTGGGCTTGTTCTGACTGAAGTCCAGGCTAGTGTAGGAGTCACCGTGTGCCGAGGCTGCTCTCACTACCTCATGCTTCTTTTTTCCCTTTAATTATTATTATTTTTTTTTACATTTTTACTTTATGACTGACTGTATGTGCACCACTTATAAGCCTGGTATATGGTGGAGATCAGAAGAGGGTGTAACTTTAGAACTGGAGTTATAGATGGTTGTGAACTACCTTGTAGGTGCTAGGAACCGAACCTGTGTCCTCTGGAAGAGCAGCGGGGCTCTTAACCACTGAGCCAGCCCTCTGGTCTCAGCTTTCCACTCCTGAGATGATCGGTGTTAGAGTCTTTTCATGTGGCTTTATTGAGTTATTTGAAAGTTTTAAACTTTTTGGTGTTGGAGGTTGAACTGTCCGCATACACAGGCGGCAAGGCCTCCGCCAGGCCTGGCACACACATCATAACTGACAAGAGCCCAGACAAGCTGACGTGTTTGATGGATAGACTGGTTATGCAGAGGTCAAGGGAGTGAAGGTGGCCCAGGGTCCTGGTTCCACAGCGCCACTGAGCCCATACCGGGGTGAGTGGACAGGCGCTAGCTCTGCAGGGCAGCCTCGAGCAGAGAGCAGCTTGGATTTGAGGCAGGCCAGTTATTGAAGCCCAGCCTGTCAGCAGTGTCTAAGTCAGCTGGGCTGGTCCTCCCAACCCAGAGAAATTAGAAGCCATAGAAATTGATGTCTCCTTCCTCAGCTGATGTGAGGTCTAAGCAGAGGGACCAGAAGAAAACCCCAGCAAGCTGCCTGGCCTGAGCAGGCTCCCAGTAATAGCCGTTATTTTCTCTGCACAGAGCCATCGAGTCCTTGTACAGGAAGCACTGTCTTGAACAGGGGAAGCAGCAGCTGGAGACCCAGGAGGTAGACCTGGCTGAGGAGTTCTTACTCACCGACAGTGCCATGTGGCAAACGGTGAGGACGAACTTGAACAGGAGGAGCCTGTTACATGGGGGGTGGGGAGGGGTGGGGTCTGTTATTCTCGGAAAACGGGACGCCTGTTGTAGGGAGCGGCCACTGGTCGCTCACCCTAGGCTGGTCTAGTCTGAGTCCTGTGGTGGGAAGGGCTGGTGGATTCTGGCCTACAGCTGCTTACCTCTCACACCCCGATTCCTGGGCCCATCCAGGTAGAAGAACTGGGCTGCTTAGATGTACAGGCTGAGGCCAAGATGGAGAATTCTGGGCTGAGTCAACCTCTCGTTCTGGTGAGCAAGACACCTGCTTGGGCTCTCTGGGTGGGTAGTGGGCAGCTGGGACTTGTCTTGTTCACAAAGCTCTTTCCCACCAGAGTTCACTAGTCCTGGGAGACTCGGAGATGCTGCTCTGTTCCCCTGCGGTCCTTAACTGTAGGGGACCAAGGAGGGAACCTGTGACCATGTTCTCCTGTCACTTTGTAATTTGCCTGCTCAGTTTCAGGCCCTTTTCCCACCCCTACCTCCCCTACCCGCTGGCCCTTGCTGAATGCAGGTGCTGGAACAGGGCCTGATCTGGGTGTGTGGCCCCCACAGCCTGCTGCTTGTGCCCCCAAATCCAGCCAGCCCACTTACCACCATGGCAACGGACCTTACAATGACGTGGATATCCCTGGTTGCTGGTTTTTCAAGCTGCCTCACAAGGTATGGCGTGTGGCTGCCTCCCGTTCTCACTGTGATTGCGACCCACAGTGGGCTTCATGCTTACCACACCAGGGAGCTGCTTTTGTGGCTTTGACAGTCATAGGAGCATCATATGATTTGGGGCAATTTTCATGTCTACTGCTTTTGATTTTCTATTGAAAATTGAGTGGTGAGAGGCATCCTGGTGGGGTTAACTGACATATATCAAGTGTGTAACATTGTATCTGGTGTCTGGTAGCTTCTGTTGCCTGTCTTTGCTTTGTCTGATTTTCTTAGCATTCTTGTGCAGATATGCAAGATACTGGGTGGAATTGCCCCAACTTCAGGAGGTTTTAGGTTCTGTTGGGAGAAGGCCCAGTGTCCATGTCCATTTCCTACCTGGTGCTGTGCTGCCTGTCCTAACCCTTTCTTTATCCTCTACAGGACGGTAACAACTACAATGTGGGAAGCCCCTTTGCCAAAGATTTCCTGCCCAAGATGGAGGATGGCACCCTGCAGGCTGGCCCAGGAGGTGCCAGTGGACCTCGTGCCCTAGAAATAAATAAAATGATTTCTTTTTGGAGGAATGCTCATAAACGTATCAGGTAGGTCAAAGTGGGCTTACAGGAGGCCTGTCTGTATGGCTGTCCGGCATACAGACTGTAGCCCAAGCCTCCTTTCTCCCATTCTGACTTGCCTGCACGACTCCAAGGGCAGCCTAACTACAGTGCAGGGCTTAGAGCTCGTCCTGGTGACGTGGGTCCTGGGCTCAAGTTTCTCTCTTCATGCAGAGTGATGTGGTAGGACTTTGACTCTCCCCAACTCCAGTTAAATCTCTTCATTTAATTGCTGGAGCGATGGGGTTGTGGATAAGGACCTTGGAGGGCTGGTTATCTGAAACCTATATTAGGCATTGAGAGCTGAAACTGTAGTGCCAAATGGATTTATCCCAAAGGTCATTTCCATTATGGTTGTGATCACAAGGCCTTTGTGAGGGGATTGGTACCTTCCGCCCTGATTCTTCTGTTGGGAGCCAGAGCCCACCCTGAGTGAGGTTGGCGAGGAGTGTGCCAGGCGTCACCTGGCATCCCTGAACTGATGGGTGAGAATGCCGGGAACCGTGCATTGAAGCGCGCTGTGCTTGCCGGGGCCGCGCTGAGCTTTACTGCCTTCTTGTCCTACAGCTCCCAGATGGTGGTTTGGCTCCCCAGGTCAGCTCTGCCCCGGGCTGTGACCAGGTACGGCAGGCACACCTGGGTGCTTGTGGGATAGAGAACTGGGCGGTGTGGGTCTTAGGGCCAGAGCAAGCTGCTGACACTTCTTTGCTTCTCCTCATTCCAGGCACCCCAACTTCGATGAGGAAGGCCACTATGGGGCCATCCTGCCCCAGGTGGTGACTGCTGGGACCATCACCCGTCGAGCTGTGGAGCCCACGTGGCTCACTGCCAGTAACGCTCGGGTGGGTACAGGTCCTCTCTGTTCCTGGCTTCCGGTCTTCCTCTTTTAGGTCTCTGGAAACTATCTCAGAGCCTTTAGAGTTTTAGCCAGGGATATGAGAAAGTTCTCTGGGCTACAGAGGGCTCAAATCTGGCTTCATGTCATCCATTCTTCTAGCAAATGTGTTTGAGGTACCTGCTGCTGCCTAGACAAAGCTAGGCATGGTGGCCACGGCCGTCACAGTGTAGATGAGCCAGGTCAGGGGGCCTGGCATACAGTTTTGTAGGGTTTCTTCATTTTCCAGCTGGATCGGGGCTGTGGCATTCTCCAAAGTCTTCCCTTAGGAAAGATACCAAGTACTTTGTCAGCGCTGGGCCTAGAAATCGAGGGTAGCAGTTGCCTTGGGCTCCTGGGTGGTCCTGACCCCGCTCTTCCTGCAGCCTGACCGGGTAGGCAGTGAGCTGAAGGCCATGGTGCAGGCTCCCCCTGGCTATGTCCTTGTGGGTGCTGATGTGGACTCCCAGGAGCTGTGGATCGCAGCCATACTCGGAGATGCTCACTTTGCTGGGATGCATGGTAAGCAGGCCTGTGTCTTGGGCAGGCAGGGATGAGGGGCAAGACCCTTGGCCAGGGAGGGTGGGTTAAGTCTGTCTGAGCTTCTCACGGAAGTCTGTTGTGCAGGCTGCACGGCCTTTGGCTGGATGACTCTGCAGGGCAGGAAGAGCAGAGGCACTGATCTGCACAGTAAGACAGCCGCCACTGTGGGCATCAGCCGAGAGCATGCCAAGATCTTCAACTACGGCCGCATCTATGGGGCTGGGCAGTCCTTTGCTGAGCGCCTACTGATGCAGTTCAACCACAGGCTCACAAGGCAGGAGGCGGCTGAGAAGGCCCAGCAGATGTATGCTGTCACGAAAGGCCTGCGCCGGTGAGGGTGCCTTTCCTTCCCACCCACTTAGCACCCCAGGACCACAGGCCTGCTTTACAGCTCTCTTCCATCTCTTGTCCACTTAGTGCTGGCCCTCTAAACCTAGCTGCAGGATGGGTTACCTTTGGAGTTGGAACATTGTCTTTATATAGTGTTAGTCTTTCCCTCACAGGGTAAAACTGTCCTTAGGGTATATTGTCATCAGTGGTCATTTATAACAAAGGCCTGACCTCCTCCCTTATGTAACACCTGCAGGAGTTTAGGGGCCCTGTGCTCATTGCTATAGGAACCAAAGTAAGCAGATGAGACAGGCGCTGAAGGAATTGAAATATCAAACCCAGGGTGCAGGCTGCGTCCTCCAGCAGTGCTCCAGGCTGTGTGCTCCATGCCGTGTGCTCAGGGCCTTTGTATGCTTTTTGACAGGGTCAAGTGCAGGGGAGGAGAGGTAGCACTTTGGCAACTTTTTTTAAAAAGATTTATTTATTACATGTGAGTACAACTGTTGGTGTCTTCACACACACAAGAGGGCATCATGATGATCCCCATTAAAGAAGGTTGTGAGCCACCATGTGGGTGCTGGGATTTGAACTCCGGACCACTGGAAGAACAGTCAGTGCTCTTAACTGCTGAGCCATCTCTCCAGCCCTTTAAAAAAAAATTTTTTTTATACTGTGTATTGTCCGTCCCCATTTAGTTTAGCTGATTGACTGTGGAAAGCTTAGTTAGGTCTCTATTATCTGAGGGTAACACCATGACCAAAAGCAATTCTGGGAGGAAAGGTTATTTAATCCTAACAACCCTTAGGTTTTACAACATCACTTAAAGAAACTGGGGCAGGAATCTGGAGGCAGAAACTGAAGCTTAGAGACCATGGAGGAATACTGTGTACTGGCTTGCTAAGCCTGCTTTCTGGCAGACTCTGGGATTACATGCCTGGAACCACCCACAGTGGGCCGGGCCTCCATCATCGTTCATTAGTCACGCACGCACGCACGCACGCACGCACGCACGCACGCACGCACGCACACAGTCCCACAGATTTGTACAGATACACATTTTGAGGCATTTTCTCTGTTGAGATCCCCTCTTCCCAGATGACCCTAGTTTTCTGTCAGCCTGATAGCTGCTCAGCACGCTCACTTTGACAGCAAAGCTGAGCAGCGGGAGCAGGTATAGTGCTGGCTGCCTCTGTCGGAAGCAGGAGGGCGGTGTCTGTAGGTCAGGGTGTGGGCGTGTGTGGAGGGGGTGAAGTGATGGGAAGGGAGGCTGGGCCTTAGAGTTTGTATTGAAGGCCTAAACCATGGGGACGCCCTGATGTTTCTTGCAGTAGGTGACATGGTTCTGGAACCCTGAGGAACCTAGGGACGCCGAGTCCAGAACGGTGGGAGTTAAGCTGGGCTTGCCTGACATGGTTTTGGTCCCTACGGTCCCTTCTCCCTTTCAGGGGTCACTGTACTGACTCCTTGCTGTCAGTCACTGGGCATTCGGTGTCAGGCGGCACTTGGCACTGAGCTAACAGGATGCAGTCCAGGCCTTTGGGGACACGGAAGCCTGAGGCTCCATGTTGGTGTCTTCCTGCTCGCCATCCCCAGTGAGTCTGGGCCAGGAGGAGGCCATTTAATGGGCTGACATGGTGCTGCTCCTACCCACAGGTATCGGCTGTCAGACGAGGGCGAATGGCTGGTGAAACAGTTAAATCTTCCTGTGGACAGGACAGAGGACGGCTGGGTTTCCCTACAAGATCTTCGAATGATACGAAGAGAAGCTTCAAGGAAGTAAGAATCTTTTATGTTGAAGATGCAGGGACTTGCGGGCTGGTCCCAAAGGGCTGATATACTTTGGGTTTTTTTAATTTCATTTTTATTTTATTTTTTTAGCACTGAGGTGCTAACAGACAAAGCTGACCTCATGGTCTTTGTCCCCTCAGGTCACGGTGGAAGAGGTGGGAGGTAGCCAAGGAACGAGCATGGACAGGGGGCACAGAGTCAGAAATGTTCAACAAGCTGGAGAGCATCGCCATGTCCGACACCCCACGCACCCCAGTGCTGGGCTGCTGCATCAGCAGAGCCTTGGAGCCCTCGGTGGTCCAGGGAGAGGTGAGGGAGGCATCCTGCCACCCGTGGAGCCTGGAGGGAGGGTAGGCGTGGGAGGCAGGGTCCTGGACTGGAGTTGGACGGTGAGTGACACAGTCCCTTATTGATGTCCCCATGTCTCCAGTTTATGACCAGCCGGGTGAACTGGGTGGTCCAGAGCTCTGCTGTGGACTACTTACACCTCATGCTTGTGGCCATGAAGTGGCTGTTTGAGGAGTTTGCCATTGAGGGGCGCTTCTGCATCAGCATCCATGATGAGGTTCGCTACCTGGTGCGTGAGGAGGACCGCTACCGTGCCGCCCTGGCACTGCAGATCACCAATCTCCTCACCAGGTATGTTGGGTCTTGGGGCTCACTGAGCAGGTCTGCGCTGTCAGCTCAGAACTGACTGGATCAGCTTTTTTTAAAGTTTATGGAAGTCCTAAAAAGGAACTCAACTTTGTTAGGTCTGAAACTGGCAAGGTCAAAGGATTCGGCATGTTATCGCTCCCCTAGTGGTGTGTCTGGAGTCAGCGTCAGAAGACACTTCAGGAGGAAATGCAAATACCACTTAGAAAACATGTATTTTCTTTGTTTGGGGTTTTTGTTTTTGAGACAGGGTCTTTCTATGTAGTCCTCAATGTCCTAGAACACTATATAGACTAGGCTGGCCTTGAACTCAGAGATCTACCTGAATTCACTCAGATTTACCACTGTGCCTCCCCAAGTGGGGAGACTAAATAAAGGTGTGTGCCACCACACCTGTTGAACTGTATTTATAAAAAAAAAATCCTAGTTCATATAAGTTAATTGTATCTATTCTTCCCTGTTGATCTGCCAGTCAGAATCTGAGTACCATGACCTATCCTGATAAATGGGTAAAACACAAGCTTGCATGGTCACCCATGCTCTCCTGGCATCTGGGCTGGGGGATGGTTCTATTTAAAAGTACACATTCATTTCTCATATTTGGGTCCAGTTTCTTCTTTCTCCCCTTCTTTCTTTTCTTTCTCTTTTTCTCTCTCTCCCTCCCTCCCTTTCTTTCTTATCAATGAGAAAAGTCCCTCATTGTATTTCAGTCCCTCAGAGGTATTAGGCAGTGTAGCCTCCAGTCTCCTGGTTTTGCTGAGTGAGGTGATTGAGCTAGGAGAAGCCCTGCTGTCCTTCCTCCTGCAGTGTTCACAGGAGGCCATGGCTGAGTGAAGACTTGGTCTCTTTCAGGTGCATGTTTGCCTACAAGCTGGGTCTGAACGATCTGCCCCAGTCAGTCGCCTTTTTCAGTGCAGTAGACATTGACCAGTGCCTCAGGAAGGAAGTGACCATGGACTGTAAAACTCCTTCTAACCCAACTGGGATGGAAAGGAGATACGGGATTCCGCAGGGTGAGTAGTCTTTGTTCCTTATACATATAGAGTGAAGTAGCTCAGAACCTCGGGGCTCTGGGCAAGAAACCCACTTTTTTTTTTTCTTTTTTTTTTTTTTTATTGTATATATTCTATATTTACAATTCATTTCCCTTTTTCTGGTTCCCCACCCCCAAAGGTCCCACATGTCCTTTTCCCTCCCCCTGCTCCCGCATCCACCCCCTCCCACTTTACTGTTCTTGTACTCTCAACTTATGCCGGATCTAAAGTGAATGCGACTCGATCACAGAAGGAGCTGATGCAGAGGGTGGTTCACAGTAAATGAAGAAGATGCTAGAATTTCAGATGTTCCATGTACACTGACCAATTTTCAAAACTACACCAGAAATGTTTAAAGATTTATTATGGATCTGTGCTGGAAATGCTAGAGCTGGTCAGAAAGCTTGTGTTTTCATATTAAAAGCGTTGCTGAGACAAGCTGCCACTCCTGGCAGCCACGGCCAGACCCTCCCTCACACCCACCATCTCTTTGACTCTGACATTCAGATTCTCTCCCCTGAGCTGGGTCACAGTTCTGGAGGCATCCTAACCAATTTCCACCGTCTTACAGGTGAAGCACTGGATATTTACCAGATAATTGAACTCACCAAAGGCTCCTTGGAAAAACGCAGCCAGCCTGGACCCTAGCTCTGCCTGGAGGCTCGGCATTGGCTCCTGTGGAGCTTCATCGGAGCGGAGCAGGCTCCTGACTCAGGCTTTCAGATGGCCTTCTGTAAAAGGCAGCCGTCTTCTGTCGCAGGACCCGCCCCGAAGAGTCCTTCTCACAGAAGCACAGTCCATGTGTTCAGAACCAGGACACCAACACCAGTGCAGGCTGTGTGACAAGGGGTACTGCTGGGCACACATGAAGCAGACCCCCTAAGGTCGCATTAACTCAGGCATTTCTTCCTCTTCTTCTTGGCTGGTTCTCTGTCCTGCTGTGTAAGTGCTGATGCAGCGCCCTAGAAGGGGAAGAGTAGGATTTTTGACAACCTTGCTCTAAGGTGACGGGAATAAAAACACACACAGACTCCTGGGTCGGTCATGTTTCCCGTCTGCCCCCCAGGTGGTGATTTAGAACCCGTCCCAAGTAGATGGATGAGATGATAGCAGCCTCCACCACAGTGCTACAGATGGCCTTTCTAAGGAGACAGAGGGCCTGGAGCACAATGATCTAAAGAACTCATGACCAGCCAGCTGTCCAGATTATTTTATATAAATTTCTAATTTTGACTGGGTCTCGTCTACTGATATTATTTCTAGCTTCAACAGACTTAAAATGGAACCCATAGTGGGCTCAGATAATGAAAGAGTCAGAATGGGCCTACCTCGAGGGAGGGTGTAAAAGCCAGCCAGAATGCTGTACCCCAGGACAGGGTAGTTTGTCTGCTACTTTTCCTAGAAATATATAGCAATACCATAGCAGAAGTAGGCACCGACCTCTTCGTTTTCATCTTCCCCATCCTCTCGCAGAACCATGTCTAGGACATTGCCTTTGATCTTGAAGTCCCGAGACGTACTCAGCTTCATGTGCTGCATCAGGTTCACCTGGGACAAACAGGCTTATAGCACAGACATGCACTTGGGGACAGCTTAAGGTACTTTGCAGTTCATCCTTGGCCTTCTCTGGCTGTGCTGCCTGCCACAGAGCTTGCTAGACTCCTAACAGTAAGTGGGAGTGGTAAGAGAGAATATTTTTACCTTGCACTTCTTAGACAGCTGGATAAGAAATTTTTCATACTGTTCAATGGCAAAGACAAGGTTAGGGATTGGTTTGGTTTCACGAAGAACTTTGGCCTAAGAGTAAAAGATAGACATTTCCGGTTCAGTGGCTTTTGAAGTTTTTCTGTAGCGTCTCTCAAACTTAACTATTAGAAGAAGAAGAAATGGCACATTCTATATTTTTTTTTTATCTGATAGTGAAATGAATCTACATTGCTAAGATTTGTCCCTAAAATGAGGATGCTGTGTACTGTTTCCCCAAGCCACTTAGCCTGGCCTCCCACTCTTCATCCCTGGGCTTCAGATAAGTGCCACCACCCCGCTTTTAATTGAGACCATCTGTCTGGTGTTTTCCTGTGTGACATGGCCAGGGAGGAAGCTTACCATGGTTGTGCTAACTGCAGCCTTCTCCTTTTCTGAGCATTTTGGGTTGTTGCTGCTCTTATTCTAAAGAAACAGAAACATTGTTTCATTCTTCAAGATTCCTCTAGCCTTGAGCTATATCTGAGAAGCACAAAAGTTGTGAGGCATTATATAGCCCTTGGATGTCTGCCTCCTTGGGAATGTATACTCTTGGAAGTACCGGATTGGTATGACCATTATTGTATTAAGCTACTATGCAGATAGGCAAGATGGTAGCAGGGACAGCTGAGTCTGCAGGTCTGCAGCCAGTCTTAGAGGTAATCTTATGTACAGTATGGTTACTACAGTTGGGAAGTTGTAAAGGGTTACAGAGACACTTCCCAGCACAGAAGAGGTAGAGGCAGGTGGGTCCCTGAATTCTAGGCCAGGCCATGCTACAGGACTGGGACCCAGGACAGGCAAAGAGCTATATTTTAAAAACCTTGTCTGAAACAACTGCAACAAAACTAACAGAGAGGAGAGATGGAAAAAACCACCCAAGTTTGAGTGAATCAGGAAACCTTCATCTCAAAAGGGAGGCCTCCTTTTTAGCGCTCCAGCCAAGGAGGAGGGGCAAGAAAACTTCGGAAAGCAGTGAGACTATACTAGTGAAGCTACAGCAGATAGGCAGGCTGATTCTCACGTGACGCTCTTAAAAGATTTTGGAGGTGCTGGTGTGAAGTTAAAATCCTGGAAGGTGGGGATATACAGTAAGGTCCTGTATTAGGAAGGGATTTCACCTGACCACATGGGATGCGACCCATCTTCTCAGGTTTGTAGCCAAGGTAGCACCCCATTGAGACTCCACAAGCTGTCTTGAGTCTCTACAGGATGCTTTATGAAGTCTGTGTGCTTATATAAACATAAACGATATACTGAGCGTGGTGATACACGCCCTTTGTACAGAGAGCCTCGAGTACACAGTGAGTTCTAGGCTAGCCAGAGCAACAGAGTGAGCCCCTGTCTCAAAGGGTGTGAGAGCGTGTGAACGTTAGGTATGATAGCATGCTTATAATTCCAAAACTTGACTGGGGACAGGTGGGTCTCATTCAAAACTAGCCTGCACCACACAGAAAACTGAAAAGATGCAAGGCATCCAGCCCTCAGGAGTGGAGGGCTACATCTGTCCTACAGAAGCAGCAGACTGAAAGAATGGAATCCACATGGGAATGCGCAAAGTTTGGAGTGTGAGACGGCATGTCTGCAAGCATTTAAAGAGAGAAGGACCAGGGTAATTGGCTTGTCCAGAGTACCAAGCTGGGTGTGATGGTACACCTCGGTAATCCCCAGGCAGACGTGATGCAGGCCTGGGCCATACCACACATGCAGGCAGACACTTAGATGTGCAATCCGAGGATCCACACATGACATTTCTAACAAGCCCCTGCCCTCCACCCTTGGAAGTGCTGCTGCACTCACAGCTCTGGCACCTAACCCTGTCCCCCCCACCCACCCCCAGCCCCATGTGTCAGATGTAACAACATCTAAAGAGAGGCCCAATGCATGGACTTAAAGGCACCCAGAAATGAATCAAGGCTGCCTTGCTCCTCTGTACTCCAAGTATACCAAATGCCTCCTATCTCTAGAAGTGGTTTCACAGTTGTGCTGGCTAGTCTCAATGTCAACTTGCACACAAACTAAGAGTTCTCTGAAAGGAGGGAACCTCAATTGAAAATGTCAACATAAGACCCAGCTGTAGGGCATTTTCTTAGATATTGACGGAGGGCCCAGCCTTTTGTGGGTGGTGCTACACCTATGCTGGTAGTTCTCGGTTCTACAAAAAAGTAGGCTGAGTAAGCCCCGGGAAGCAAGCCAGTGAGCACCTTACCTCCAGGTTCCTGCCCTGTTTGAGTTCCTGTCCTAACTTCCTCCAGTGAAGGACTATGATCTGGAAGTGTAAGCCAAACAAACCCTTTTCTCCTCTACTTGCCCTTTGGTCATGGTGTTTGTTGCAGCAGTAGAAACCCTAAGACACTTAGTACATCTGGCTTATGACATGTAGATTTTGTACACACCAGGTGCCCAGGCAGCTCCAGGGTCATGCAGCATAGTTCCTTATTGGTTTTGTGCATTCTTTGTGTAGCCCTGGCTGTCCTGGAACTCACTCTAAAGATCAGGCTAGCCTTGAACTCAGGATTCACCTGCCTCTGCCTCCTAAGTGCTGAGATTAAAGGCCTATGCCACCACCTCCCAGCCTTTTTCTTTTTTAAAGATTGTTTTTTTTTTATTTTAAATATTTCATATTCTTTCTCCCAAAGAAATCAGAATCAGAAGTGTTAGATCTCTCCAAGCTGGAGTTACAAGCAGTTGTAAGCCACCTGATGTGGGTGCTGGAGACCTAACTTGGGTCCCACTAACTCATCTCTCCACCCCTCCATTTATCCCTTTCTTCAAGACTATTTAGTACTGTCCCCAAATCACTTACTTGTACATAAGAAATAAAAGAGTAACATACGGGGGTCAGATGAGAGCCTGACAGCTTCACCTGTAGCAAAGAAGAAAGAAATGAGTGCAACTTTAGCAATAAACATTCCCCATCCTTTGGGAAGCTGATCTTAACTTACCAGCTTTTCCACAGTGTTTGGAATTCCTCTGGAGCTCTGACATACCTGGAGATACTAACAAAACATTCCTAGATTTATCCATCAGTCATGGAGTATGTCTCTATGCTCTTATCACAGAGGAAAAGGGACATTCATAGCAAAGCCAAGACACAAAGCTTCCCTTTCCCTCTTGGAGCACACTAGCTTCCCAGACAAGAGGCACCAACAGGCTTTCTGACCTGACCAGCTCACTGCTTAAGGCTCCTTCAGACAGAGTCCTTGTATCTAGGAGATAACTATCTTCAAGTGCCGTTATCCTTTTAGAATGCCAGTAGAGAGGACAGGATCCTGGCGTCTCCAGCACAGTGGCTTAGCAGCCACAGCAGGCATCTGGAGATGCCCGTTCCGGAGATGACCGACCGCACACTGCCTGTGTTGCCCAAGTCTAGATGGCTCCCAGCTTTATGTGCATACGTTACCCAGTTCCTGTCAGTTTCTGAATTCACTGAGGACCTGAAATGTGTATGTGCAACAAAAGTGTTTCATTCTCTGTCGGAGCCAAGCAAAGACCACTTAGATAATGCCAACAAGTGTTTTCCCCCACTCCGGCCTGTGGAGAACACTACTAAGTATCAAATGAAAACGACAGTGCCGATGATGACGGGGCAAGAGCTGCGTTCAGAGGCACTGTGCACCTGGCCTGTGGGAACAGAAGGTGGCGGGACCCGGTTATCCACCAGGAAACTCACATATTTGATGAATGCTGTTAGGGTGCTGTATATTTTGGACAGGTCCTTTAATAAAGTGTCTACACAGCTGCCAGATGGCAGGGCTGTCTGCACTAGCTCATGAAAGAATGTAACGAGTGTTCCCAGTTGCATGGTGATCGCTTTCTCAATGAGACGATTTGGTGGAACTGCTTGAGAAGAGGCATCTTCTGAAGAGAAATGAAATTGATGCACTTAAGTCTTATTTTGTAGTAAGTGAATGAAAGCAAACCACCCAGGAAAACTGGTTCAAGGCTTTGCTTTTACGCAACGGGCTCGCGCTGAGATTCTGATAGGCTTTCTTGGCCTTCCGCTCCCCACCTGGAGTCATGTCATCTGAGAGAGTCTCCTGGTTCACTGAGCCCTTGATCTTGGTGATCAACCAGTCCACTTCTTCTAGGACTTTCTCAGCCTGACTCAGAACAAGTAACTGTGAAAACAGAAGAGCGTATGGAATGACCCACATTGCTGGGGCAGAAACAAGCACCGCCTCCACAGGGACCTTACGGGCCTGAGGACAGAGGCCACTGTAATGGGCTTCTCAGATGGAACTGGAGAGAAGGAAGGGAAGGGCTATTTCCCATGGACTATGTCAAAACTTACACAGACAGTGGGGGCAGCCGTTCTCAAGTTCACCATAGCAAAGTGGTCTGTCTTCTCAATCTCTACATCCTGGTAAGGAAAGAGAAGCCAGACCTAAGACTGGAAGGCCACCCCTTGACCCCACTCCTCACATGGGATGCCACACTATACTTGATCTATGTCTCCCAGCTGCCCATGGATATCCTGGGACAAGTCACGAAGCAGGGTGACGGGACTCTTATATAAGACATGCAGGCTGAAGAACAGGCTCATCAAACTCTTGCAAAATGAGGCATCCTCTAGAAGTGGGAAGGAGAGAAAGTTGATACGCTTAGTGTTAGTGGCTTTGCAGACTGGCCATGCTAGTGACAGTGTAAAGGGAATCCCCGCTAACAGAATCTGGTGATGGCGATTCTGTATGTAAAGCCTCCAGGAGGAGAGGCAGGGAACTCACCCCGGCTGTATTCCTTGCAAATCTTAGATGTCCAGGATAACATCTGCACAAACTAAACAAAAGATTTTCAGTTGTTAAAGAAAAAGGTACTGGGTATAGTAGCACTGCAAGTAGCACTTGCAGAAACAGGCAGATCTCTGAGTAGGAGGCTAGCCTGATCTACATAGTGGGTTCTAAGCTAGCTAGCCAGGGCCACAAAGTCAGACTGTCTTAAAAAAAAAAAAAAAAGCCGGGCGGTGGTGGCGCACGCCTTTAATCCCAGCACTTGGGAGGCAGAGGCAGGTGGATTTCTGAGTTCGAGGCCAGCCTGGTCTACAGAGCTAGTTCCAGGACAGCCAGGGCTACACAGAGAAACCCTGTCTCGAAAAACCAAAAAAAAAAAAAAAAAAAGAAAAAAAAAAAGAAAATGTTCTGTCAGAACAGAAGATTCTTAGTCCTTTCTAGGCCTAAGCAAATTACCTTCCAAAATCTGTGCCTAGACTTAATTGGTTCTTTAAGAAAAGCATAAACATGAGTTCTAACAGTGAGAAGTACTGGCACTTCTCACAGCACGTAGCTGAATACCCAGTGCCTATGTCATTAAGGACTTCATGTGCTAAGATCTGGGTCTAGTTCTCATCTCTGAGCTTCCTCAGCTGCAACCATGGTGGTCTGGGGCTACATATCTAAGTCTTGATTCTTCAGATATTCTAAAGGCCATTGGTTAAGAGAGAGGAGTGGACAAAGATCCCGGCCATAGAACATCGCAGAGAACACCCACATTCACACGCACGCACGCACGCACGCACGCACACATGGTTTTCCTAGGCAAAGCAGACCAGAGGTTTTAGGGTAACAGGAATCTCAAACTTGCACTGAGAGGCAGTGACAAACATAGACTAAAGATTTAGTTTTGGTTTGTTGGAGGGAAGATGGTCAGTTCTGAGGTCAAAAAAATTAAAGGCCAGCCAGTCAGTCAGTAACTCATGGCCTTCATGAACTAAAGATCTCCAGAACCCCATGTCAATGAAGTAACTAGGACACAGACGGACCCTATGGCGAGAGTGGCTGGGTCTGGGGCAAGAATCTTTATTTGTATTTGCTTCCACAGGAGACTCTTGAAAGAGCAGACAAGATTAGGTGTTTTCTTGTTTAAGAAAAACACATGGAGGAGGTGAGTAGGGGGGACTAGTGACTGTAGACATCAGTACACTACAAAACCAAATTTGATAGGAGCTAGAGACGGAGATAATTGAGGAGTGCTTATGACGGATGAGCCTGGGAGACAGGAGTATCAGAAACCTAAGGCTATATGTCTGGTGTTGGTTCCTACTGCTGTAGAAGACATTCTGCCTGAGAAGGAAAGTCCTCTTTTCTTTTCTTTCTTGTTTTTAAGAGTTAAAGGTCCATCACTGAGGCAAGTCAGGGCAGGAAACTCGATGTAGAAATTAAAGCAAAGATTATAGAGCTGCCCACTGGCTTGTTCCCTATGGCTGTGCTCAGCGGTCTTTCTTATAGAGCTCAGGACAACCCGCCCGGGGGTGGGGGTGGGGGGGCACCACCTATAGGGGCTGGGGCTCACGCACATCAATCATTAACCAAGAAAATGCCCCACGGGCCTGCCTGCAGGTCTCTTCTTCCCAGATGACTAGTTTGTCTCAAGTTAACGACTAAGCAGCATGGTTACCCTTAGCTACAGAGTGAATTCAAAGCCAGACTGGACTACATGACACCCTCTCTCTCTCAAGGACAAAACCAAAAAAATTAGACATACTCTGAAGTTAAATGGGAAGGGTAGTGGTGAACAGCAGATGGGATGGATGTGGAGTGGAAAGGGAACTTCTCCCAGGCTAACCTGGGTTCAGGACATTAGGATCTGTCCCCCAGTGCTCAAACACCCTACGACCACGGGTGACAGTGTCTCGGGGAGCAGATGTCCCTGGAGGCCACATGAGGAGCCTTGCCTCCCTGGGGCTTCAACAGAACACGGGGAGCTGTGGAAGGATTGCTAGCTCCTGGGGTATCCTTTACCGTCCTGGAGATACCACTGTTCAATTGAACAGACCCTCCAGAATGGCGCTTCTCTGGTTCTTTTTGTGTGAATGCTTATATAGTAATCTAAGAATATGTACACATGACTACACATATATACATAGACCCCATCTCTGCGGGTATTTCTACTCACATTCACTGACTTATCATGTGTTAAATTCTCCTCAAATTTGACTTTTTCCCTATGGCATGCAATTGGTGAACTTCAGCTGCCTTTATGACTAAGGCTGTCATTTCAGAAATGGCAAACGCATCAAGAAGCATAGGGGGTGGAAGAGCACCATGCCGAGAAGGCCGAGCGCAGCAAAGCAAGACCAGTCTGATGGAAACAGCGCTTACGGTTGACCAAATGAACCAAACCAGATGCCCTGACAAACACTATAGGCCAGGCAGTAGTGGTGCCTGGGTAGCAGGCACTCAGGAAGCAGAGGCAGTTGGATCTCTATGGTTTCGAGGCCCGCCTGGTCAACGCAGGAAAAGGCACACCCTACAGCTCCTTCAGACCCTCCTTTGGACTACAGGCAGGCACCGACACACCAGATGGATGTGGTGCTGGTAAGCCAGGGCCCTACCAACTAGCTCCATCCCAGCCTAGATGTCTGCTTTTGTGATGAGACAATTCTTGTCTTCTGAGGCGTGCAGGATGGGACTGTAGCGGTACCTGAGGAGAGGTGGGCTCCAGCATCTTGGACAGGGTGGAGAGAACTGTGAGAAGCAGGAGGGCCTCTTTACTGTTAAAATCTTCCTCTTCGCTGCTAAGCAGATTCAACAAGGATCTCTGTGAAAGGAATGGATGTACAGATGGGTAGGCATGTTTGTACCAGGGAAGAGACGTCTAGTCAGAAAGCCTCATGGCTGGTATGGAATAAATTCAGAGCTGTGTTATTCCAAGAGGATAAAATCTGAGGGGGGGGGCTGGAGTGAACAGCAGTTTCTGTTTCAACAGTAAGCTGGAGAAGTCTCTGGAAAGCTAGGGTGCCTGCAGTGCACACGAGGAGCACACTGCAGACTCTGCTGGGCCTCGTCTTGGAGCTGGAACTCGGCATTCACCTCAGGGTTAGCCACGCCCCAGACTCAGCTCTCACGACACCTACGCCCTGACAACAGAACCAGTTTGAGTATGGGCCCGGCAGTCTTCCTGACTACCATGGAGATTCCCTCAGCAATGTTTCACCCCTGTTCCTGCCATACGCGCTCCAGCAACAAGTCCTGGGACCTGTTAGTAATGTCAACCACCATTTAAGAAATTTTATAAGTGGAACACACTGATACTCTGACAATGACTGATGAGAAACCTAATGGCTTCACTTTGCCAGTCCCTGTATTAGACAAGGCCAAATCACATCATATGATCAAAGCCAAAAACGCCTGCCTCCAGGAGAGCGGCTTCCTCTTATGTCCCCTTGAACAATGATCCTTGTGGGCCACAAGTTCTGCCTGCTGGGTCCTCACTAGGCTCTTTCCAAACATAACCCCTTTCAGTCTGAGAGCTGCCTGTCGTCCTGTCTGACTCCTCTCCGCGCTCTCCAAGGATCAGGAAGAGTTTAACACAGCCACCTCCTAAGGCCTCTCACCTGAAACTGCCGGATCTGGAATGAGGCCCTCTGAGTGACAGTGACACCTGCTTCCTCTTCTTCTTCTGTGCCCATGACATCTGGAAATGGAAACAATTCTATCTTTTTTCAAACTGACTTGGGTTTTGTAGTTGTTGCTGTTTTCTTTGAGACAAGGTCAAACTAAACAACCCAACTCAGCCTGGAACTTCTGTGTAGCCCCAAACCGGCCACCCTCTTGTCTCAGCTTCTTGAAGGCTGGGATGCTAAGCCAGTTCTCCCCCATCTTCCTACACACATGTGGGTATCAGGGCCTGCACCCAGGTCCTTCCGCGAGTGAGGCAAGCACTGCCACCGACGCCAAGTCTCAGCTCTCCTGTCACTTCAGCACTGCTTTCTTTTCTTTTTATTTATGTGTATGCCCTTTAGCCTGCTTGTACGTCTGTGCACACGCATACAGTGCCCACATAACTGTGAGGGCATCAGATCCCCTTGGAACTGGAGTTGCAAATGTGTGCTGGGAGTCAAATCTGGGTCCTCTGGAAAAGCAGCCAGTGTTCTTAACTACTGAGCCATCTCTCGGGTCCAGTCTTTTTGTTTTGAATTTAAAAAAAATATATGCTATTTTGGTAGGTTCTCACTTTGTAGCCTTTACCACTTTAGAAACGGCTACAAAGACCACTCTGGCCTCAAATTTGTGGCACTCTTCCTGCCCCTCCCCCTTGAACGCCAGGTATATATGCATGTACTAACATGTAATACGTAGGTACTATGTGCCAAGTCTGGTCTCGAACTTGTAATCCTGACTCAGTTTCCCAAGTATGGGGATTACAGGTCTGAGGCACCATATTTGGAGATAGTTAAAATTTTAGAAAGTCAAAACAAGGTCTGGAGGCTGACTTAAATGTGTTTCTAAATTACACTTTCTTTTTTTGAGGGGTTAGCAGAGATCGAGATAGGGTCTCCTTGTTACTCCTTGTGGTCCTGGCTGTCCTAGAACTCACTAAGTCGACCAGGCTAGCGTGGGACTCACGGAGCTCTGTCGGCCTGACTCCCGAGCGCTGGACTGACGGTGTGTGCTACCATGTCGGGCTTTAAGTGTCAGGTTCTTAATGCCATTTCCCTCCTCCTGTCACTACCTGCTCTGTGCGCCAATCCAGAACCCACTAGACGCCACTCCTCAGTAGCACGGGGGCTCCTCTCAGAGGTCCTCTGCTAGGTGAACAAACAGATTCAAGGGGTCTGGCTACAGAGAAGCCCAGAGCCAGCCATTTATGACACTGTGATGCCTACCCAGAGCCTGGAGAAACTGCTGGACCTTGGGCTGATAGAACTGCTGCACAGCACTGAGTATCTTCTGCAAACCCTCCAAGCACAGCAGCGAGATGCTCCTTCCCTTCTCTTTCCTCCCCGACTCCTCCACGGAGGTAGGAATTGACGTGTATCTCCACAGCAAGACTCTACGGTGTGGAAAATTGTTCGGTCATCCTCCACAGTCAACTCTCCATTATTGGTCTCATGTCTGTTCCCACGCACGTGCTTTATGTACTGTACTGTATGTAACTACACACATAAGGCTGGGGCTCCATGGTCCGGCATGTTTGTCAGATTTACCTCTTGCTGCAAACGTCAGTGGATAGTGTCCCTTTGTTTTACGTTAATCGGGGTCTCATTACCCAGGCCTGTCTCTTTAAAACCTTTTTTCCAGCCGGGTGGTGGTGGCACACTCTGGGAGGCAGAGGCAGGCGGATTTCTGAGTTCGAGGCCAGCCTGGTCTACAGAGTGAGTTCTAGGACAGCCAGAACTATAAAGAGAAACCCTGTCTTGAAAAAACAAAAAAACAAACAAACAAACCAAAAAAAAAGCCTTTTTTCCTTTTTACATTTTATGCATATGAATGCTTTGCTAGCTTGCATGTCTGTGGACCATGTGTGTGCAGTGCCTGCAGAAGAAGGTACCAGATCCCCAGGACTGAGTTACCGTCAGATTTGAGCCACTGTGTGGGTGCTGGGCACAGAACAGGGTAGTCTGGAAGAGCTGCCTTAACCTCAGAGCCACCCCCAGCCACAGCCCACCCGGCTTTACATGCTACCGGAGGCTTAACCCAGGGCCTCACGCTGCTCTGTGAGCTTTCTTAACTGAGCGCAGCCTCAGCCCCTACTCTGTCTCTATAGCTAAGTAGTATTCAATCTACTGCAGGGACCTAACTAACAGTCTGTTCATTCATCCTTTTCTTTAAAATTAAAAAAAAAAAAACCCAAACCCATGCAGTGTGTGCATAGGGAGAATAAATACACTAGTGTGCTCATTGAATGCCAAGAAGGCCAGAAGGGGCACTGTGTCCCCCGAGGCTGGAGCCCACAGGCAGCTGTGAGCAACTGGATCACGCAGGTGTTGGGACCACGCAGGTGCTGGGACCACACCCCAGCCCGGGCAGGAGCAGCGGTGCTCAGGGCGGCTGCCATCTTTTTACTTTATTTAGCAGTGTTGTAACTTTCCCATATCCTTCTCCGCTTCACGGCAGTTCCTATTCTTGATACATTTTCTTTACTATTGGGCAATGTTCTGTTCTTTTCCTGACCCTCTTGCCTCTGACTAGGTGTCTCCCTCCCCTTTGTGAGTTTAAAACAAACAAACAAACAAACAAACAAACAAACACATGCTCGCCAACCCTTTACGTACTCATTCCCTTTCTTAGGTTTGCCTCATCTTATTTTTGGATCACTGAGAAACCATCTTTATTATCCACCCCTACCTTTTCCATAATTGCTCGCTCCTCCCCTCTTTCTAAGTCTTCTTCCTCTCTTACCTTTACTTTTTAGCCTTCCTTCTGTTTCCCCCTCTCTCCTCAGCCTTTTCTCTCAATCACTTACTATTTTATATTTGCCTTAAATAATTTTTAGTCTTGCTTCTTTCTGGTCTCCAGTCCCACGAGTGAGTGGGCTTCGGTGGATTTTCAGTGCATTTCTCTTCTCATACAGTTTGATGCTGTTACTGTTGTAACTATTTGTTTTCTCCTTTTTGAGTAGACTGGGGACAGCTGCTTAGCGTGGGTGCTGGGGTCTGCACTTGGGTCCTCTGCAAGCACAGCATATGCCTGTAGACTGCCAAGACCTTCCTACCACCCCTTTAAAGGGGTTTTTCCTGAATGTATGTATGAGTACCACCTTTGTCTGGTGCCTGTGCAGACCAGGGGAGTCAGATCCCCTGGAACTGCAAATGGTTGTGGGCCACCATGTGGATGGGGGTAAACGAATTCGAGTCTTCTGCAGGAGCAACAAGCGAGCCACCTCTCTAGCCCATTCTTTTCTTTTTTGAGCTACAACCTCACACAATAGTTTAAGCTGGCTTGAAATCCACTACACAGCTCAGGTTAGCCTCAGATTCCTGGCAATCATATTTCAGCCTTCTGAGTTCAGGGATTACAGGTGTGAGCCACTGTAACAATCCTAAACTTAATTTTTAAAACATTTACTTTGTGTGTGTGTGTGTGTGTGTGTGTGTGTGTGTGTGTGTATGCATGCATGCATGCATGCATGTATATGCATATGACTTGGGTGTAGAGATCAGAGGTCACCCAAGAACTTTGGTTTCAAGGATCAAACTCAGATTTGGTGACAAGTGACTTTAACCCACTATGCCACCTTGTCAGCACCTAAAGTTTTTAATGATTATTATTGTTATCTAAGGGACTCTAGCCACCCTGAGCATGACAACACGGCTCTGCCAGACTCTGCTCTTCTCCCCCAGTCCCTCTGCCTTGCTAAAAACTGTTAGATTACACTCCTAACCCTAGTCACCAAGGTCTAGTCCCTTATTTGGCTAGTCTTCCTCCTAAAGCCAACCACCAAGGTCCCGCTATCGAGTGTTAAAGTCAAAGCCCCCTATGACTTACCCAATCAACATGCCTAACCAAAACCTCAGCCTAACATGGATTTTACATATATAAATTTACATTTATAAATTGTCATTTTCTTATGGGCCACCTCTCTATCCAGAGGCAGTCCTTTGTCCCCTGGGACAAATATCCTTCCACCTTCTCCCTTGTCCCCTCCCCTTCTCCCTCATCCTCTATTTCCTGTCCTTTGTCCCTCTAGCAAATAAGTCTCCTTTGTGCCGAGAAGTCGGTCTTGGATGTCTTGTGCTGATAATGATTCCTTCCATTATTATTATTAGTTTTTAAATTATCATCCATTAAAAAATAACTTGAGAGGGCTGGTGAGATGACTCAGAGGTTAAGAGCACTGACTGCTCTTCTAAAGGACCTGAGTTCAATTTCCAGCAACTACATGGTGGCTCACAGCTATTTGTAATGGTCCCATGCCCTCTTCTGGTGTGTCTGAAGATATCTACAGTGTACTCACATACATAAAATAAATAAATAAATCTTAAAACAAACAAACTTGAGAGCTGAATACATGGCTTAGTGAGTCGAGTATTTACCACACAGGTGTGAGAACCACAGCGCAGATATCCAGCACTAACACACCAATCCAGGGAGATGTAGTGGCCTGCCTGTGACCCCAGGGCTTGGGAGGCGGAGGCAGAGGCGGAGTGTGCTGGCTAGCTGGACTAGCCAGACTGATGGGCTCCCAATTCAGAGAGAAAGCAGCAAGCAAAGAACAACTGAGGAAGACAGCCGGTGTCAACTTCTGGCCTCCACATGCATACACTTACATGTATGCACCCCTACATATACAGGACACATATGAAAACAACACACAGAGAAACACAGACACACAAATATGCAAAAATATTTGATCTCCAGGATGGAGGTCGGGGCTTGGGAGGACCCTAGTTTCACTGCTGTGAGAATAGAGTTAGCAGGTGACATGCTCAGAATGGCACCTCAGGAAGCTGTTGGTGCCCTAGAGGGTGGGAACGCAGGCCTGGTTCACACTGCTGGGCAGGAAAGAGTGCGGAGGGCCACAGGGGGCTCTGCTGTGATGGCTGACTGCTCCTGGACTGGAATCCCATTCCCAGAGGCTGTTTATAGAAACCAGAAAGAATCCAAGCCCCTATTTTAAAGTGTCTGTCTGTCTGTCTGCTTGTCTGTGGGTACATGCATGTGTGAGTACTGGACCTGGTGGCTGTGAGCTTCCTGGTGTGAGTGCCGAGAACTGAATTGGATGGTCCCCATGCAGCAGTTTTCTCTGAGAATGGAACCTGCCATTTTGGAAGGAAGCTCCTCAATACACAGGATATTAAAGAGGAGGTGAGACAATTGATGTTGAGGATGGTGGTGAAACGGCAGGGCCTTGAAGGGAAGGGAAAATACTTCATCCTTCAGGCAATCTCCTAAAGCTCAGGAAGTAAACAATTCAAAATACCCAAAGGAAATCCCCGAAACTCACTAGATTCACCAGGCCCCTCCCTCTCATGTCTGTTCCTATAAGTAACCCTAAACCCACATTCCTGGAAATAACCCCAATAAAAATCATTGGTTCACTAAGCTGAATTTCTTTTGTCTTATTTTGGTCTGGCATCAGGTTCTTATCTGGGATGAGTAGACTTTCATTCAACCTCCTCAGCAATTGTGCCACACAATAGCCGTCTGTTTGGTTTTTAACTCCTGAGCCATCCTCTAGCCCCTGCGGTATACTCTGATCAAAGTACTATGTGCACACGAAAAGGATGTGCGTGGAAGCTGGCGCTGAGCGGTCAACAGATGTCACCGCAGTTGAGAGGATAATAACGCTGCTCAGGTCCTGCCTCGTTACAACTTTTTGTCTATTTCTTTCAGTTCTATTGCTTTTTTAAGAAAGATGTTACTTCATCTTAAATTATGTGTATGTCGCCGGGCGGTGGTGGCGCACGCCTTTAATCCCAGCACTTGGGAGGCAGAGGCAGGTGGATTTCTGAGTTCGAGGCCAGCCTGGTCTACAGAGTGAGTTCCAGGACAGCCAGGACTATACAGAGAAACCCTGTCTTGAAATAACCAAAAAAAAAAAAAAAAATGTGTATGTCTATGTGTGGATACATGAATGTGAGTGCAGACGTCTGCTGGGTCCAGAGAAGGCCATTGGATCCCTCTGGATCTGGCGTTAGAGGGGACTGTGGGGCACCTGGTAAAGGTGCGAGGAACTGAACCACAGTCCTCTACAAGGACAGTATACACTCTTAACTGCTGAGTCCTCTCCCTAGGTCAGCGGTCCTCTACAAGGACAGTATACACTCTTAACTGCTGAGTCCTCTCCCTAGGCCAGCTATTTATTTGTTTGTTTGTTTGTTTGTTTATTACCTGTTGTCAGGTGCACGTCCATTTAGGCTCATCATGTTTACTTTAAACATAATTCAATCACTGTGTAATAATATCCTCATCCTTCCTGGGAGCACAGCAAGATTTTATATGAGACAAAGCAGCCACACAAAACAAGAAGACTCACGACGAGAAACTACATTTTGTTCCCATTACGTGCCCAATGGTCCTGCCCCGAGCTTCTCGGAGAACCCACAGCACTGAGCTAGCAGACCGTTTGAGGGTGAGAGGGGCTTACCGAGTTATGTCACAGAGGTTCTGAAAGATCCTGTCTGGGTTCTGGCCATCGGGACCACTCACGCGCCCTGTTCGTATCAGCTGCTGTACCTTCTGCAAAGCGACGTTCACTGCATAGTGCATAAACTCGCTGCTGGATCGCAGGATAGACAGACTCTCTTCATGACTCTGGATGCTATCTCTAGAGAGAGTAGAGGAGCTGAGCCTGGTGCTGTGGTCAGTAACCCGGCGCCTGGGAGGCTGACTGGGCAATCGCACACAATCCTGTCCGAAGAATGAAGGGCCAGGGATGCAGCGGAGCAGCACGCACGGCCTGGCGTCCTCAGGCTGTGTGCCCCACCCACAAGGAGGGAAGAGCAGTCCCTACCGCTGCTTGGCTCCCCACTGCTGCTCCGGTCTGGAATTAGGCTTTCCAGAGCCTTCAGAACAGCAGCACTCAGCGACCTCTGAATGGAAGAGTCTAGACAGCATAAGCCTGAGTCATTGCCAGGGCTGTTCTAACTCATTCTGCACACTGTTACCTCAGTTCCTGCCTCCCCCCATGATTCCCTCACACGTCAGTGAAATCAAAGCCCTTTGTTATTTAGTTCAGTTTTCTCCTTTCTTCCCCCTTTGAGTCTTCGTGTCTGAACTACTTAAGATTTTCCACACCACCACTAAATTCATCCTTGCTCACTCTTCCAAGGCTTCTCATTGGCTTTAATAATTTTGGACATGGTGGTACATGCCATTAATCCCAGCACTCGGGAGGCAGAGGCAGGCGGGATTTCTGTGAGTTTGAGGCCAGCCTGGTCTACAAAGCGAGTTCTAGATTAACCAGACTACACAGAGAAAACCCTGTCTTAAAGAACAACAAAGGACACCCTCCCTCTGTAGAACAGTCAGCTTGGGTTATGCAACTTTGATGTCTACGAAATCGAAAGCTCCCAACGTATTTCCTATTGTACGCTGATACAGCAAGAACTGTGGCTGTGAACCAGGCGACATAGAAGACGGGGTGCACACTCTCCTCACTGAAGCGCAGGCTCGACACAGGCAGGGTCTTACCTGAAGAGAGCAGTGAGGAGCTCAGACACGAACTTCATGGACAGAAGACTATCGCTGGCCTTACTGGCCACCTTAGCTTTGCCTTTACCAGCTTTTTCACTGAGAATGTCAGAGAACTTCTTGTAACATGTGAAGAGGCTCAGGATCTCCTCAAACTTGCTCTTGCTGCATAACAGGAAGAAACAGAGACGAGTGTCAGTGCCAGGCGCTTTGGTTTCAGACAGTGAGGAGACGGCAATGCCCTCAGGTGTCCTATGCTAGACACAGCACTGCGAGGTAACATAACGGCGGCCCCTCACTAGCATGGCACTCCCAAGCCTCAGCAACCTCTCAGAGCCTTTTCTTCTTTCCCGCTATTCCCAAAGACCATGGAAGCCCCGTACTACCACTAATGAAATGTTCGCAGTCATTCTGAAGTCAGAAGTACGTGAACCCAGGATCTGCAAACTGTGACTAAATGAAAGCTTGCAGGAACACGCAATTCCCAGGCCTGGAGGAAAGTACATAGCTTGATTTATTTAGAGAGACCATTAGCTGGGCACAGTAGCACATGCCTGAGTTTGAGGCCTCTACATGGAGAGTTCTAGGCTATCGTGGGATATGCAATGAGACCCTGTCTAAAAAAAGCCAAAAGAAAGAGAAAAAGACACGTGATTATCATCTTTGGTCCTTTCGTGTCTAACGTAATACCAGAGCAAACTCTATAAAGGGTCACAGTAATCCTTACCTGAAGTTACTTATGGAGAAATTATATTCCATTAAAACTTCACACACTCCCATTACGAGACACGCACAGATATTATTCTTGATGCCGACATTAGTGCTCTGAGAGAAATCTGCTGATTTATCCTAAAAGACAAATACAAATTACCGTGGTACCAAAGCCTCCATCAGTCTGTACGCCCGAGGACTTAGCAATTACCAGCTCAAAGTCTTCTAGCTCACTCTTGATCATTCTGACAGTAATGGACTCCAACATATCATCCAGTTCATGGTACAATTCCTCCTCCTCCTCTCCTTCGTCTCCTTGTTGCAGGGGGACTACTCTGCTCTTGTACCAGGCCAAGCAATGCTGAATGCAAGACAGCAGATGGTCCTGGAGAAGAAAATAAACCATGGCATCCCACGAAGCTGTTCTAAAGCTCATGTTATTTGCTGGCGACACACAGCAGATCCGTCTGAGGTAATGAAGCTGGAGAGGCCTGAGTGAACCAAGGCCTTTCCTGTACCTTTCCCCAGAAGGAGCTCACACTGCTAGAGGCCCACTGTGACGTTAAACAGCCTCTAGTTCCCACCCTGGAAGCCATTCTAAAGAAAGGGGTTTTAGCTGAGGGAACCTTGGGGACACCAACACAGCCTCAGAAAGACACTTGGGACATCTCATGGCACTGAAGCTACTACATTAAGGGAGACTCGGCTCTCCCCATCCCTCGACCTGAGTCCTAAGTCACTTGTGGGCGGGTCACTTTTTGCCATCCCGTCCCACCTTTCTGAAGCTAGGTGAGGACAGAGAGGGTCATCCCGTTCCTCCTGAGTTCCCCAGAGCGCACAGAGGAACTCAACTGAACCATGAGCCCCCTGCAGACTGGGAGAGCAGATGTGTTCACTCCCCCATGCATGGCTACTTCCATCCGTGTATAACCAAGCGACTGTAAGTGACAGGCTCTCAGGGAGAGGCGGTTGTCAGAACTTGACCAAGAGATCCAAAGTTGGGGCTGGAGGGAAGGCTGAGCAGCCGCACTGGCTTCTCCTAGAGGATCTGGGTTCCAGTTTCAGCAAGCATGCTGTTGGAGTTGGTTCACAACTCCAGTTCCAAGGAACCTAAGGCCTCTTGGCACCAGGCACATACATAATACACAGATATCCTTGCAAGCAAAATACTCATACACATAAAACACCATAAATCAATCTTATGATGGGTCACAAATAACCAACATGGAAAAGTAAAAACCCCTGGAAAGAACTGGAAAAACTTCTGGGAGAATGGGACCAGCTGTAGATCAACCTTACCACTGGCAAGGGGACAGTGGCTGCAGGGACCTACATGTCTTACCAGCGGCTCTTGTAGAAAGATCTGACTTCCTTGGGTCACAACACAAGCTCCTAGCTTCAGAGGCGGTAGCAGATCAGGCTCTGGCTCATAGAACTGTTTTAACTGTATACAGACAGAAAAAGCATGACTCATGAATACTCTGAGTTTTTAACAGTTGAAGCTAATGGCCCCTTAGCCTTCCTAAGACACATTTCACAATAGCCTGAAGAATGACGTAACAAATTTATAGCGTGTGGCCAGCCTGCGTCCCTTTGCAGCACTGATAAGGGAACTTTCTTTACTTTTGTGCCCCTTATATCAGTCCCTACATCTGCAAGGGCAGTCAGCATTCTCAGGGAGAAGACATAAAGGGGGTGGGAATACATGGGGGGATTGCTGGGGAAACTAGGGGTACATGAGGATGTGATCAAGACATATTACATGTATGAATATGTCGATGAATACATGTATGAAGCTGTCGATGAATAAAGGATTCTTAAAGAGTCTAGACTTCTGAGTCAGACTGCCTGAGTCTAAAACAGCCTTACTGGGCTGGAGAGATGGCTCAGCGATTAAGAGCACTGACTGCTCTTCCGAAGGTCCTGAGTTCAAATCCCAGCAACCACATGATGGCTCACAACCATCCGTAATGAGATCTGACGCCCTCTTCTGGTGTGTTTGAAGACGGCAACAGTGTACTCACATTCATAAAATAAATAAATCTTTAAAAAAAAAAAAAAAACAGCCTTACTACTGATTTTGATAGTTCTCCAAATCTTGGGCCCTCACTTGAAAAATGAGTCTACTGGTAAATTAAAGCTGTGTGAGGATTAACTATCACAACACACGTAGGAAACTTCAAACATTACTTGGCACACAACAACTTGAAAAAAAAAGTTAGGTTTTATTTACCCCTGCCTTCTTCTCTTCTGGAGTCTGAAGAATTTAGAAAGCACTGTGCTATGCCTTCAAACATGGCTTTTAATTCTTGTTACAAGTGTGAAGATGCTTGAAAGATATAATTTAGCTATTGGGGTACAAATTTTACAGAGGATCATGCCAAGACCCAGTGAAAAGTTTTTCAGGTAGCAAAGACCTTCCAATAATTTCCACGTATCTCAGACCATAATTTCAAATGAAGTATTTTCAGAATCACCACAAGGCAATGGAGGGTGAGGCTGCATCAGTTCACATCTTTCTACAGAAAAATGATGGACTGGGGGGGCCTAGCTTAGCCCTCCCAGTGGAGAATAAACATAGCTAAAAAAATATTCTGATAATGCTTAATGAATAAATATTGATATTTATTTGTGTCTGGTGTCTCCATCTGAATTTATCTCATCTTGATGGCCCTTTGAAGTATTTCACTAATTTAAAACAAACATTTTTTGAGTTGGGTCTGGTAGCACATAACTTTGTTTGTCTTTTGTTTTGGATTTTTCGAGACAGGGTTTCTCTGTGTAGTCCTGGCTGTCCTGGAACTCACTCTGTAGACCAGGCTGGCCTCGAACTCAGAAATCCGCCTGCCTCTGCCTCCCAAGTGCTGGGAGGCACATAACTTTAATCCCAGAATTTGGGAGGCAGAGACACAAGGATGTCTCTGAGTTCAAGTCCAGCTTGGTCTACATACCGAGTCCCAGGATACCCAGGGATATATATATAGATCCTACCTCAAAAGAACCAAACAAATTTTTTTCTTTGAAACTGAAAACTCCAAACCAGGGCTGGAGAGATGGTTCACTTAGTGGTTAAGACTGCTCTTCTGAAGGTCCTGAGTTCAATTCCCAGCAACTACATGGTGGCTCACAACCATCCATAATGAGATCTGAACGCCCTCTTCTGGAGTGTCTGAAGATAGCTACAGCATACTCACATATAATAAATAAATAAATCTTAAAAAACAAACAAACAAACTCCAAACCTGAAAACTCCAAATTAGAAATTCAGGAAAGCTTCTACTATAAAATGCATTTGAGTTGCAGACGGGGTTATATAAGACCATGTCTAAAAAGATCATAAATATATAAAATAAAATTGAAATGGTCCCATAAAGTGTCCTTCGGACGTACGGAGCAGACTGAGAACTCAAGGAAGAGTTAGAGGATAGCAGGATGGCAGCTGGGAAGGGAGAATTCACACAAACAACCCAGAGAGCACGGCAGCCCCACAGCAATTCAATACCTCGTCTGATTGCCCTACGCAATCCATAAAAATGAATGTTACCTGTGAGAAGAGAGTCTGCATGATTGAACTAGCCAGCTGAGAGTTCCGGCGAAGGACATCGTAGAAGCCCTAGGAGCAACAGAGACAAACTAGTGCTTGCTTACCGGGTCTCAGTTCTTATTAACTTTCTTTTGTATATGGGGGGTGGGTTGGGGGAGGATATGTGGGGTGGGAATGAAGGCTGGAGGCTGTGCCATGTGTGTGGAGGCCGGAAGGGGCACTGGATTCCCTGCAGCTGAAATGAAAGGCAGTTCTAAGCCACCTGAAACGGGGCTGGGAAGCTCAGGTCCTCTGGAAGAGCGAAGCACTCTTCAATTGCTGAGCCAGCTCTCCAGCCCCTCACATTTCCTTACTTTCCACACATACACACAGGTTAAAAACAGCATTCTACCCGGGCATGGTGGCACATGCCTGAAATCCCAGCACTTGGGAGACAGAGGCAGGTGGATTTCTGAGTTCGAGGCCAGCCTGGTCTACAGAGTGAGTTCCAGGACAGCCAGGGCTACACAGAGAAACCCTGTCTCGAAAAACCAAAAACCAAAACCAAAACAAAACAAAAACCAATATTCTGAGCTTCTGTCAGGGCTGTGCTATACCTTCAGATTTGAGACTTAAATGCCACCAATACTGAGTGACCTACACGCATGTCATAGCTTTTATTTATTCTTCAATGTCTCTCATAATATTTGGAGGTTTTAGTGTTTCCTTTCAGTTGGCTTCAAAAACTTAATTTCAGTTTCTGGCTAGTCAGATGTGTAATTATAATAAACCTCTTACCAACACTTTAGACAGATTAATACTATGCAAACTGACCCAGCTTTGGTTTTTCCCTTTTAAACCTGTGGGCCTTGAATTCTTTTTCCTGCCCTATTGTGTGGGAGAGCATCTCAACTATGAGGATGAAGGAAGCCGGAGGGCAAACACCTTCGCTCCTTCTCACAAGGGCAGACATTCCTTCTGTCCCCATTTTCAGCTTCGGAGGTGCTTTTCTCAGAATGAGGAGGCTCCTTCCTGAAGCTAGTTTGCTGAGAGTTTGTAGAAGATTTTTATATAAAGGAATGCTGAGCAGGGATATGTTTGTGTATGTGTGTGTACATGTGTGAATGTGTGCCAAAGCCAATGTAGCCCAGGCTGCCTTGAATTTTTTATGACCCATCTCCCTCCAGTCTCCCCAGTGCTGGGGTTATAGACGTGGTTGTTATGCCCAGCTCCCTCCAATTAACAGCTCGGTGGTTAAGAGCACTTGCTTCTCTTGCAGAGGACCCAAGTACCATCCCAGTATGGACATGGAGGCTCACAACTGCCTGTAACTGACCTCCAATGGGATACAACACCTCTGGCCTTCACAGGCACTCGCCCTCACACACACAAACCAAGACAGACAGACACATGCAGACACGCTCATGCACAATTAAAAATAATGAAAATAAATGAAACAAAAATTAGGGCTAGAGAAGTGGCTTACTGGGGCAGAAGATCTTGGCTTCATCTGATGTCTAAGACCAAGATTACGACTAATATCAAGAGTAATAGACACAATGAAAGAGACAGACAGAGATAGTGTTTGCACAGGCATGACAAGAAAATTAAACTGCTACACAATGTATCCAAAATATTTCATTTGGCTTTAAAAATCATGTTGCCAGAGAAATTTAGTGAAATGAGAAAGTGACTACAACATAAAGTTAGATAACAATGTATATAAATTTTACGTAAATCTGTATATATGAACAGTAGAATCGGCAATACCACAATACCACAGATTCGTGCGTGCGTGCGTGCGTGCGTGCGTGCGTGCGTGCGTGCGTGTGTGTGTGTGTGTGTATATACACATGTAGGCCAAAAGTCAGTACTGGGTGCCTTCCTCGATCGCTCCTTCCCACGGTGTCTGAGAGGGCATCTCTCAGGGCGAGCACCTGGACAGGTTAGTCAGCCCCAGAATCCTCTTTCTACTTCCTCTCACAGCCGCACCTACCAAATTCCAGCACCTACCAACTTCTATAGCTCAGGAAACATTGTTCTAGGACGTCAAATGACTGCCAGGGGTGACAAGGTCCCCGTGACCCTACTGCCTGAGGCAGAGGCAGGTGCCTAAGGATCTAAGGTCATCAGCCACAGGAGTTGGAGGCCAGCTTTGGCTACAGGTTGTTCCTGTGGGGGAGAGGCAGAAAGAAAAAACAAAGGCTGCTCTCTGAGGGAACTTTGACCTATCCTCCCTGCTGAGAGGACCAGATCCTCTCCATTCCTTCCAGGAAATGTCTACACTGAAACACAACATCCTGAATAGCTCACATTCTAGAAACAGCAGCGTTTCTTGCACAGTCATTGGGCACTGTTTGTACTGGCCCCGAGCTGTGTATTTGTGTTTCTGCTGTTCGTTAACTATTCTGTCATTATGTGACTGAATCCAACAGACCCTAAAAAGTGAGTACAAAAGGAGGAAGGAGGGAAGGAAGGAGGAAGGACGAGACATCTTCTTACTAAGCTAAGTGTACTAGAGATTTAAGGAAGGCAACTGACATGAGAGAAGACCACTCAGTGTGACGCGGCGAGCCGAACCCCGGACCTTCTCGGTGCTGTCTACACTCAAGCATCTTAAACATTTCCCACTTTTTTTTTGTTGTTGTTTTTTGTTTTCCCTTTTCTTTTTGACTAGCTCTGGCAGGACCCACAGATCCACCTGCCTCTGTGGTGGTTGGAAAGGGAACCACCCCCATGTGGTCCCCAGTTGACAGGACTGCTGGGAGGGATTGGAATGTGAGTCCAGAGGTGGGCTCCCGCCTCCACCATGCCCCACCATTCTCAAAGCACGGTCTGCCTCCTGCTCGCGGCTCCTGACGTGAGGGTTAGCAGCTGCTCCAGCGCCAGGCCTGACTGCCGCGTGCTCCGTGCCATGACTGACAGGGGTGAATGCCTGTCCCTCCCGGGTTGTAAGCCCCAAGCAAACACTTCTTACCAGAAGCCACCTCAGTCACGGGGTTAGCACGCAATAGAAAAGAAAAGGCCGCCTCTCCAGGGCTGGGACTGACGGCATGGCCACTGTCCAGCTCTTGGGAGTTTGCAATGCTAGTTTAGGTCACAAAACTGTGAAATGAGGCAATAAAGTGAGGGTATGCTGTGTATGAGAGACGGAACTCACACGTGACAAGTTTGGTGTTAGACTGTAAATTAGCAGTTTATCTAAATATGTCAAATTAAGATAAAATGGTTACCATATATCAATTGTTTATGATTTCACGACTTGACTTCTGGACTTGCTATTACTATCTACCCACTGACTAACTGCAGACGGACACATCTACTGGACGTCCGGACCCAGGTGGAAGTTGTCCTAGAGACGGTTACCCTCTGGAGGGGCCGGCAGTCTCTTGCACCGCCCTTACTCACCTCATAAAGCAGGAGCCGGACATCGGCCTGCTGCCCTAAGCATCTCTTCAGGCTGTCTATGATCTCAAGGCAAAAAGTCTCGTTGGCGACAGCGCTGTATCGGCTGTGAACGTCCACGTGCACCTGAAAGGGAGGGTAGCAGCTTGTGTCCAGCCTCTGGGCAGCTTCTGTTAAGGAGATTGTGCTCTTCACAGGGAAACGCACCCGGCCTGGCTTTCCCCAGCTGGAGCACAGGGCGGATGCCGACGACCCCCATCACCACGCACTCCCTGTCCCTTGGTCTGGCTTGAACAGACTAGGATTAGACCATCCCAACAAAACTGACTCTCTGCTGCTTCGAAGGTTTACTGGAACACTGCCAGCTACTCACGAAGGCAACTTACGGCCCCTTCCCAAGACAATCCAGCAGTCACGAGAGCCACGATTGTATTAAAAACCTAAGACTTCCATTAAAAAAAAAAAAAAAAAATCCAAGCTCTTTATATCTACAATAACTGAAGAGCTTTAGAGGTGGTACGTCTTCTTGAGTTATGCACACACAAGCAGGCAGGAGAAACACTCTCACACATAAATAAAATCTTTAAAAAGTAAATTAACGTAGCTATTCATAATACATAATATATACATAGCTAATGCGTAATTATACGTATATATTACATAATGTGTAATTTTGTAATACATAAATATAAATAGGTAAAAAGCACAATAAAGCAGGTAAGTTAATATTTTATTTAATCCAACACATCTAACACATCAACATGTATGTAATTCAATATAAAAATGATTGAAAATGTTTATTTTACTCTAAATGTTGAAAACAGACATTAATTTTACGCATATAGCACACCTCAACTTGGACTAGTCGCGTGTCAACCAAGTGTCTCGTTTAGCAGCTGCAGAAAGGCTGCTGTCTACCCATTAGACAGCCGTCCAACAGAGCAAACCCAGCACTGTGAAGCCTGGGGCGAAGGCAGCCCTCACACTCGCAACTCCAGCACTCAGGGGCTGGAGGCATGGGGATTACTGTAAGCTCAAGGCCAGCCTGAGCTATGGGAGAAGGAATAAAAAAGGTGACTTCCATGTTACTGGACGTGCGGTGACATTCAGTGACAGTCACTGGGAGGCCCCCTTACCTGCGTGACACCAATAGACTGCGTGCATTGTGAGGACGGCAGGCTGCCTAGGACTTTAAAGTTCTTTAAGAGCAGCAAAAACCCAGCAACTGCAGATTTCCGGGCGTCCAGCTGGCTAGCTCGGGAATACACAGAGAAGTTAGCACCATAGGAATAGGCGATGCAGAACAGAACAGAACTAGCTAAGCTCGCACAGGACTGTGAAGACCATGTACGGGCAATCAAGCACAAGCCAAGTCTAACTGAATCCACAAGCTCAAAACCTGGCACCAGGTGTTCAGAGCAGCTAGCAGCATGGGAATGCAGCCGACAGTTTGCATTATTTTCTTCCTTTTTTAAAAAGAGAAAAAAGCTGTATTTATGTATGTATGTGAGTACACTGTCACTCTCTTCGACACACTAGAAGAGGGCATCGGATCCCATTACAGATGGTTGGGAGCCACCATGTGGTTGCTGGGAATTGAACTCAGGACCTCTAGAAGAGCAGTCAGTGCTCCTAACTGCTGAGCCATCTCTCCAGCCTGCATTATCTCCTTAACCTCAGGACTAGCTGCACTTTTTTTCTCTGCTTCCAAGACTCCATGGCAATCAGAAAAATCCTGAGCTACAAACTGGGCAGGAATTTGAATCTACATAGTGAACAGCAAAGTAAACTGCCGAGTCTTGTTGGGTCTGAATGAGTGTACTCTTCTGCACGATTCCTTTGTTTATACAGGACAGCAGTATTCACGTAAACCTTTCATCCAAAAAATAACAGCTGCTGCCCCGCATCTCAGGAACCAATGCCTGCTCCGGACGTTATCGCATATAATCCTGTCTAGCAGGCATGCTTTTGCGTGAGCAGTAATAAAATTGTCAGTTCTAGAACAGAGATTAGAGCTCCTTGCTAGTCATAGTCATATGCTAGCCATTTCTCTAGGCCTGTGGGAGTGCATTAGGATGCAGCTAACTTGCTATCTGGGTGCCCTCTCCTCTAAGTATCAAATGCCTTCCACACAGCACTGTCCTACATTCTTAGGGGCCAACAGTAATCATCTCCAGTTTAGTATATAAAATAATAAACAATAAAGAGGGATCAGGAGGCTCTCGATGAGCTCTAAGGCCCCTCAAGAATACTCTGGCCCACTGGTGACTGAGCCACAGCTCTGCTGCCCACGAAAGTGAGACACTTGAGTATGTTCTTGCCTCCTTTCCCCTTGGCATGGTGGTCAGCTCGTGTGGGCAAGCTCATGGAGGCTACTCTGGGGGGGATAGCTGGGTCCTGGAGATCACTAACTCTTAGACCATTCCCACTGCCACATGCTGTTTGACCTTTACTTACTTATCATGTCTAAGCCTAACTGTCCTTATATAAATGAGAACTATACTGTTTTGTGCCTCCTGAGGTTGCCTGAGGACCTTCAGTGTAATGCCTCACCTGCTGAGGGCTGTGCTGAATTAGGGATCCACATGACTACTGTGAGGGAGGGGGCCCCAGGCGTGAGGTAGCTGAGAAGGCTTACACCAGGCTCAGCTCCCTGAAGTCTCGGGGAGTCTGCAACATACCTGGCAAACATAGCTTTCCGCAAGACGAGGATCAAGGAGTCTCTCATCGCCATGCTGATCTTGAGAAGCGGCTAAGGAATGGAGGAGGTCGCCCCATTAGCAAAGCTCTGCTCTGTGAACGCCATCAGTATTTTGTGTGCTTTTGGGTCTGTTTCCCATATATGGTCAAGGCTGATTACACTTAACCATAAAGACAACAGTACACTTTGACCACTAGGCGTGGTGAGGCAGCCTGTAATCCCAGCCGCTCAAAAAACTAGGGCAGGAGAATTGCACCAATCTGAGGCCAGCCTTGACTACACAATGGGTTGTTCCAAGCTAGCCTGGGCTATAGGGTAAGATCTGATTTCAAAAATCAATCATGCAAACAAAGTACTTCGAGTGCCTTCACGATCCCACTGTGTGCACTAATCTCCTAAAACACCTTCAAGTACTCTAACCTGAAAATGAGCTGAAGGAAAACAGCTATAAAGTCGGGGCACTTGGGACGCATCTGTCCCTCTGCATTCTGCCTTTCAATATGAAACTGCTAGACTAAGAAAAACAGGAGCTCTGACTGTACTAGGCTTTCCCAACAAGGTAGTCACAGCTCCAGCCTCAGGAGCTATCTGGCGTGTCAGCTATCTGGCGTCAGCCGACTTACCTGCAATGCCTTGAGCAGCCCTTGCACGGTCTGGAGGGGCAGAAAGAAGAAGTAGTCAAAAGTCTCCGTGACTTTTGAACAGTTCTGAAGAATTAAAGGTGCATACATAACGATATCTGAAAACAAGTCTGAAAACAGAATATATAATTAGTTGCCTCACATAACTATAAAATAAAGATAAGGAAATATCTAAAGTCTATACAAGGAAAGAAATGTCAAGTGTGGCTTTTTTTTTTAAGATTTACTAACTTTATTTATGAGTACACTGTAGCTGTCAGACACACCAGAAAAGGGCATCAGATCCCACATGGTGGTTGTGAGCTACTGTGTGGTTGCTGGGAATTGAACTCAGGACCTCTGGAAGAGCAGCTAGTGCTCTTAACCTCTGAGCCATCTCTCCAGCCCTCAAGTGTGGTTGTTATAAAAGATTTATTTATTTATTATGTTTACAGCATTCTGCCTGCATGTATGCCCACAGGCCAGAAGAGAGTACCAGATCTTACTACGGATGGTTGTGAGCCACCATGTCGTTGCTAGAGGCTGTACATAATTTTCCCCAGTGTTACCAGGATATTTTATCATTTTTTATGGTAATACAAAATAACAAAATTAAAATGTCTAAGAGGAAGCAAACAGCTCACTATACTGATTGCACAGTGCCATACCACCTCATTCCTCTAAGCCAAAGCAAGTCAATAAATATTTATAGATTTTCTTTTTTACTTTGGCAGACATAAGTCCTATCAGGAATATATAAAGCATATTCTTGCCGGGTGGTGGTGGCGCATGCCTGTAATCCCAGCACTTGGGAGGAAGAGGCAGGCGGATTTCTGAGTTCGAGGCCAGCCTGGTCTACAGAGTGAGTTCCAGGACAGCCAGGGCTATACAGAGAAACCCTGTTTCAAAAAAATTAAAAAAAAAAAAATTCTTTTGTCAAGAATTTTAGTAATTCAGTCAGAACACAAGCAAAAATATCTAAGAGAAAAATAACAGAGTATCAAGTCTCTAACAACTCTAAACATCTATTACCTAACAAATAATAAAAACAGGATTTACACAGGAAATGCATGAGAGATCACTGCAAGCATCTTAGAAGAGAAAGAGAAAGAACTCTTTGAGGTTCTAAGGGTTTAGTACTGTGTAAGTGCATAGAAACCCAGGATGGCAGACTCTGCACAAAGGTCTAAGAATGGCCGAGAGTCACAGGGCAAGGAGAGGTCAGTGATGGGAAGGAACCAGAATAGGAAAGGCTGTGAGGAAGGCAGTTAGGACCAAGCACCAGGCCCATGAAATACCTGAGGCCAGGCTGGCTTCAAACTTGCAATCCTCCTGCCTCAGCCTCCAGATTACAGATGTGTATCATTACCAAATCTAGTGAGAGGTGATAATTTAAAAGGACACACTGATTTCAGAGGCAGAGATACTAGTATTTGAGAATACTATCTGGTGACAGTGTGCGGGGCCAGGGCAGAAGGACAAAGTCAACTCAGACAGCAACAACAAGTTGTGACTCAAACACTTTGTGAGAATTAACCTCATATAAAGTGCGTTCTCTGGTCACAAGTTAGAAACCAGTAACAAGATGATGCCTTAAAAAAAAAAAAAAAGGAATTAAAGGACGATTTTGATTGAGGAAGTGGCAGCACACCTCTTGAGTCTGCGGCCAGCCTGGTGTACAGAGTGTTCCAGGACAGACAGAGCTACACAGAGAAACCCTGTTTTTTTTGTTTTGTTTTGTTTTGTTTTGTTTTTTAAGATTTACTTATTATTATATGTAACTACACTGTAGCTGTCTTCAGACACACCAGAAGAGGGCGTCAGATCTCATTATGGATGGTTGTGAGCCACCATGTGGTTGCTGGGATTTGAACTCAGATCTTCGGAAGAGCAGTCAGTGCTCCTAACCGTTGAGCCATCTCTCCAGCCCCTGAGAAACCCTGTCTTGAAGGGACAGATTGCGGGGGAGATGACTGAGACAGGGCTGTAGAGATGGCTCAGCGGTTAAGAGCACTGGCTGTTCTTCCAGGATGCCGGTTTGATTCCCGGCACCCACTTGTTGTTTCACATCTTAACTCCAGTTCCAGATTAGATGCCCTCTCCTGACTTTGGAGGGCACCAAGCATGCACATGGTGCGCATACATGTAATCCGACAAAATCCTCACACGTAAAATAAAACGAAAAAAAGAAAATGGGGCTGGAGAGATGGCTCAGTGGCTAAGAGCACTGACTGCTCTTCCAAAGGTCATGAGTTCAAATCCCAGCAACCACATGGTGGCTCACAACCATCTGTACAGCTACAATGTACTCATATACATAAAATAAATAAATAAATCTTTAAAAAAAAAAAAGAAAGAAAATGAACATCCTCAGATACTGGACACTAAATGACCCACTTAGCTGAGGCAGGAGGATTGCAAGTTGGAAGCCAGCCTGGCCTCAGGTATTTCACTAGCCTGGTGCTTGTCCCAGCCTACCTTTGCCACACTGCCTTTACTATTCTGGCCAAAGAACAAACCACGGGGGGGATTTAAAGAGCTTTGGACTACATGGAAACCTTAGAAATGTAAGAGGACATTTAAAGGAAAACTCAGAGCTTCGTACTTTTCAACAGAAAAAAAAGAGACTGGTGTGAAATGAATAACCTGAGTTTCTAACCAAAGGAAGAAAAGTCTACTTGCAAGACAAGCACAGGAAAGAAAACAAAATCGGAATCTCGCCAGGGAGACCACAAAGCCTGGGTGGGAACCTCAGCGTGGTCAGGAAGAGGAAGCTATAAAATGGGGACAGTCAGGAGGCAGAGAGCCGCTGACAGATAAGATGCGGAGCCACGGCCAGGACCCAGCAGTGTGCTCGCTACACTTCACCCAGCCTTGGTGACTGGGTGACTTCAAGTTTTGTAGTGATGTCACACAGGAAGGAAATTTTATACTTTTTATAGATGAAGTCTAATTTTTTTTATATATTTCTGATTTTACAGTTTTTTAAAAATATACTCTCTACATTTCACCAATAGTTTCTAGTTATTCAATATTATCACCAACATTTGATGTGGTCTTTTTTTTTTCTTGAGACAGGCTCAGCCTGCATAGCCTTGACTTGAACTCACAGAGATCCTCCTGCCTCAGCCTCCCAGTGCTGGGATGAAAGGCATGCAGCATGAGTCTGTCCACGGTCCTACTCTTCAATCTCACGCGCTCTAATGGGTGGATGACAGTGCCCAGCTCTGCCTCACCAGTGCCCAGCCTAACCGTGCGACAGCTTCACTGTATACACGAACACACGTTAGTCAGCAAACTGTCATACTTTAAATGTGGAGATTATACCAACTAGACATTATCAAGTTATAAGGCACAATAACATATTAATTATTGAACTTTATAGAACCCTAAAATTTAAGGGTTAAAGTTACCAATAAAAAAAGGTGGAAAAAGCCAGGCGGTGGTGGCGCACGCCTTTAATCCCAGCACTTGGGAGGCAGAGGCAGGTATTTCTGAGTTCGAGGCCAGCCTGGTCTACAGAGTGAGTTCCAGGATAGCCAGGGCTAAACAGAGAAACCCTGTCTTGAAAAAACCAAAAAAAAAAAAAAAAAAAAAAAAGGTAGAAAAATCTGGTCACAGACACGGTAAGAAACAAACAACTACAGTTCCACGGACTTCAGCAGTCAGAGAAGCAGCAACGGGTCAAACAACAGAGCTTTTAGCAAAGCTGCAGGGTAAGAAAAAGGCAATGGATTCAGACATTAGGAGATGCCTGACAGCACCAGCCAATCAGAGGTCAGCAACGGAGAAGGCCAGCACCAGGGTAAGCGCGAGCCGGGAGCCCCAGGCGCTCAGGGCCATGTCCGGCACTGAGTGTTAATGAGCATGCTGGATGGACAGTCCACACGGTTACATGTTTCCTCACTCCCCCACACTGCAGACATCACACGCGGGTTCATCTGTCTCACCGGCATCATAATCAAAGGCAAAACATTAAACTTTATTATATCACTATTAAGTTTTGTTATTTCCTTTTTTCCTTTGTGTGTGTGTGTGTGTGTGTGTGTGTGTGTATATATATGTGTGTGTGTGTGTATATATGTGTGTGTGTGTGTATGTGTGTGGTGCATGAGTGTATATGCATGTGCTGCATATGTGTGGGTGTGTGCACATGTGTGTTTATGTGCACACATATGGAGATTGGAGGTTCCCTCCATCCCCTTCCGCCTGATTCATCAAGGCAAGGTCTCCCAGTCAAATCCACAGCCTGTTTACCCTGAGGATTCTGACTCCCCATCTCCACTTCTTGAGGCTGAAATTAAACAGGCCACCCTGCCCACCTAGCATTTTTGTGGGTTCTTAGGACCTGAACTCGAACCCCAGTAGAACATGGCAAGTGATTTAACCACTGTGCTATCTCTTGAACCCCATAGATGCCCCCAGACTGAATCAGTATGACATTTAAAAGGAAATATTCTAAAGAACTCTATCTTCTTCGAGTTCAGTACCTAAGAAATGACTGATGGGAGAGGATGTTCGAGTAACAACTCTGTTGAGGACTTGCTCCAGAATGTCTTGTCTGATCATCTCGTGGATCTACAAGGAACAGAATCAACAAAGCACACCTGGGTGACTCAGCTTGCTAGAGCATCAGTGCATGTTAGGAAGAACGAGAATATTCTGGTATGTACAAAACCCAAATCATGATATGATACGGATCATCTAAAGAAAGGAATCACGGCTCTCTCGGTTTGCCCACAAGTGATGTTAGGTACAGGAAATATATATTGTATTAACCCAAAAGTACAGTTCTCATGAACTCTGAGGTCAGACATCAAGGACTATTCCTACTGTACAATCTACAGCCATATATCTGACAGAATCTATAACTTTTCTTCTAAAACATAAGTGTTAAAAGCCCATGGAAAGTTTTAGAAATAACAACATCTTAACCAATGTCTTCTCAGCTCTAAGAACCCTAATGGGAGCACTCAAAACTTTTGGAATTTTACTTGTATTTTATCAAAATTCTTACTTGAATCTGATTACTTTGATAGTCAATTGTTTTAGACTCAGACTGCTAGTGATTTAATAGCAGTTATATGCTCTACTGATATTCTGATATAGCTAATGCCAATGAAATCTAATGGAACCTGTTGTTTTTTAAAAAGATTAAAAAAAAAATCTTATCCTAAGAATGTTCTTAGCCATTATGTGTAAGAGTGTTTTGCCTCATATGTATGTATGTGCATCATGTGCACGCATCCTGGTTCCCAAGGAGGCTAGAAGAGGGCACTGGACAGATGGCTGCAGCCACCATGGGATGTTGGGAACAGAACCCAGGTCTTCTGCAGGAGCAAGCGCTCTTACATGCTGAGCCATCTCTCCAGAACCATGATGGTTCTTCTTGATGGTCAGCTTGATTTTGGTTTGGTTTGATTTTAAGATGGTCTCTCTACGTAGCTCTGGCTGTCCTAGAATGCGCTATATGGACCAGGTTGGCCTCGAACTCACAAAGAACTGAAAGAGATCCACGTGCCTCTGCCTCCGGAGTGCAGGGATTATAGGCATGGTCATCAAACTGATTTTGTTAGATTAGTCTGGAGGAACACATCCAGCACTGCTGGACTGTGGGACAGCACATAAGGAAAGACAGATGCCCTGAACATGGACAGAAAGCTACAGGACGGATGGAAAAAGAAAGAAGAACAAGCCACCCAGTACAGGTTTGACCTGGTTTCTGTCCATGTCTGTCTGTCTGTGTGTCTGTCTGTCTTTCTCTCTCTCTCCCTCTCTTCCTCTCTCCTCTGTTTGACTCTTTTGTGCACTCTGTGTCTGTGTCTGTCTGTCTCTCCATTTTCCAGCCACTGTCAGGTGAGTGGCATCCTCTGGCCTGCTCCTGCTGCCATGAATGATATTCTGATCCTTCTAGGCCCAAAGGCATTGAGCCAGTCAAGCACAGAGTGAAACATCTGAAATTCTGAGTCAAAATGACTCCTCTTAAATTTGTTTCTCCCAGGCCCTTGTCAGAGACAAAATGCTAACATACTGTTTGCTGGAGGGAGAGAAAACTATGTCCCATTCAAACTTAAGGTTCTGATGTATCCTGTCTCAAGGCAATAAAGTAACAACTAGTAGAGGAAGACACACAACATTCTGTTCTGGTCCCTGCACACGTGTGTACACAAAGGAAATATATTTGCACACTCACATGCATACACCCTTTCCTCTCCCCACACAAATAAAAAGCTGAGAGTGTATTCACCAACCTGGAGCTGTAAGGTTTCAATACCATCCCTAGCTGTCATACACATTCTGAAAATGGTCAAACTTCCTTATCCGTCAAGCTCCCAAGTAACATCTTGTTCTGTTTATACCATGAAGGTACAATTTGGAAATGGTAGTCAAATGAGACTCTTACCTTTAGTTAGGGTTACTATCGCTGTGATAAACACCATGACCAAAGCAGTTTGGGGAGGAAAGAGTGTGTTCTGCTTATGTGTCTATATCACAGCTCATCATCAAAGAAGTCAGGAGACAAACTCCAGCAGGGCAGAAACCTGGAGGCAGGAGCTGATGCAGAGGCCATGGAGGGGTGCTGCTTACAAGCTTGTACACTACAGCTTGCTCAGCCTACTTTCTTATAGAACCCAGGACCACCAGCCCAGGGGCAGTCCCACCCACAATGGGCTGGGCCCTTCCCCCATTAATCACTAATGAGAAAATGCCTATGGGCTGGCCTACAGCCTGGCATTATGGAGGGGCATTTTCTCATCTGAGGCTCCGTACTCTCTGATAACTCTAGTTGGGTCAGGATAACATAAAACTAGCCAATATACTTACTTTAAAGGTTTCCAACAAGATATTAGCTCCTAGCTTACATGCATGCTGGTTTGTCATTTTAGAAAGACTGGAGCCAATTTCAACAGCTTTTCCATCAAGAATCTTCTTTGGCCCATAGGAATCCATCAAGATGAAACCAAATTCTATCAGACCTTGAGTTACATGATCCCAACTATGAACACTGCAAGAAAACAAAGGGTAGTTGATAGAATCTTAGTAAATGCCCACTGCAGCCTCAGTGGATGAAGTGAGAGAATCACTACATCCCACTCACATACTGAGTGCCGTGCGCTCGCTTCCGAACCCAGACCCTCTTTGCATGCACTGATTTAACAGAATTCTTTTTTATTTTATTTTATTCCATTATGTATATAGCATTTTATCTGTGTGTATGCCTGCAGGACAGAGGAGGGCACCAGATCTCATTATACATGGTTGCGAGCCACCATATGGTTGCTGGGAATTGAACTCAGGACCTCTGGAAGGGCAGCCATCTATCTCTCCAGCCTGACTGATGGAATTCTTAATGCAGCCATGGAAGAGTAGGCAAGAGGCTTCAAGGGCAGGCAGACGCATAATAAGAGGAATCCCAACACTTTGGCTAGAGGCGTAGCTCAGACTGCTTATCTAGCATGCACAAGGTCCTGGTTCAATCCTCAGTCAAAACCAAAAGTACCTAAAATACCTTTTAAAAATGGAAACAAGGAGGCCGGGTGGTGGTGGCCCACGCCTTTAATCCCAGCATTTGGGAGGCAGAGGCAGGCGGATTTCTGAGTTCGAGGCCAGCCTGGTCTACAGAGTGAGTTCCAGGACAGCCAGAGCTATACAGAGAAACCCTGTCTCGAAGAAACAAACAACAACAACAACAACAAAAAAAAACAAAAACAAAAAAAAAGGAAACAAGGGGCTGGAGAGCTGGCTCAGCGGTTAAGAGTACAAACTGCGCTTCCAGAGGACCTGAGTTCAATTCCCAGCACCTACATGGTAGCTCACAACTATCTGTAAAGGGATCAGATGCCCTCTTCTGGTGTATCTGAAGACAGCTACAGTGTATTCATATACGTAAAATAAATAAATACTTTATTAAAAAAATGGAAATCTCCACTCAGCATTTCACAGTCAGTCGTTCCTTCAAGTCTCCCTTCTGTGCGCACACTTACAAAGCTGCCCTCTCTCTAGACTGAGATTTTCTAGGGTTAAGACCAACGTCTAGTTACATTTTTAGCCATCTAGCTAGACACAAGGACTCAGTAAATATTTATAGCATAGATGTGGTTTTAACAGCATGAGCTAAACTACAAAAAACCTTTGTAAGTAATAGAACCTTGGTGATTACCACTTGATGTCACCCTTTATAGTGGACGGGATAAGCTTGAGTAGGTTTTTATATCATTATATCTACCTGTTAACAGGAGCAGCACGGCTGCGGACTAAAGAACAAAGGGAGCAGCTGTGCGTTCTGACAGATTTAAGAATATTTACTCTGGAGAGAAAGGATCAAGATAAAGCCAGTATATGTCCATTCTTCCCATAACAGTGCTTATAAATACAGGAAAACACACACACAGGGCTGGGGTGCTCAGCTGGCAGAGCGCCGTGGAGCACGCAGAAGTCCTGGCTCAGTTCCTGGCACTGCATGAAACCTGGCCTGGGGAGAGCCACCCGCAACCCCGGCACTGAGAGGAGTTTCAGGGATACATCAGACTCACTCTCTCTCTCTCTCTCTCTCTCTCTCTCTCTCTCTCTCTCTCTCTCTCACACACACACACACACACACACACACACACGCCATCTATAAACTGTGTGAGAAAATATGAGGCTCATTTTCTGGTCAATCAAAAAACCTCTTATTTGTCCATATTTAACAGATTGTGTACGTTGACAGGGTGGATTTTTGTTTATTAGCTCTTTGAGAATTTTATATAATATACTTTGATCCTATTCACTTCCTACTCCTCCACTTATTAGTTTTATTATCTTAACACTTTTTCTGTAGCACCTTACTCTTTAAGACGATCTCTCGCTCAACCTGCAGCTCTTGGATTCAGCTACACTGGCTGGCCAGCAGGTGCCAGGGAGCTCCATCCCTGCCTCCCCAGCACTGGGCTTATGGGCACACACTGGGCTTACAGGCACACACTGGGCTTATGGACACACACTGGGCAATCCAGACCTGAACTCAGGCACTTAGACTTCCATGGCAAACACCCCAGGTGCAAAAAAACAAGAATATCACAGTGTGTAGGAAAGATACTCACTACAAAGGAAGAGTACACTCCTACATATGAGGTAGTGTGAAAAGGGGAGTTAAATGAACATCAACTGTTAAATTTCAGAAAAGCAAAAACCAGACAGTTGTAAAAGATTCTATGAGCCGGGTGTGGTGGCGCATGCCTGTAATCCCAGCCCTCGGGAGGCAGAGGCAGGCGGATTTCTGAGTTAGAGGCCAGCCTGGTCTACAGAGTGAGTTCCAGGACAGCTCAGACTACACAGAGAAACCTTGTCTCAAAAAACCAAAAAAAAAAAAAAAAAAAAAAAAAGATTCTATGAAGAAAGAAAAGTTAAGAGGCTATCTACAGTAACACAAAAATCAGTCATCACTGTCCACCAGCAATCTGAGGTGAAAGAGACAACGAAAAATGACCATAAACTTAACACTTCTTCAACTAGTAGAGCAAAATAAAACTTTCAGATAATCAAAAACCTCAAAGTTTATCACCCACAAACTATATCAAGAATTATTGCAAGATTTATATATTTATGACTTTTTTTTTTTCCAGGAGAAAGGTATATGCTTCAACAGAGGTGAGCAAAGAGACAGTAAACTTATCATAAACTTATCATGAAACCCAAGTAAGTCTGTAACAGTGGCGGCGGGAGGCGGGGCTGGAGGGCGGGGTTATAGAACACTCCTGAGCCTGCAGAGCCCTGGGTTCATCTCCAGCTCTGCACACAAGGAAGCAAAGAGGAGGGAAGGGAGCACAGGAGGGAAGGGAGCACAGGAGGGAAGGGAGCACAGGAGGGAAGGGAGCCCAGTGCTCCCTGAGTTTCTCATCATGAAGGACGGGTTCCACCAGGCCTCCATAAGTTTTAGCTCTGAGGAGCGTCCACAGTTGGTAAGCAGGCAAACTATAAATTGAAAATTTTACTGGCTTATTGATTTTTTTTTCTAGTACAGTAATGCTTTACATTTCAAAACACCAGAGGGAAGCACAGCCTGTCAGACCACTAAATACGACAAACCACTAAATACGGCAAACCGTGGAAGGACACAATACTGGAGTCTTCGACCTTGTTTGCTCCTGCTGGCTTAGGTCACAAGCGCGGGGCGGTGCTGCCTGAAGCGTTAATTACACGGCTCCTGCCAGTGTTTACACGGTTTGCCCCGTCCCCATCATTCAGCAGTTTAGAAACGCCCTTTTGAAGACAGGTAAGCTTGCTGTCCAGGTAAGGTCCAGATCTATTATAGTTTTATGTGAAGAACATAAACCATCGCAGTGCTCAGAGCACAAAGCCAAATACATTTAAACACTGCCCCACAGGGCCTATCGCTCTGTGTGCACAGCTTCTAGAACAAAGGGTTTTTAAAAAATATACTTGAGCAGAATGCCTCTATCTAGTGCCTCTCTGCACACTAATAGGCAGATAGATGTCTAAATAAAATATTACCACAATACAACAAGTTGAGGTATCCAAAAAACAAGCATGTAATATATATGTTATTTTGAGGTTAACTGAGTAGAAAAACCATGTATAACTAACCAGCAAATAATTTGAGGAGATTATAATGATGTCACCCACATCTTTCCCTGCTAAAGTCTGGCCCCATCTGGTAGCAAAAGCCTGTTCTGTTAGATTGTAGCTGAGGATTTTTCTAGATCCCATGGCTGGTAGAGACTTCCGGAAGATGGGCAGAGCTCCGATTTCCTGGTTATGCACCACCTGGGACTTTGATCTAACTTGGAGGGATTCAGTTGGGAGAACACTGGAAAGATACCATTAACTTTTTTTTTTAAAAAGGAAAACTAGATACAGCTGGATATAGTGGCACGTGCCTGCACTCAAAAGCAGATGCTGGGATGTCAGAAGTTCAAGGCCAACCAGGCCCACATAAGGAGCCTCTGTCTCAAACACTCCAAGCAAAGAAACTATACAGATACAGAAGAGACAGCCGTTTCCGAGCTGTTTAATGGGTAGAATGCTCTGAAACAAGGACTCCGGCTCTCTGATTGGCATCATGTGCTGAGGTCACACTGGACTCTGAAGCAGAATTTCAGCACATGAAAAAGATGAACTTTAAATTAGGGCTTAAAATACAAAACTTTATATTTAATCTATGGGTTCATAGACAAAAAAAAAAAAAAGGATGCCATAATAAAGACATAATAAAGATTGTTACAACTAATATCTATGCTAAAATTAAAAAAACAAACAAAGCAAAAAGAAAAGCCACAATAGCCACTGATGTTTCCCTAGTAGTTTTAAATAAATAATTTCCTAAAATTGTTAAGTCCGTAAATAATTCACTTCCAACCTCCCAGTCACAGACTTCAGTGATCAAAGTAAATACAGTTTAGTAATTTTGCTGATTTTTGTTTTGTTTTGTTTTGTTTTTCTAGACAGGGTCTCTCTGTGTAGCCGTGGCTGTCCTGGAATTTACTCTGTAGACCAGGCTGGCCTCAAACTCAGGCATGCCCCTGCCTTCCGAGTGCTGGTGTTAAAGGCCTGGTGGTCAACCTGATTCTGCTGACAGTATTTTCACTCACATAACAAGACAATAAAGACTTCATCTAACAGAGTTGCAGTATCAAGGAAAAAAAATAAAGACAATGTTTTTTTTTTTTTCCTTTTGGTTTTTTCGAGACAGGGTTTCTTTGTGTAGCCCTAACTGTCCTAGAACTCACTCTGTAGACCAGGCTGGCCTCGAACTCAGAAATCCGCCTGCCTCTGCCTCCCGAGGGCTGGGATTACAGGCGTCCACCACCACCGCCAGGTGACAATGTTTTATACTCTTGTTACAGCATGTGTCTAGGAAATTAGGCCCAGAGATGGAAAGTTGGTTTTTCTCCTTCAGTGTAGGGACATTTTCTTTTACTGCTGTGAAGGGTGAAACTTCAGTCTTACAGTCAGTCGTTAGCTGCAGCCGTCAGTGCTCTCTGCAGGCCTAAGCACGGCTCCAGCCCGCTTTCTCTAACCCGGCCCCTCAGACACATCTGGAATACAGCTCATCGGCTCACCTATTCTTCACCACTTCTAAGATCATGGCTGAAACACAAGTCCTCTGAGGGACGAGAGTCTGAAGAAACTTTGAGCCTTGGAGGAGCTGAAGATCCTTAAAGCTTTTCACAACGGACGTCTTTAAAAGATCAAACACCTAATATAATTGAAGACATAAGAAAATGAGCCAAAGTTATAGTTTCTGGTCTGAGATCCCACACAACCCTACGGCAACTATTTAAATAAAGAGATTAAGGCGATTCAAAAGCTGTGAGCCTCAGTGGGAACTTAAAAAAGCTAAAGACAGGCCTTTCTTCATGAGAAAAGGGCTAAGCATCAATGTAAATGCTTCCCTGCAGTCCTAGGACTCCAGTTACTCAGAAGGCTGAGGCAGAGACTTACAAGTTTATGGTCAGTTTAGATAGCTCAGATCCTGTCTCAGACCTTAAACTGGTTTTGAACATCTGTCGATCATGTGCATTGGGGGTGGGGGTGGGGGGATGGTGCATGCCACAGTCACGTGGTGAGGTCAGAGAATGGTTGGGGGGAGTGAGGTCAGAGAATGGTTGGGGGGGGCAGGGGGGCTGTCTCCTTCCACCACGTGGCTCCTAGGGACTGAACTAAGGTTGTCAGGCCTTCTTTTCAGCTGCTGAGTCCTCTCACCAGCGCCCTTGTCTCAATTTGTTTAATAAGTCAGCAAAGGCAGGCGTGTACCTCAGTGTTCCACCGCCTGCTACCAAGGGCATGCATCACTGCTCTGAACCACAAAACAGAACAGCAAGATGAAGACAAAAACGTCACTCACGATCCTGGAACCCGTGAAGAAAAGAGGGCAAGGACTTCATGCTCTCGTCGCTGATTATCGGGGACAGTTCTTAGAATGCGACCATGAGACGGCTGCTGAACAGCCATCTAGACTGGCCCTCCCGCCACCTGAGCAGGCCACACAATTCTCAGTCCACGCTACATGACCAGCTTTCTCAACAGGCAATGGAGGCATGCCCAAGAATCGCAAAACAGGTTCCGGCATCTAACCAAAACAGGTCCTTGTATGCTTTCCTGCCGGCTATAAACGCTTCGCGGTAACGTTACAAACAGCATACCTGTTCCCCAAACCTCTGTATTCTCGTGAGAGAGAGGAGAAGAGCGATGCTGAAGGGACACAAGCATTTACTGGGATCCCCTTGCTGTCCGGCCTACGGTAAACATGACAGTCGTTAGTCGGCTTACAAACGAGGTCCTCCAGAGGTCTGAAACGTCACGGAAGAGGTAAAACTACAAAGCATTTCAAACATACAGAAAATCTGTAAGATATAATACCCAAAGCACAAAGTATATAATAAAACTGACTTAAGAAAAGGCAAAAGACTTGAAGACATCTCATCAAAAAAAAAAAAAAAAAAAAAAAAAAAAGAATAAATACATGAAAAAAACACTCGTTACCAATTAACCAAATGCAAAGCTAAGGCTCGAAGGGAGGAGGGTAGCCATTGCACACATGTCAGAGCGAGAGCAGCAAGGAGACAGACAGACAGATAGTGGTGACAAATGTCACCAGGACAGGAAAGGATGGGAATGTAAACTATCAGTAACTTTGGAAAACGGTTTGGTAGTCAGTCACAAACTTAAGTACAAATGCATCACACAGGCAGGTGGCGTGGTGTACATTTCTGTTATCCTAATACTGGGAAGTTTGAGGCAGGAGGATTAGGAGTTTAAGGACAGCATTGGCTACACAGTGAGTTCAAGGCCAATTTGGGATACATAATAGCAGCATCTTAAAAAAAAAAAAGGTATAAACTAATTCTTTGAAAATAGCAACAAAATGATTACTTTGAACACATTCAAAAGAGAACCCTGGGGGTGGGGGCTGGAGAGATGGCTCAGTGGTTAAGAGCATGGGCTGCTCTTCCAGAGGTCCTGAGTTCAATTCCTGGCAAGGTCATGGTGGCTCACAACCATCTGGAATAGGATCTGATGCCCTCTTCTGGTGTGTCTGAAGACAGAGCCAGTGTGCTCATGTACATTAAAAAAAAAAAAAAAAAAAGGAATGAAGGAAGAGAGAAATAACAGTTGTTTTGCACTATAGAAGGTTTCTAAAAGTTGTGTGCATGTGTGTGCACACACATGCAACAGGCATGCCGCAGCACATGCCTGCAGGCCGCAGCAGTTTCTCCTTCTGCCATCCTGGTCCCAGGGACCGGACTCGGGTAGTTAGGCTTGTGGTCACTGCTTTTACCATTGAGCCATTTGACTGGCCCCTAACGAATTAATTTATTTTTGAAGTTCAAAGGCAATTTTATTAAAATTTAAAAGCAAAAGTGCCAGGCGGGGCAGGGAAGCCGTGATTCTCAGCAGCTGCCCGGAGTGGGAGAATGGAGATTAAAAGCCAGAAACCTAGCAAGTGGCCGGGTAATGCCTGGACATGGAGCACGAGCAGCCGAGAGAGAGATGGCAGACAGGGGGGCTTTAGAGACAGGAAGCCAGGGAGCCAGAATAAGCAGCTTCAGCTCTGACCAGCATCGGGAAGGCTTTTACATGGGGCTGGTTGGCTTAAGGATTCAAGAATAGTATATATATTCTACTTTCAAAGACGAAAGATGTTCCAGACTCACGGATGCTCTGTATCTGTGCTTCTTGTCATTAGCTGACATGAAAGAGACTTCAGTACAAAACCCTATCTCATATATGCTTTATAATATATATTTACTGTATACAAAAATATCTTTATTAACTATATGTCACTATAAAAATAAACTTCAACTTAAAAAATTTCTGTTCTCAAAGTTACTTGAAAGACACTGTATAGAAACGTTTTGTTTAATTTATTCTCCTCTCATCCAGTACCTCCTGACCAGTCCCCTCCCTCCACTCCTCCCAGCTCCTCTCCCTTCCCCTCCCCCAGATCCACTGCTCCTGTTTCCCTTCAGAAAAGAGCAAGCCTCCCAGGGAGATCAACTGATCCTGGCATAACAAGCATAACAAGATGCAGTAAGACTAAGCAAAAAAATCCTCCTATCAAGGCTGGACGAGGCAACCCAGGAGGAGGAAAAGGGTCCTGAGAGCAGGCAAAAGAGCAAAGAAAATAAAAAGAGCTGTCCCCCTGGGCTGGAGAGATGGCTCAGAGGTTAAGAGCACTGACTGCTCATCCAGAGGACCTGAGTTCAAATCCCAGCAACCACATGGTGGCTCACAACCATCTGTAATGGGATCTGATGCCCTCTTCTGGTGTGTGTCTAAAGACAGCTGCAGTGTACTTACATAGAGTAAATAAATTGTTAATAAAAAAAATAAAAATAAGCCGGGCGTGGTGGCGTATGCCTGTAATTCCAGCACTTGGGAGACAGACGCAGGCGGATTTCTGAGTTGGAGGCCAGCCTGGTCTACAGAGTGAGTTCCAGGACAGCTAGGGCTACACAGAGAAACCCTGTCTCAAAAGGCCAAAATAAATAAATAAATTAATTAATTAATTAATTAATTAATTAAAAAATAAAAATAAAAAAGCTTTCCCCTAAAAGCACCCGAAAGCTACCTTCAAGTGTTTCAGAAGTTCTCTGCCCAATTCACAGTCCAGTTTGATGGCAAACACGACGTGCAGAATGATGGTGCCTTCCACGTGATGGAGTTCGTCTGCCGGGGCAGTAACAAGCTCTGACAGCCTGCGAGCAGCAAGCTCTAGGTTAGGGCTACGGAAGACCAGGTGCTGGGGCGGACAAGCGGCCGGCTGAAGCCGCAGGGTATCCGGAAGCAGCAGAGGCAAGCCCGCCCCGCTTCTCACGACAGGACTTACAGTCAGTGTCTCCATGCTTTACCCCCCACGCTCTTCCCAAGCCCCACCCAACTCCATCAGGAGTGCTCTCTCCTTACCCTTAGCCAGCCACTGACTCACTCTTCTTTGGTTTTCATTTTGTTTTGTTTTGTTTGGGGGATGAGGGGCAGTTTCTCTGTGTAGTCTTTGCTGTCCTAGAATTCACTCTGTAGACCACACTCAGAGATCCCCCTGCCTCTGCCTCCCAAGTGCTGGGATTAAAGGTGTACACCCCACTGCTCAATATTATCATAAAGGTTACAGACAACCTCCTCATGGCCCAAACCAAAAAAGTCCCAACTGCCTTGAATTTGAAGAACTCATGACCTATCTGCCTCAGCGACCTGAGTGCAGGGATTATAAGCCCGTGCCTAAGCCCGGGTTTCCTTGCAAACCTTCCTCGTCTTCTAGGACACTGCTGCTCTCCCTCATCGCTCCATCTCAGAGCCAGTCTGTTTCTGCCTCTTCCTGTCTTCCCTAGATAATTCCATCCTGACCCTTGGCTTTAGTGCCCTCCCATTTACGTGTATATGTGTGCTTAGCTTTTGATAACTTTTATATAGGTATCAGTTGCTGGGCAGTGGTGGCTCACGCCTGTAATCCCAGCACTCTGGGAGGCAGAGGCAGGCGAATTTCCGAGTTCGAGGCCAGCCTGGTCTACAGAGTGAGTTCCAGGACAGCCAGGGCAACACAGAGAAACCCTGTCTCAAAAAACAAACAAACAAAAAAAGGTATCAGTTTATACTTTTGGTTCAGACTGTGCTCTACACAGCCCTACCTGCTCAGCGCTCCACGTGGGCTGCTGACATGCATGGCAAATCCGATGTGGTCAGAACCCAGCTCCTTACCCTCTGAAACCTGCTCTCAACTTCGCTTCGGTCAACATAGAGAACCACCTTCTCATCAGCTGTGCAAGCTAAGTAAAGGTTATTACAGACTGGAGGCAGCTGACTGAACTGGGCTCCAGCACAAGCTCCTTAGAGCCAGGCTGCTAAGTTGTTATTTTCTAGCTATAAAATATACCTTACTCTGTTTCTTAGTTTCCACATCTACAAAAAGCATGTAAAGCATACACACCTGGAACAGAATAAGCACTCTGTGCACTTGTATTGAAAAAGAAAACACCCCCTTTCTCAAATATGTGATGCTGTGCTCTGCCTTTAATCTTCTGCTCACTGACATATGGTGGTTCTTATCAGTCAGGCTCTGGCTAAAACAGAACCTTCCCAGAGACGCTTTCCAGACCCACACTAAAGCAGTTGTGCTGTCACTGGCATGCTGCCCTTTTGACTTATCTTCCCACACTGTAAATGCTAAGATTCTCTTCTCGCCAAACTGTAAGCTCTATAGCAGCAGGGGTCTTATCTGGCTGGTCAGAGGAACTAAGAACTAAGAGAACTAAGAAACGCTAAGTCACAGAGCACTTAAGTGTTTCTTAGTTCTCTTCTAGTAAATAGATGTTAAACCTGCATCTAACACGACAGTTATTGGTACTTTCCTTGAAGGATGTAAGACTGTAAGGGACTGTGTTAGTCTACCTTCCCGTCGGAGTAGCTCCGGGAGGACGACAGTTCTGTACTGAGGGGAAGGAAGGGGCAAAGGCAAAGCCACACTAACGCCCGAGTGAGCACGCGGTGAGGGTGAATCTGGGAAGAAGTGTGCACTTCTAACTGTGGCACTCACTCAGCGTCGCTCTGTTCCTCACGGTGCTGCTTGTCCAGGTCCCGGAAGAAGGCTATTATTCCATCCAGAACATTCCTTCTGCTTCCCTAGGAAGAAGATAACTGTTATTATAATAAAAGAATGGTCACCTAATTGAAGGTAAGATAGCCAAGGATTATCTAGTACAGATTACATAGCTGAGCGGCAAGCTAGCCTGACAGTAAGGACACACAGAACACTTTGAAGGCTTCAGAGTCTGAAATGCTTCACGATGCCAGGGAAACAGCTTGGCAGTAGAGTATGTGCCTCGGGTGCCCAACCATAACTTCAAACACTGTTGAGCTGTGATTTCCCCCTAGATAAAGCATTCCATCCTGCAGGGGCTCTCTCTCCTCAAGCTTGGGCAGGAATGACGGGCAAAGGCTTCAGGAAGTCCCTGAACCTGAGGAGATGCACTAGGCCCCACCCGCCCCAAGCATAGCCAAGAGACACCGTCAGACCAGCCAAGCTGCCTGAAGGAGGCTTCCTCCTCCCTCCTCCCTGCTTCACAGTCTCTCTAAGTGAGCAGGACACCTCAGGGTTCCAGGTTTTGTGAAGTCACCCCTGAGGGGGTAGGCTTTTGACAATGTCATCTTTGAGTCATTTCTGCTCATGCGAGCAACTCTTCCCCACACTCCTAAGAGCAACCCCGATAAACCTTATTGGTTCACCACGGTGGCCCTCGGGGTACCCTGACTTGGATCTGACATCTCTCCAGGAATTGTGTCACTCAACAGGTACCATGGTGTCAGACTTCCTGTGGCCTTAGTGCACACCCTGAGATCTTCATTTCTTTTCTTTTTCACACATGAAAATACTTTCTCCTTGGCTGAAAAGCATGACCGAATCATCACAGATGATAAACATGTGTGTCTTAGTATGGAAACCAACAGTCTGAAAAGCCTAACCTGATGGAGTTGCTTAAGGCCCAAGAACTGAGGAGAAACGACAGCTTTTATTTGTACCTTGGAGGAGAGAACCAGAAGCTGATAGACCAAAGGTGGAATTTCTTGAAGATTCAACTTTGGAAACATCGTCAACACTTTGGCCACTACAAGATTCATCTCTTCTGGCGTTAGACGGACATCCCTGTGGACAGAGGTGTTACAGCCCAGCCGGAGCATAAGGGCTTTGGTTTTGCAAATTAAATTCACGGCTTTATAATACTCAAAATTCTATCAAACTTTATTTTTTTTTAAGATTTATTTATTTTATGTATGTGAGCACACTGTAGCTGTCCTCAGACACACCAGAAGAGGGCATCGGATCCCATTACAGATGGCTGTGAGCCACCGTGTGGATACTGGGAATTGAACTCAGGACCTCTGGAAGAGCAAGCAGCCAGTGCTCTTAACAGCTGAGCCATCTCTCCAGCCCAACATTTTTTTTTTTTTTTTTTTTTTTGGTTTTTCGAGACAGGGTTTCTCTGTGTAGCTCTGGCTGTCCTGGAACTCACTCTGTAGACCAGGCTGGCCTTGAACTCAGAAATCCGCCTGCCTCTGCCTCCCAAGTGCTGGGATTACAGGAGTGTGCCACCACCGCCCAGCCTCCAACATTTTTTAAGAAATAAAATTTAGGGACTAGGAAGATATTGTGGTAGGGTTGAACATTTATTATGCAAGAATAAGGACCAGGGTTCGAATCCGTAGGACCCATAATTTCAGCCAAGACAGGATCTCTGGACGAGCTGGCTAGATAGGGCAGCAGACTCAGCCAGCGATGGGTTCAAGTAAGAGACTAGGTCTCAGTAGCTAAGGCAGTGGGTGGCCAAGGAAGACGCCCAAGGCTAACCTCTGGCCCCCACGTGCACCAACACTCACAAACATATGTACCTGCAAAGTAGCAAAGACATATACATTTGCTCACACAAACATCCCCACACAAAAAGAATGAATGAATGAATAAATGGCTGAAAAGACTGCGCAGTGGTTAAGCACACTCGCTGCTCTCCCAGGGGACTAACATTTGGTTCTCAGCACCCACAATGAGCAGCCCCCAAACCACCTGTAACTCCAGCTCCAGGGGATCCACACCCAACTTTTGGCCTCTGCAGGCATTTGCATACACTAAACACATAAATAATAAAGCAAGTCTTTAAATACAATTTGGAGTTAAAGAATAGAGTAGACCCAGCACTTGGGAGGCAGAGGCAGGTGGATTTCTGAGTTCGAGGCCAGCCTGGTCTACAGAGTGAGTTCCAGGACAGCCAGGGCTATACAGAGAAACCCTGTCTCGAAAAACCAAAAAAAAAAAAAAAAAAAAAAAAAAAGAATAGATATTAGACTATAGTAGTCCTCCTTAGGTTTCTCTTATGAATAATCTTTTAAAGGAACCAATAAATATCATTTCAAAGAGATGATCTCATATGCTTACACACTTATACATTTGATAAACTAAGCCAAAAGAGAGGGATGGGAGGGAATTCTAAAACAGAAAACAGAGGTACCACTACTGCACTACTCAGAAAAAGCGGGCGTCAGGAGCTTGCTGTGTCTCCACTCCTTGTAGGATTGCTGACAGAGCTTGATGCCAAGACAATGCTTACTTGAACATAGAGGTGAGCTGGATCATGTACCGCTGAGCCCATCTGGAAAAACACAATGAGTTTCCTTCATTTTAACTCCTTTTCACATAATTTTAAAGAACTAATGAAGAAGGGTGGGGGGCATTTCAAGTTTGATTTTCAACACTGGGAAGTAAGACAAAATAATTTAAAACAACAGCTGGGCATGGTGGCCCTGGGATCTTGTCACCTCAGAGGCAGTATGAACCCTAAAGCTCAAGTTCAAAGTCTCGCTCTCCTCACAGCAGGCTTGAGGGTTAAAGGAGACCCTGACTTTTTAAGAAATACAAACTTGAATAAATAGGACGAATAATTAGTCTTTAATCCACCATACTAGAAAATCAAAACACATAATGAGGTTTATGCCAAAAACCCAAACAAACCACTGATAATACCTAATACCAATAAAATCATGGGAAGCAAATACACTTTAGATACATTTTACGCATACTTTATACACATTTAAGTTATAACTTTAAAAAAGCACACACTCAGGCTGGAGAGATGGCTTAGCCGTTAAGAGCACTGACTGCTCTTCCAGAAGTCCTGAGTTCAATTCCCAGCAACAACATGGTGGCTCACAACCATCTGAAATGGGATCCAATGCCCTCTTCTAGTGTGTGTCTGAAGACAGCTGCAGTGTACTCATATAAATAAATATAAAAAAAATACTGTTTAAAAAAGCACACACTCAGCCGGGCAGTGGTGGCGCACGCCTGTAATCCCAGCACTCTGGCAGGCAGAGGCAGGTGGATTTCTGAGTTCGAGGCCAGCCTGGTCTACAGAGTGAGTTCCAGGACAGCCAGGGCTATACAGAGAAACCCTGTCTTGGAAAAAACAAACAAACAAACAAAAAAGCAAAAAAACCACACACACACACAAAAAAAAACACAGATCTATCATGCCAATATTCCAAAGACTAAGGCAGGAGGATCATGAGTTTGAGGTCTTTATGGAGAGTTGTCTTTGAAAAAATAAATAAGTTAGCTCGGCCTGACAGTGCACACCTGTAATCCCAGCACTTAGCAGGCTCAGACAAAAATGCCACAGAGCTAAAGTTAGCCTGAGCTACAAAACGAGACCTTGTTTCAAAAAGGAAAGAAGTAAAGCGTTTCTAAAAACAAAGAAATAAAATACAAATCAACTAGACAACACTTTGTCCTTAAGGATATCAGGACTCTCCATAGAGCACTATGCAGCTGTGGTAAAACTGTAAAACAATAAACATGCACTTTGAATATACTAAATCATCTCTTTCCCAAAAACTTATGCAAACCAAATGGTGTTATAATAGTATATTGTTCTTATTATTGGGTTTTGTTTTGTTTTGTCTTTTTAGACTCAAGAGCAATCTGATTAGCATGTAAGAGAAAAACCAAGGAAGCTGGCAAGCTAAGTCTTGGCAACTGCCCGGAGGAAGGGAGACAGAGAGAGGAAAACTCCATGCCTTCCGAGATTAGCACAGGGTGCAGCGGGCAGAGACACGGGGAGCAGGGCTGGGGGCTTCAGGCAGTGGGAAAGCCAGTGTCTGGAAAAGCATGCCCAGGGTTTGGGGGCAGTGGGAGTGTGTTTACACCCACACCCACACCCACAGAGAGAGAGAGACTCAGAAAAGCATGTAAGCTGTAGCACTAATGATGGAAGCATCAACTTCCAACCAAATAATGGAAGACACACAACTGCTCGCTCCGCTTCTGAAATGGCCAAATGTAGCTCAGTTGCTCTTCAACTTGCTACACAACTGAGATGACTCTGAGCTCCTGATCCTCCTGCCTCCACCTCCCACGTGCTGGAATTATAGGCACGTGGCACCATGCCTGGCTCTTATGGTGGTATGGCACGCGGCACCATGCCTGGCTCTTATGGTGGTATATAAACAACAATCAACAAAATAAACAAAGAATTTTACAAACATGGCTAGGGATGGTGACGCATGCCTGTAATTACAGTGTTCTACAATGTCAGCCCTCGGCAGGCAGAGGCAGGAAGATCATAAGTTCTAGGACAGCCTAAGCTACACAGTGAAACCCAGTCTCAAAGCAACAAACAAAATTACCTAGTTGAGTGTGTGTGTGTGTGAGAGAGAGAGAGAGAGAGACAGACAGACAGACAGAAAGACAGACAGGCAGAAGGGAGGGACTATCTGAGGGGAGGAGAGGGAGGCAGAGGAGATGGAGAATACAATGAAGAGGGGGGTTAATGTACAGTTAACTAAAGTATAATGACACATGCATGAAAATGCCATAATGAAGCTCATTGCTTTGTATCCTAGTGTTTAAAAACTAGTTTAAAAAAAATCCTATTTGTATAATTAACAAGAAAAAACTAAACAAAAGAAAATTTCCCAACAACAACTATAATAATAATAATAATAATAATAATAATAATAATAATAATAATAAATCCCACTTTACAAATATCAGTTCCTAGAAGGAATCACTATTAGGCTTTGGGCCACAGTAGTCCTGACACCTCCTAAACTTCTGAGACTCACCTGACAGAACACAGGGTGTCAATCAACTGCCTCTTACATTCTTCCCCATCCAAATCACCTACAACACAAAAATGGATGGAAAAACTGATTCATCATACAAAATTAAAAAAAAGTCAGTAGAACCTGAGGAAAATCACCTTTCCCACCAGCCAGGGCTTCCTTCTTGGTGGCCAAAGCAGTAAGGATGATGGGTAATAACTCCAGAGATTTTCCGTTCACTAGGCGGTCCTCTCGGACAGCCCCCACAAAGTCATTGGCCAAGTCAACAAGCAATGGGCCCGGGAAATGGTGAACCTAAAAGTTCAAGAAGAAAATCTTAAGCAGGAATCCAACATTTGAAAACTTTATGTGAAGGCTGGAGAGATGGCTCAGTGGTTAAGAGCACTGACTGCTCTTCCAGAGGTCCCGAGTTCAAATCCTAACAACCACATGGTGGCTCACAACCATATGTAATGGGATCCGATGCCCTCTTCTGATGTGTCTGAAGACAGCTACAGTGTACTTATATATAAATGAAATAAATAAATCTCTAAAGAAAGAAAAGAAAAAGAAAGAAAAGAAAAGAAAACTTTATATGAAATAAGTCTACCGCTGAAATACTGAATGATATGACCTCCCCCAACAGGCACTGGAAGGGACTCATGGAAACGTGCTGTTCTGTCCCATATTTGTAACTGTAAAGGACTTCAAAAGTTAGGCTCCTCTATCAACCCCTTTCAAGACCTGCCAGGAGATTTACATCTACAGCACCACAGGATGAGCATGATCTAAGTGGTTTATACCGCACCGGTACCTGCTGTAAACCAAGCTCTCACTCCTGCATAGGAACTAGATTAGGTTTGGCACTTGACATTTCCATCCACCTTACCTCCAGCATTAGTAATCCTATGATCTCCGATGCGACATCTTGCTGCAAATCTCCTGATTCAACCAACTGGATGCAGCAAGAATATATCTTGTATCTCCTAAGGGCTCCATCTTCCTCAGAGCAGGGGGAGCCTTGATGTTTTAAACCAGTGTACAGAACAAAGAAAAGGGAAGGAAGCTGAAGGTTATAAATAGGAAACTTGAACAAGTCTGTAAGGTAATACTGATGCAGAATAGCAGTGTTATAACAGAGATATTGAGGGGGTTCTGATGAAGTGCTTGGTTTAGCCAAAGCAAACGGACTGATACGTCGCCTGCTTCACTGACGTATTTTGTCACACTGTATTATTCATATGGTGCGGCGATTTGGGAATGGGTTTCGCTTACCCAAGCTTAACGCTTTAAGTCAGAACATTAGCTGTGTTTTGTCAGTAGAGTAAAAAGCAGTGAAAACCCATCTCTTCCATAAGATACAACAACAGTGACAAAAGGAGACAGACTTAATGGCAGAATGAGCCAAAGACTAAACCAAAGGAGCCTCTATATAAGAACACCACTTGGATTAGTGGAACGCTCCTTTATCCAGCATTTGGGAGGCAGAGGGGGGAGGGGAAAGCAGGGGGCATTAGGCTAGAGACTTGGCTCAGTGGGTAAAAGTGCTTTCCATGCAAGTGTGAGGACCAGAGTTCAAATCCCCAGAGCCCATAAAAAAAAGCTGTATGCATAGTATGAGCCTCTGTGATCCAACAGGGCGATAGGAGGTAGAAAAAGGAGAGTCCTGGACGTTCCTGGGCCAGGCAGTCTGAAAGATGCCGTGGGAAAGCACAGAGATCCTGTCTCAAAGACACCGAGAAGCAGAGATGGACACTAAGGCTGTCCTCGGACCTCTCATGTGGTTCATGGCACGTGTTTACCTGCGCTTACACACATATGAGCCTGTGCTGGTGAGCACTGTGCAAAGATTTGACTTATACAATGTCCTGAGGAACAAATTTATGGAGACTGAAAGTAGATTAGGTGTCTCTGGACAGGGACGGCTTGGGGTTTACAGAGATGACAGCTACTATTATAGATGTTCATTTGAGAAGAATAAAATTTATTGTGATGGTGCATATGCTTGATCCCAGCACTGAGGCACAGAGGCAGGAGGCTCTATCTATAGGTTTGGGTCAGTCTAATTTACATAGTGAGCTTCAGGCCAGCCAAGGCTAAGTACTGTGTGGCTCATAGGAGTAGCACTATTAGGAGATGAGGCCTTGTTGGAGTTAGTGTCTCTCTGGCTGTGTGTTTTCGGGTTTCAGATGCTCAAGCCAGTCCCAATGGCTCAGTCCCTCTTCCTGCTGCCCGCTGACCCAGATGTAGAACTCTCAGCTAGCTCTGCAGCACTAAGTGTGCCTGTGTGCTTCTTAGTGATGATAACAGACTAAACCTCCGAGCAGAAAGCCAGCCCCTATTAAATGCCTTCTCTTACAAGAGTGGCCAAGGGCATGGTGTCTCTTCCCTGCAATAGAACACTAATTAAGACAGACTGGTCATGGTGTCTCTTTACAGGAATAGAAATCCTAATTAAGACATACTGAGATCTGTCCCCAAACAACAAATTCACTGTGGCAATAGATACACAATTCTGAACACCCTTGAATTATACAGTTAAGAAGATAAGCTATTTATGTCAACTATCTCAGTTAAACAAACAAACAAACAAACAAACATTTTAGCTAGGCATGGTGGTGCACTCCATTGACCCAAGCACTCAGGAAGCAGAGGCAGGCAGATCTCTGAATTTGAGGCCAGCCTGGTCTACAGATGAGTTCTAGGACAGCCAGGGCCACACAGAGTAATCACTTTAAAAGGATGACTTCTCTTGGTATGTGGATTACATCTCAGTCTTTCAAATGCATCCTGTAACTGCAGGTGGCATGCCTGGTCAACTTCCTGCAACTGCAATGACTGCAAGTTGGTTTCTAGGATCTGTGAGAACTCACAACACTGTCATGTAGGCTGCCCACACTTTAAAACAAGCTAGTCACAAAAGTGGAGCCACGATAATCCGCCAGGGTTTGTCTGGCGGAGGAGGGAGCTGTCCATATTTCTTCTTGAATTACAGACAGACAGCTGCCATTACTGTTTCACTGTTTCTTTTCCCTGATAGTTCCACAAAATACTCAGCAAGGCTCCATGGAGGCTGACTCAGCGAATGAACTGTGGTGTAATTTTATGCCCTTGCAGTGAAAAATGCATTTCTGTAGAGAAATAGAAATAAGCCAACTAAAAATAACTGTGGAGACTAAAGCTACTTTTTTTTTCAAGACAGGGTTTCTCTGTGTAGCTCTGGCTGTCCTGGAACTCACTCTGTAGACCGGGGCTGGCCTCGAACTCAGAAATCCGCCTGCCTCTGCCTTTTGAGTGCTGGGATTAAAGGCATGTAGCACCACTGCCCAGCTTAAAACTACTTTTTTGTTTGTTTTTTCTGAGACAGGGTCTCACTGTGAAGCCCTGGCTTTTCTGGAACTCACTTAAGTAGACCAGGCTGGCCTCAAACTTGCAGTCATACTCCTGCCTCTGCTTCCTGAGTGGACAAAAGTCACTTGGTTTTTTTGTTTGTTTGTTTTGTTTTGTTTGCTTTCTTTTGTTTTTCTTATTTTTTGTTTTTTGAAGACAGGGTTTCTCTGTATAGCCCTGGCTGTCCTGGAACTCACTCTATAGATCAGGCTGGCCTCAAACTCAGAAATCCACCTGCCTCTGCCTCTGCCTCCCGAGTGCTGGGATTAAAGGCATGTGCTACCACTGTCTGCGGATAAAAGCCACTTGTAGAATTGACTTGTAGAATTTTCTTCTATCACACCTGGGCTTGTAGATTATGTCTATATCCTAGTAGGTAAGAAGTTGAGGCAGGAGGACTACAGTTTCAAGACCTAAGCTTAAGTGTAGTGAGATCCTGTCTCAAAAGCTAAAAACAAACCAAAAACCCAGACAGGTACAGCAGTGCACAACAGTGATCCCAGCGGCCAGGAAGCTAAAGCAGAATGACTATGCGAGACTGAGCCCACCAACGCGACAGAGACCTGTGTCAAAGGAGGGAGAGATGGCTCCACAGTTGAGAGTATATACTGCTTTCTTACAGGGAACCCGAGTTCAGTTCCTAGCACCCACATCAGGCAGCTTATAAACCACCTGTAACTCTAGTGCCAGGGGGGTCTAACACTCTCCTCTAGCCTCCGTGGGTACTGCACACACACACACACACACACACACACACACACACACACACAGAGGAAAATAAAAATATTTAGGGCTGAACATACTGGCGAACATTTTTTCTTTCTTTTTTCTTTTTGGATTTGGTTTTTTTGTTTTTGTTTTTTTGTTTTTCGAGACAGGGTTTCCCTGTGTAGCCCTGGCTGTCCTCGAACTCAGAAATCTGCCTGCCTCTGCCTCCCAGAGTGCTGGGACTACAGGCGTGCGCTACCACTGCCCGACACTGCTGAACATTTTTAATCTTAGCATTCAAAAGACAATTTCTGTTCAAGACCAACCTGGTCTATAAAACAAATTCCAGACCAGCTGAGGTTACATAGTGAGAATTAATCTATCTATCTATCTATCTATCTATCTATCTATCTATCAGTAAATTTAATCCTCCCACAATTTAAAAAAACACTCTGGGTCACAATCTGAACATGGAGCCATTGCTCAAGATAATGAAACAAGTGTGCTGCACTTCCTGGGAAGTGAGGCTCTGTATGAGGCACGCGGGATACCGCACTCCAGTCAAACTCAGAGCTCCCACAGTCCTTGATTAGTGCTAGACTCATCTTATTCTCTTCCCCATAGTCCAAAAAAGCTGAGTAACCCAAGCAGAGTATACTCTTTACAGGCCCCAAACCAGCAATACAATCTCAGGTTGGCATTCCGATTCCCTTCAGTAGGGTATCTGAGTATCCCACCGAGGAGAGCACTCCTTTAGTTGATTCTGTAGAATCTCCTAACAAAGAGAATGTCCCAGTGGGGCCTCTAACAGCAATGACACCTACAGTAAACCAATCTCCCACGAGGTACACTGCGAGGGGTGTCAATCACCTTTGAGGATGGCTCTCAGGAACGTTCCAACAGCTCTTCCTTTCACCGCTTGGTTCTGAAGGAGACTGGCCAGCTGCAACCAGAGGGAGAAAACAATGACGCATCTCTCCCTAAAGGACCTCAGGATGCAGAATGAAGCAGGCGCTGCCAGCTTCAGGCCAGACTCTCAAACACACAAGCCCTCCCTTTTGACAGAGCAGGGAGAGACCAGTAGAATCCTGAACAGCCAAGATTAAAGCCAGGCACAGCAATGCAGCACTTTAGGATGAAGCAGGAGGATGCTCATGGGTTCTAGGCCAGCCCAGGATACACACCAACTACAACTTGGTAATGTGCTTGTCTAGTATGACCAGACTCTGAGTTCAAACTCTTGCACTCCAAAAACTGGGTACAGTGGCCACATCTGTAACCCTAGTGCTGTTTCCAAAAAACAAAACAAAACAAAACAAGACAAAACAACAAAAAAGCCTAATAGCTATTCAGAAATTTATAGAGCCAGATACAGCAGTTCATGTCTTTAGCCCCAGTATTGGGAGGCTAAGGTGGGGCTCGAGGTCTATGTACATTACAAGGTAGGACTTTATCCCCCAAAGGTGGGGGACAGGGGGTTCATTCCACAAATATTTATTAACTCTTTCGTTAGCACTGGGTGCCGTGGCATGATTCAGAGACGCCCGCTCACCCATCTGCAATGCTTGTAATGCATGAACTTTTTCAGAGGTGAACGAAACGGACATGGTAATTGACTCCGAGTTCATGAGAAAGGGGGGGGGGGAGAAAACAAGAGAAAAGGTATCATAAAGATGACAAAAAACCCAGCTGAGATAGCCAGTAGCTGGAGGAAAGAGGCCAAGAGCAGGTAGAAGCGGCAACCCTCCCCCGAGGTCGGGAGACACTTGAGCGGAGGCAGGTAAGAAAGGGCTGGCCGTGCAGAGATGAAGGCGTCGCTCAAGTGTTCATTTTGCTTGAGGACCTGAGAGAAGACCCGAGTCAGGCGAGTGGTACGGAGGGAAAGGGTTTGAGCGACAGGAGGCTGTGTGGATGTGTGAAGAGCACAAGACGTCCTGGGTGGCATGTGTGTTGGCACGGCACCGCCATGTTGAGGACCAAGCCCTTGGACCCTCGGGGAATCAGCAAAGCCTCTCCCAGGCTTAGGCTCAGAAAGGCAGAACCTTCCCCTGGTCTAAGCACAAGTGCTTACAAATGATTTATTAGTGTGTGCAAAATCTAGCCGTGGCAGCTTCCTCCTCGGTGTTTTACAGCTGGGGCCGCTGGCCTACTGAAACCTCCTATGGAGACTAGCTGACTCCAACCCTCCGCATGTACAAATGTGCTGAGGTGCTGAGGTTCCGGGTTGCTGCGGTGTGCCGCTTGCCAGCTCCAACCCCATCCCTCCCCCCACCCCCACCCCCTGTCCCCCTTTCTCCTTCTTGCTCTGCTTCCCCACCCCACCCCCCATTCCCACTTGCTCCAGCCCACTCACTGCAGGCCTACTCGCCCAGTCCCAACTCTCGCCCTCTCGCCAGCTTTTTTTGTGTATATCTTTGTGGTTTCACTAGTAAGTCTGTTCGTTTCTTCATTCCCTTGCTACTCCTAGTCAGGGTTCCAGGATCAAGCTATGCAGTTCACCGCAAAATTTTGAGAAATTGGGGGTGGACCAGGAACACATTACCAAAATCCTGGAAGGAGCCCACACCTTGATCTCGACCCTAGCGCCCAGACTCAGGAAATAAACTGTTATCACTTAAGATATCTGTCTGAGGTCCTTTATAACGGGAGTCTTAGCACATTAATACAGGAAAAAAGAGACAGATTCACAATCCGAGAAACGTCTAATTCATCATAGTCTGGAGGTAAGGAAGGGCAGAGTGATGCCGGCAAGGAAGAAGTCAGTCAACAATTCTTAATTTCAGACTTAAGCAGCCACCTGGAAGGTGGCGGCATCCACTGCCGACGGTGAGATTTTGGTTTTAGTAAGCATGTAAAGCGCCCAGAGGGCTTCCCGGCGCACACTGCTCATCCCTACCTGGTCTCCGTGTCAGAGCTTACACCCTCTGTTCTGAGATACACGGGCAACATGCCAAGTAGCTACCCACATCATTATTGTTTCATTTTTATAATCGTGGATTTACAGCGAGGATTCAGACATTGGTTTTCTTTTACCAATAATTTAAAAAAAAAATTTTTTTTTTTGCCTATGAACTTATTTTCTTTACAGAAGAATGTAGATGTGGCCACATTAGCAAGTACACTAGCGCTTCACAGCCATAACTGCGGCCTCCACATAGCTTCAGATGCGACGGCCCTGAGGACTGCACGAGTACATTGACTCGGGCTGGAGACGGTTCGTGGGTTAACAGGACCTGCTGTGCTTCCAGAGGATTCAGGTTTGACTCCCAGCATCTTCATGGTGGCTCACAACCATCAGCCCCTGAACTGCACCTCACCCTCTCTATGCTTTTTATTTAGTTCAGGCAGGATGTAAACTCGCAACCTTGTTGGTTTTCCCAATAGCAGGACAGCGGCTTACAGCTCGGTGTCCGTCTACGTTTCTCAAGTAACCCCACCCCCTAGCACTGACGAGAGGGCAGCCCAGAGCATCCCCGAGGCTCTGCGGCGGCTGCCCCCCCCCCTCCGACACACAGCCTTTGACCATACTCACCTCATCGGCTTTCAGGCTTTGAAGAAATTCCTGCAGTTTATCTGTAGTTTTATCTGTTGCTAGAGATAAAATCTTCAGATCCATGGCTGCTCATATCAGAGAACTGTAAGTTAAAAAAAAAAAAAATGACACAGATGGAAGCTTCTAGAAGTAAACCTGAGTAAGTCACACCTGTCACAGACAACGCAGGCATGTTCAGCAGATAGAGGCCTAGTGTGCTTACCCTATTCAGGTCTTAAGAATTTCCCACAATTCTGTAAGTGGTTTCATAGCCTTCGTATACATTTTCACCAGAATACTTAGAGCCAAAAGAGCAGTTAGCTTTATATCAAATATACTGTAAATATAAAGGACTATATAAACATCCCATAGAACATTGTTCAACAAATGAGTAAAGCAACAGCCTCGGAAATGGTGAGAGCCACTAAGATGGTATAATAAAGACAAGTGGGGCTGAAGGTGTGGCGCAGTGGTATGGTGCTTGTTCAGTACGCATGAGGCCCTGGGTTCGATTCCCACGCCATCAAAAAGAAAACAGGAAGACAATGAGAGCAGGGACGAGGGGGAGATCCCGTGCACTAGCTGGGTAGCTCATACCAAGCAAAGAAAAGGCAAGCTTAGGAATTCAAGACCAGCGCTCAGATACACAGTGAGTCTGAGACCAGCCTAGGCTATAAGAGGCTCTGTCTCAACAACCTGAAGGGCACAACCAAAACAAATGAGGCCCTAGTGACACGCCAAATGCTTTCAGGAGAACGGTCTGAACTGGAAATTAAGAGACTAAATTTAGGTAGCCCAGGCAACCTAGATGATCGACAGTACTGGGAAGGCGGATTTCATAAGCAAAGGCCGGCAGGCCTGAGCTGGCTGCAATGGCGGCCAAGTGAGCAGTGAGGCGGCTGGAGAGACGGGCTGGGACGAGACAAGACCTCGAGCTTCAGCACGACCACCGTCAAAAAGTTTGTGAGCAAGAGAATCTGACGAGACTGAAAATAGTCTTTGAGGCAACTGAACACCAAATTAATGTGCGAATCAAAGTGGGGAGGGAATGTGGAGAAAGAAGAAACCAAGAGGTGGCCTGGAGCTGTGTCGGTGGCAAAGAAAAAGTCACGTGGAGAGGGAGGACCTGGGCAATGGACAGGTGCACGGAGGGACACTGGACACAGGACGGCGTGGTAGGGAAGAGATAATGCAGGCTGAGGGGGACCCACCTTCCTCCTCTCCCTCCTCTCCCCACCCTATATATGGTACCAGCATCTACTTGGCGGCTCCACCCAGACACCTGGGCAAATCCTCAGGAACCACTGTCACCCTCCAGATCCACGGCCAAGTCCTACCCAACCGGCTCTCAAAGCCAACCCTGACGCTGACTCTCCTCCACCTCTACTCGGGCTACATCCCTTCAAAGCCCCGGCACCCAGCACCCAGCCACGGCAAAAATCGTGTCTTCACTTGTTCCCCTCTGCGTGGCAGTAAGATTTTGGGGGGGGGGAGGGGGGTTCGAGACAGGGTTTCTCTGTATAGCCCTGGCTGTCCTAGAACTCACTCTGTAGACCAGGCTGGCCTCGAACTCAGAAATCTGCCTGCCTCTGCCTCCCAAGTGCTGGGATTACAGGCATGCACCACCACGCCTGGCTAGTAAGATATTTTTGAAAACAAAAACCAAATCACATAGTTTCTTTCCAATCTATCCTTATTGTAAAAGTAATTTTCCATTGCTTTCTTGTTAGACAAGAATCCAAAAGGAAGCCGGGCGTGGTGGCGCACGCCTTTAATCCCAGCACTTGGGAGGCAGAGGCAGGCGGATTTCTGAGTTCGAGGCCAGCCTGGTCTACAGAGTGAGTTCCAGGACAGCCAGAGCTACACAGAGAAACCCTGTCTCGAAAAACCAAAAAAAAAAAAAAAAAAAAAAAAAAAAAGAATCCAAAAGGAGGAGAAAGGGAAAAGGAGGAAGAAGAGGAAGGAGGAGGAAAGGAAGAGAAAGGAAAGAAGGAAGCCAGGTGGCAGTGACACGTTCCTTTAATCCCCATACAGGGGAGGCAGAGGCAGAGGCAGGTGAGTCTCTGTGGACTCAAGGCAAGCCTGGTCTACATAGTGAGCTCCGGGACAGCCTGGGCCACCCTCATCCCGCAAAAAAGAGACCTTATGAGACCTTATGTCAAACACACACACACACACACAGTCCTGGGACTGGAGAGATGGCTCAGCGCTGAGCCTCCACTGCTCTTCCAGAGGGGCTGAATTCCAATCCTAGCACCCACATCAGGTGGCTCACAACTGATTGGAACTCTCTTCTGGCCGCAGAGAGCAGCTCCGCCCACATGTCCTTTATGGCTAAGCCTTACTACTTCCTTTATCACTCTTTTTTTTTTTTTAATGTTAAATAAAGAATTAGGGGGGAAAAAAAATCACATAATGGAATTAACCAGACCCAAAGTCTACACACGTCAGTGAGCTTCTACAAGGTTTTAACAGCTATTCTGAAGCTGGGGCGCTTCACACTGGGCTTTACACCTGTGGATCAAGTATGTTCTTATGCACTTACCAAACCCAGAAAAATATGAGTTCAGACTAGGTGATGAGAAAGGACTGGTTGTAGGTAAGGGGCATTTCAGTCGTGAAAAGGGACATAGAGCTAATTGTAGTTTTGACCTTATCACTCTTCTAAGAACAATGAATAGTTTTCTGTCCTTCAAATCCCCAGTGTTCTTATAAACGGATTTCTCATCTGAAACAGAATACCACTCTCCCATCCTTGCTCTCAATTTCCACAAAATCTTTCGACCTCAGCTCCACCCACTCCCTCTCAGATGCTCTGGTTAAATGTTCTCCCTTACATCCTCTACAAACACCAGTGAAATTCCTTCCACGATGTTACCAACTGTTTGGTTATTTAATGATATGAGCGCTCTGCTGCATACACATCCGCCTGCCTGACGAGGTCGCCAGATCCCCCTATAGACGGTTGTGAGCCGCCATGTGGTTGCTGGGAATTGAACTCAGGACCTCTGGAAAAGCAGCCAGTGCTCTTAACCTCTGAGCCATATCTCCAGCCTCCCCCTCCCCCAACTTTTATTATTACATTTTAAATTAATGGCTAGGTCTCCCACTGGTCTACAGTTCCATGAGTGTTTCCAGCTTTATCATTGTTAATCTCGTGCACAGTAACAAGCTTATATTAAGGAACTAACAGATATCTGATGTGGGCCAGAGGTGTAACTCAGCTGGCAGAACTGCCTAGCAGGCCTGAGGCCCTGGGTTTGATGCCGTCGTAACCCTAGAACTGTGTAAACCTGGCATGGTGATGCACTCCTGTAATCCCAGCACTCAGGTGGGAACAGGATCAGGTCATCCTCAGCTACACACTTTGTAGCCAATATAAGACACTGGCTCAAAATCAAAACGAAAAGGAAAAAGAGACAAACTATAAAATAAGGCAGCTAGTGTAGATTTTGCTACCTTAACTTCTATATACAGTGCCGAAAAAATACTAAGCGCTTAGTGATGACTGGGTGATTGCTTTGTATGTTATCTTTTTTTTTTTTTTTTTTTTTTTTTTTTGGTTTTTTCGAGACAGGGTTTCTCTGTGTAGTCCTGGCTGTCCTGGAACTCACTCTGTAGACCAGGCTGGCCTCGAACTCAGAAATCCGCCTGCCTCTGCCTCCCAAGTGCTGGGATTACAGGTGTGCGCCACCACGCCCGGCTTTTGTATGTTATCTTTAAAAAGCTATATAAATGGAAAAACTAAATAAAACATCCGGTGGGGTCTTGAATATCCTGCCTATTCTACGCGTTGCCACTGGCCTGTCTTCCCACTGGCACTGGGCTCCACGCGCAAAACCCGGCTGGGGGACCCTCCAGAAGCCGGCGCTGACACTGCAGGGCAGGGCCGAAAGGGAGGGGTGAGCGGGGCGCGCTCGGAGAAACCCGCCAAAGCTGATGGCTCCGACCCCTGCGCAGGAACCAGGCACGGCGGCACGCCACATCTCAAGAGAAGCCCGCCTGTTCTCACCGTCCCCCTTCCTCCCTCCCTGTAAGCACAGACCCTGGCCAGTCACCTCAACCTCAGCGTAGGATCCTTCCGAAATTCCCGCTCAACTCCACGCAGCCGCACTTCCGTTGTCCAGAGCAACAGGTCCCGCCCCCGTGGCGCACTTCCGACTTCCTAACTCGGTGGGGCATACCATTTTAGAGGACAAAATGGGGGGATCTTTGCGGAGACCGTGGTCGAAGTTCGCGGGAGAGGGAGGTGTAACCTGTTCACTCGCTTTGGGGGGGACCGCAGAGTGAGCATGCGCGTTATGGTATGACTGGGTTAAGCTTTCCTAGAGCTCTGTAGTTGAAGTCAGTGCAGAAGGGATTGAACTAATTGATGGAGGATCAGGTCTTTTGCATCGGAAGTACCTGAAAGGTGTGTGTGTGTGTGTGTGTGTGTGTGTGTGTGTGTGTGTGTGTGTGTGTGTTTGCATTGGAAGTATCTTTTGCATCGGAAGTACCTGAAAGGTGTGTGTGTGTGTGTGTGTGTGTGTGTGTGTGTGTGTTTGCATTGGAAGTACCTAAAAGGTGTGTGTGTGTGTGTGTGTGTGTGTGTGTTTGCATTGGAAGTACCTAAAAGGGGTGTGTGTGTGTGTGTGTGTGTGTGTGTAAGGTGCGCGTGTGTACGGAGTGTGTGTGTGTGTAAGCTAACCTCTACCTCCTTGCATAACCTCAATGTTTAGCAGTTACTTTCCCAGAAGCAGTAAATGTTCAATACATTTGCTAATAACCACCTGAGTGCACCGTCAAGATCAATGAAACAGTGGACTGAAATTTTACTTTAGATGGAGGGTGCAGTTGTGCCCAGTGCTCAGAATCAAGCTCCTGGTTAACCAAGCACGTGAAAGGTGTTTAGGAGGGTAGAGGAGAAGCAGAGGCATGTAGCTGCCTTAATATTAGGGGCAGTGGGGGGAAGGGCGTGGATCTATTGACATTGTCTAGCCATGTCCTTGTCAGATGAGTACCTCAGAGCTTGTTTGATGATGAGCTGAGTGTGGAGGTCTGAAGTAGAACCCCTTGGATGAAGCTATACGTTGTCTGTGTTATTATTAGTCTACACTGTGGCAGTGGGGACTGAACGGGTAGGTGATGGCAAGGCTTCAGATTCTAAGGGCATCAGTGAAATGGGTCTATGTGACCAGATCTGGAAGAAACAACTGCTGGAGGAGATGTATCTCAGCTGTTGTCTGAGGTAGGGTTTTAGTGCAGACACCATGACCAAAGCAACTCTTATAAGGACATTTAATTGGGGCTGGTTTACAGGTTCAGGGGTTCAGTCCATTATCATCAAGGCGGGAGCATGGCAGCATCCAGGCAGGCATACGTGGTACTGGAGGAGCTGAGAGTTCTACATCTTCATCTGAATGAAGCTGCCAGGAGAAGACTGACTTCCAGTCAGCTAGGATGAGGGTTTTAAAGCTCACACCCACAGTGATATACCTATTCCATCAAGGCCACACCTTCAAATAATGCCACTCCCTGGGCCAAGCATATTCAAACCAGGACCGCTGTCTTCCCATGCTCCTTGGTGGGACTCTTCTACATTTCTGTCTCTACAGTGAACTGTGAGAAGTAGATAAAACTCAGCAGCTGAGGTTGAGGGTGAGTCCTAAGAGGAATCCTTTACTTCACTAAAGAAACAGATGACTTCATCCCATCTTCCCACAAAACCTTCCTTCCAGACTCCTTCTAAGACTGCACCATTCAGCTAAGTCTATTGACAGTCTATATAGATTAAATAGGCTCACTAGCATTTCCATATGTGTGTGCATCTCATAACACTTAGTGAATTGTCTGTATAAATGTCTAACCTGTTACATGAATAATATAGTATCTATGTTTTTTCGTGAACATTAACTTTTTGCTTATGTTTTTTGAGACAGGATCTCACATAGCCCAGGCTGGCTTTTTTTGTTTGTTTGTTTGTTTGTTTGTTTGTTTGGATTTGGTTCTTTTGAGACAGGGTTTCTCTGTATAGCCCTGGCTGTCCTGGAACTCACTCTGTAGACCAGGCTGGCTTCAAACTCAGAAATCCGCCTGCCTCTGCCTACCAGAGTGCTGGAATTAGAGGCATGTGCCACCACCGCCCAGCCCCAGGCTGGCTTTTAACTTGCCACATAACTGTGGCTAGCCTTGATATATTTCGTAAAGCCAAGGATATGTTTTATAGAGCATGGCACGGTTGCAGTGGGTGAGGGTACCTTAACAGGCCCAGGCTAAGGCATCCCTTCACCCTGAGATACCAGCCAAATGACGGGACTAGTATAGAATAGAGTTTATTTGGGAGCATGGGAAGAGGGGGGTTGAGAAGGGAGTAGAGGCAGAAAAAAGAGAGGGGAGAGAGAGAGTAAAAGATAAAGATGGAGAGAGAAAGAAGAGGCCAACCAGGAACATGGGGGGGGGTCAGAGCAAAGGGGGTCAGAGAGAGAAAAGGGTCAGAGACTCAGAGAAGGAAGAGAGGCCAAACAGTCCCTTTTATAGCAAGCCAGGCCTACCTGGCTGTTGCTAGGTAACTGCTGGGTAGAGCTGAGAAGGAATGCTAAGGTGCTAACAGGCCTTGAACTCCTAATCCTGCTTCTACTTCCCAAGTACCTGGGCTTGCACATGCACCTCCACACATGGCTGGCCAGCATTAACAGAGTTAGTAAGATAGAGAAGAGATTCGGATTAGCATCAGCCCTTCCTCTCAGGCGCAGACTTCCTTTACTACGCAGCGAATTCATCTTTTCCCATTCAGTTCACCAGCTAGATTCCCTATGTGAGCCACTAGGCAGGGACTTACCGGGGCTTCATTTGTAACCCCAGTGCAGGTCTGGGGGCTCGCTGGCCAGCTAGCATAGCTGACTTTGTAAGCTCCAGACCAGAAGATAGAACCCAAGTCATGGCACTGGCCGTTGTCCTCTGGCCTGCACTTGCACATGCATGCACAGCTGCTAAAATAAGCATGTGTGTTCATATACACACATTAAAAAATAACAGGGCTTGAGAGATGGCTCAGCGGTTAAAAGCACCAACTGCTCTTCCGAAGGTCCTGAGTTCAAATCCCAGCAACCACCTGGTGGCTCACAACCATCCATAACAAGATCTGACTCCCTCTTCTGGAGTGTCTGAAGACAGCAACAGTGTACTTACATATAATAAATAAATCTTTAAAAAAATAACAAAAGTTTGTCTGCCTCTGCATGCTTCCTGAACTTGGGTCTGATAACCTCTGCACCAGAACAGCTCTGTCCTTGAGTTTCTAAGTCTTACTGAACACCTTTCTGAATAGTGCAGCCTCTTTAACCCTTTGTACTGGCTGGTTTTGTGTGTCAACTTGACACAGGCTGGTGTTACCACAGAAAAAAGAGCTTCAATTGGGGAAGTGCCTACATGAGAGCCAGCTGTGGGGCATTTTCTCAATTAGTAATGGGGATAGCGCCCACTGTGGATGGTGCTGTTCCTGGGCTGGTGGTCCTGGGTTCTATAAGAGAGCAGGCTGAGCAAGCCAGGGGAAGCAAGCCAATAAGTAACATCCCTCCATGGCCTCTGCCTCAGCTCCTGCTTCCTGACCTGCTTATGTTCCAGTTCTGACTTCCTTTAGTGATGAACAGCAATGTGGAAGTGTAAGCTCAATAAACCCTTTCCTCCCCAACTTGTTTCTTGGTCATAATGTTTGCACAGGAATAGAAACCCTAAGACATCCTTTCATGCCCATTCTGATATATACATATATGTGTGTATATAGACATATATGTGTGTGATATACACGCACACACATTTTGTGTGTGTGATCTAAGAGTTAATATTGGCAAATAAGATTGGAATGAAATTCTGATGGTTGTCTATAGTCAGCTTTTCAAACAAAATTAACAATACTTGGGAAACACAGCCAAGAAAGCCATGAATTTATTTTTCTTCAATAAATTGTGACACGAATATGTCCATCCATTTCGGCTCATGACAGAAACAAAGTTGAAAGGCTCTTTACACTAATATGCTGACCCTGCAAATGCAGGCCCCCTTCTCCCGTCTCTACAGTCAGCCGGGTTCAGGGAACCCAAGGGTGTGTGCCAGTACAGCGGCGCAAGTTTGTGGGACAGTGAGGACAGTGGCCCATTGTTCTCAGCAGAGGAGCTAGAGGTGACCAGGACTCTGGGGAGGGAAGAGGAAGGGAGGGAAGGCGGGGTGGGGAGGGGGGAGGGGGGTCAGGGGAAGGGCTGTGAGCAGAAAGCTGTGCCACAGGGAGCTCTGCCTCCCCAGAGGGCCTCCTGCCTGTGACTGTCCTTAGATGCTCTGGGCCAGCGCTTCCCCACCTTCCTAACGCTGAGACCCTTTAATACACTTCCTCATGTTGTGGTGACCTCTAACCATAAAATTATTTTTGTTGCTCCTTCATAACTGCAATTTTGCCACCTTTATGAATCATAATGTAACTATCTAATATGCAGGATATCTGATATGAAACCCTTGTATGTTGGTACCAGGATCTCTGAAATCTGTGACCTCACATATAGGCAACAGCGTGACCCCGCACACCTGTTGCCAAGGCAACAGCCACCATCTTCCCAGAATCCACTTGGCTCACCTCCCACCTTTACCTGTGACTACATCACTATCCATATAAAAAAGGAAGACCCTTCTGATCTCTCTCTTCCCCTTTCTCTTTTCGCCTCCATCTTGCCCTTCTTTCTCTTAATAAACCTCACGTGAAACTGGCCTGGTGTGTTCTTTCTGGAGCCGCTCGAGGATCACAACATTGTGAAAGGGTCCGTCAATCCGCCCCTCCCCCCCAGGGATCATGACCCACAGGTTGGGTCTAGACAGCCCTCTCCTACTAGGCCATGTCATGGTCGTCCTCTCGGTACACAGGGATGCTTTGTGATGAAGCCCTTTGATTGGTCCTTACTGAGCCTCTTAGCAGCCAGGACTTATCTCCCAGGAGCATCACAGCCAGTGAGGTTCCTTGGGCATAACAACATGCCGCAGCCTAGGCGAATTAACCCACGGACATCCATTCTCTCAGAATCCCGGAAGTTGGAGGTCTAAGAGCTAGGTATTATTCTTTGATGCCACCTCCTTAGCTTATAGGTAAGTCCCAGACTGTGGTGAGATCAAAACATTTCTGTGGCTGGATTCCAGAAAGGAATGACCTGTGCACATGAGCTCAACCTTACCCTGAGCACATCGAGGAGAGAGAACCAGGACTAAAGGTGGACTGCTTGGGCCCAGACACCACTGTCTGTGGTGAAAGCAGGGAGCTCCCTGACTTCGGAATCCTCCACAGAGAATCATCTAAAGAACTAGCATCCCTCATAGCGCGGTGATAAACCAAGACAGAGAGGCTGGTGCTCCCTGCTGAGGGGCGGCTCAGGGGTTTCCGGGGCCGCACTGAGGGTTGGATGCGTTCCGTTCGGCTTGGTGCCCGCTGGTTCTGCACTGCGCACAACTACGAGGTCCCCCAGATCACTCCCCAGGGATCGGCAAGCTAAGCCCCTGAAGTGGGTGCTGGCATCCATCTCAGGACTTCCCCCACAGCCCCAGCTGGATCTCCAGTCATCCCGGTTCTCGGAGGGGACTGACTTAACCACACAGCGAGAAAGGTGCTGAGCAAGGACTGAAAAGCAGACATGGACAACGGAGATCTGCCGTGGTGCCACACCCCTGTTTCCTTGCCTTTGCGTAGCAGAGGTGGGAGGGTCAGGAATTCAAAACCTACCTAGGCCATACAAAACAAAAGGAGTCAGGGGCTGAGAGTATAGAGTTCTTATAGTGTCAGCCCCTAGGTTCTGTCTTCAGCGACCTACAAACACATACAATAAAAGCAGGCAGTGTGGTTTGGGGCCAGCCTGGGATACCTAGCAGGTCTTCCCCTGCTCAGCCTCGCTGGCTCCATTTCCCTCGGCCATGTGGGACAGTGGACCGTAGGCCTGGATTGCGGCAACGATCACACTGACAATTTCTCTTCACTTCTCTATATGTCCTATCCTTCGTGGGGAGGGAGTAGGTTCCCAGGCTCCCCTGCCTCCCAGTTAGAGAGGGCAGGGAAATGAGACGGGGCTGGCCCAGATCCCAGTGGAGTGGCTTCCACACGGCTGAACAGAGAGCTCCAAGCAGGAGCTCACAAAGCAGGGCTTTGATGGTGGCTCCGCAGGCCGGCCTCTCCCCTCTCCCTCAGGGTGCCTCGCTTGGTTCATTCTGGGCCTCCTGTGAGCCTGATTGAATGGGAATCGGTGGGCCTGAGAAGTTCCTTGTGACTCGCTAATCCCAGTTTGCTGATCTGACCACACCCCCAAAGGAAGCAGCCTCCAGAACCCCAGAACAATTCAGGCGCCTCGTAGCCCCCAAGAAAGAGCTGTCAGGTAAGTCAGTAGCAAGGCCTGGCTGGGCCAGCGAGCATAAGAAAGAGTGTGTGCACCGGACGGGGGGTGAGAGCGGTCAGGGTTGGGGGTGGCGAACACGGCATCGCAGATAGCTTGGACTGGCTTGTAAAGCGGTCCGCCATTCCGCAGGGTGGGCCACAGGCACACGCAGCACATACAGATGCGGCGTACCTAATTCAGTTAGAACTGCAGATGATCAGATACTTTCTATACCCTAGGATTGGTAGTTAATTATATTTTATTTGCTAATTTTAAATGCCAGAGAGCGTCGATGTGGAGTTAGGGGTAGCATGTTTTCATTACATACATGCCTACAGTTAATGAATAAGAACATACATGCCTACAGCTAATGGATATGAACGTTTTAAAAATAAGAGATAATGAGTGCTTCTCTGTGCTGACTTTAATCTTGCATTTCTCAGATCTGGGACTTGGGCTGGTGATCTGCACGTTTGGCTGGGGTAATCCACTAATACCTCTTGAATTCTTCAAAGGCTCACTTTACATTGTTTGCTTGAGACAGGGTTTCCCTACGTAGCCCTGGCTATCCTGGAGCTCACTACGAAGTAGCACAGGCTGGCTTCAAAATCGGAGATCCCCTGAACGCTGGGATTAAAGATGTGTACCACTCTGTCCAGCTTTTGCTTCTTTTTTTTTTTTTTTTTTTTTTTTTTTTTTTGAGATAGAGTCTCATGTAGCACAGGCTGGCTTTGAATTAACTATGAATAACAAGGGTAACCTTAACTTCTGACTCTTTTGCCTCTATCTTGCAAGTTCCGGGAAAATAGGTGTGTGCCACAACTGTCAGCTCTTAGTCTTTCCATCCACATATGTGGACCTCTGTCTGTCAAATATTTGGATGTCTGTCTGCTATCCAAAGAGATGGCTTATACTTTGTTCTTGTGGGTAGGTTCCAGCCCCAAGAATTCCCTTGTCCTTTTGGGGGCTGTGGTAAGGAAGGAACAGGCCCTCAGATATTCTCTGAGATCCTCAAGTTTATGTATAAATTGGGTTAATCTCAGTGTTAAAAGAGGGAGAAAAGACTGTTATAGAGCAGGAGTCCCCTCTCGGTTATGTCACAGAACCCCGAGGTCCTTGTGTCAGTCACTTTTGGTAGCTACCCTTATCCTCAGTTTGCTCGAAGTCTCCAAAGGATTAAATATCTCTCCTATGGTCACTCAGGTGGTAAAAGTCAGATTCAAATCCAGATCTCCCCAACATGCAAGGTTTCTGTCAGCACCTCCCCCAGGGACTTTGCACAGAGATTATTTGGCTTGAGGCAAAGAGACTCAGTGTCAGGTAGACAGGTAGATACAGGTTCAAGGGCCATTTTTTTGTTTTTTTGTTTTTGTTTGTTTTTTGGGGTTTTTTTTGTTTGGTTGGTTGGTTGGTTTGGTTTGGTTTGTTTTTTTGGTTTTTTTCTGAGACAGGATTTCTCTGTGTAGCCCTGGCTGTCCTGGAACTCATTCTATAGACCAGGCTGGCCTCAAACTCAGAAATCTGCCTGCCTCTGCCTCCCAAGTGCTAGGATTAAAGGCCTGCGCCACTACTGCCCGGCTTCAAGGCCCAGTTTGAATACCAACTGTGAGTAGGTGGCCGAACTGACCAGTGGAACCTGGTCACAGGCAGAAACAAGATGTAAAGATGTTCATTGTCTCTGGGGACATTTAGGTCTGGGAGGAGAAAATCTGGAAATGTGAGTCACAATGAATATCTGTGCTGGTGGCCCAGAAATTGTGCTGGTATACATAATCTTATTACATATTAATCCTTCCATCCCAACAAGGGGCAGTCAGGACTCAGGTGAAGTCACACGCCTTACAAGTGTGAGAGAGTATTAGAATCCAGGTCCCACATCCTGCTGCCCCAAGCTGCTTCTTGGTGCCTACAGAAGTCACAACTCAGGTATGTATCCTTGAGCTCTATGACCTGACCAGTCACTTACTTCCTTGGCCCTGGTTTCCCCTTAGATAAAACAGGAGTGGAGCTGCCAAGCCCGTGTCTGAGATAATGAATTTAGAAGTCCTTAGCATGTCACAAACCTCTGAACTGAGACCCAGGACTGATTATGTAACTGTTCACCATAGCTTCTAAGAATGAATGCCCTGGGGGTGGAGAGGTTTCTGGGATGCTCATTTGCACTGGGGAAACAAGGCTACAGAGAGGAAGAGAGATTGCTTTACACTTCAGTGATCTGACCGTGTAGCAGAAAGGGGGCCCAATCCTGGTTCGTTTCTGGCTAGCCACAGTTGAAGACTAGCTAGTATATTAGTAGTGTGCTCCCTCCAAATGCAGTATTCCCAGAGCGTAGCCCAGGAAACATGTCCTTCAGAGCGAGGTAGGGAAGGAGGGCTCTAATTTTAGTCCTCTAGTTAGAATCACAGGGGCCAAGATCCATCCATATTTCTGACCAATCAACTAACTCGAGATGCTTGAGGGACTTGGATGCTTGAGACCCACCGTTCTGAGACAAACACAAAATGGTTTCTCTAATATCACTGCAGTTCTGACTTCCTTGGCTGCTGGGGACAGGCCACCTGGAGAGGCCAGGGCAGAGCAAACAGGTTCTTTCTTTCCCCTCAGTGTCTTCAAGAGGCAGTATGTCAGAGGGGGTGAGTATCCTGGGCTCTTTGCCCCTTCTTCCCTTCCTCCCTGTACCTCAACAATCTCTCTGGGGCCCTGACCTACCAAAGGGAGGAGGCTTAGCACCGATTTTGGCCAAAGGCACTATGCAAACCCATTCGTCAGTTGTTCTGGCTGCTGGGGACAGAGCTGTCCCTTCTACTTGACTCCTCTCCACTCAGGTGGGCACGTTCCGGATGATCCCTGAGGAGGAGCAGGAGCTCCGGGCACAGCTGGAGCAGCTGACAACCAAGGATCATGGTCCTGTCTTCGGCCCGTGCAGCCAGCTGCCCCGCCACACTTTGCAGAAGGTGAGGTGCCAGAGTGGGAGGGGGGGAGTGTGGGGACAACCTGGGAAGCAACCAGGCAAGGGTGGGATGGAAGGGACAAAGGCTTCTGTCTTTTAGAAAAGGTCCCTCCCCACTCTCCAGGTTATCCTAGATCTAAGAGACTAGTGTGTTCTAGAAATGATCCTGAAGTCAGCGCTATTGCATCAGCTGCATTAATCAGTACTCAGAGCACCTTAGTCTAAGACCCCCCCAGCCTGGAGATAATGGGCCAGGGGCCATCCTAGACTCAGATATAAAGAACACTGCTTCAGTCGGATGGTGGTGGCACACGCCTGTAATCCCAGCACTCTGGGAGGCAGAGGCAGGCGGATTTCTAAGTTCAAGGCCAGCCTGGTCTACAGAGTGAGTTCCAGGACAGCAGAACTATACAGAGAAATCCTGTCTCGAAAAAACCAAATCCCCAAAACAAAACAAACAAACAAAAGAACACTGCTTCAGAAGTGGCCCAAGTAAACAAGGGTACAGTGTCACCAATAGAAAAGCCTCAGGCTCAAGTTCTAGGACCAGCCATAAACCAGTTGTAGGACGGTGAGCAGACAGCTTTTTCCTTCTCTGGGTCTGGCCTCTTTCTGTGCCTATGAACTATGGCTGTTAGACTAGCCCAGAGTGATCAGAGTGCCCTCTGCTGGGGGTGGCAGCTGTCTTACGGGTGCTGGGACAAAGATGGGAAATGGGAGAGTTCAGCTTCAGGCTCTCGGCTGCACCGGCTGCTATATCCACGGCAAGTGCTCTGGGGTCATCACATCCTAATTCTTCTCCCTTGCCCGTCATGCTGCCCAAGGGAAGAGCTGACCTAGTCATTCTCACGGGTCTTCTGGCCCAGCCCGAAGAAGGGCTGTGAAGCTCTGGGGCTGAGGCAGGCTGCCCTAGCTGGGTCAAGTCGGGGAGGCCACTGAGTGAAGGAAAAAGCCTGAGCAGGAGTCCCAGAAGTGCCTCCTTCTCCTCGTGGAAACTGGGGCAAGAACACATCACCTCCAGCCCCCTTAACCTGCTCCTCTGGGAGATGGGATCAGACCACTAACTGAGCGGAGAGGCTCATGCCTTTAACCCCAGCACTTGGGAGGCAAAGGGTGGAGAATTATAATATTAAGGTCAGCCTGGGTTATATATAGTGATCTTGTCTCAAAAGAAACAAAAACAGGCTTGGGTGTGTGGCTCAATTGGTAGAGTTGTCTAAAATGCATGAGATTCTGTATTGGATCTCCAGTATCTCTTAGAACTGGGCATGGTAACACATGCCGGGAATCCCAGCACATGGGCAGTGCAGGCTGGATCAGAAGTTCCAGGGCAACCTTGGCTATATAGCAAAGTTGAGGTCAGCTGGGCTAGAGATCCTGGCTCAGACAACAACCAAACTGCCGGGCGGGGGTGGGGGTGGGGGGTGGGGGGGTGGGGGGTGGGGGGTGGGGGGGTGCACGCCTTTAATCCCAGCATTTGGGAGGCAGAGGCAGGGGGATTTCTGAGTTCGAGGCCAGCCTGGTCTGCAGAATGAGTTCCAGGACAGCCAGGGCTACAGAGAAACCCTGTCTCGAAAAAAACAAAAAACAAAAAACAAAACAAAACAAAACAAACAACCAAACAAAAAACAACCAAACAAAACCAAGGGCTTGGGGAGGTGGCTCATTGACTATAAGGTACTTGCCATTAAACCTGACCCAAGGACCCACATAGTCCCGTGGGTGGTCCTCTGACTTCCACATGAATATCACAACACACACACACACACACACACACACTCCCCTAAATACACATACTCTCTGTCTCTCTCTGTCTCTCTGTCTCTCTCTCTCACACACACACACACTAAACAAATAAATGCAAAATGCAACTAAAATCACAAATCAATCAATCAATCAATCAAACAAACAAACAAACAAACAAACAAAAAAACCAAACCAACCAAATCCCTCCAATGAGTTGTGGCAAAGATTAAAACCATACTGGCGGAACGGAGAGCCGGCACAGTGGTGAACAGCATCTGCTGCTCTTCCAGAGGACCCAGGTTAGCTCTCCAGCTCCCACATTGCGGTTCAGAACTATTCATAACTCCAGTTCCAGTGGACTTGATGCCTTCTTCTGACCTCACAGCCACCAGGCATGCACATGATACACATGCATACATGCAGGCAAAACACTCACATGAACAGTGACTAAATTCAGTAAATTTATATATATATATATATATATATATATATATATATATAGAGAGAGAGAGAGAGAGAGAGAGAGAGAGAGAGAGAGGACTTAGCAGGCTGTCTGGCAAGAGCACAGCGCACATGGACACTTGTTAGAAACATTTTATTGATGTCAATATCTTGCAAACAAATCCAGGCTGAGCAGTTTGACTCTCTCCAAATGCAAATGTCTATGAGAGAGCAGCATGCCACACCTTGACTTGTTAGAGCAGAGCTGCAGAGTAAGACCCCAGCCGCAGCGCTCTGCGCATGCCCAGCAGGCCAGCTTAGATTTGAGCCTTTTCACACGTGCCTGTTGGTCCACATCAGCGCCTGTTGGTAACTTCCGCCCCACCTCACCCCGTTCTAGGCCAAGGATGAGCTGAATGAAAAGGAGGAGACCCGGGAGGAGGCGGTGAGGGAGCTACAGGAGCTGGTACAGGCACAGGCAGCTTCTGGGGAGGAGCTGGCCCTGGCAGTGGCTGAGAGGGTGCAGGCGAGAGACAGCGCCTTCCTCCTGCGCTTCATCCGTGCCCGCAAGTTCGATGTGGGCCGAGCTTATGAGCTGCTCAAAGGTAAGGCCTGCGCTGAGGGGCTGGCCCTGGCATGCGTGGGGTTAGTGGGGTGGGCAGAGTAAGGAGGGCGTCTACCCTCTCTACACTAAGAAACTTCCCTTATGCCACGAGGTAGTCACTGTTTCCATATCCTTCGTAAGTGTGTGTGTGTGTGTGTGTGTGTGTGTGTGTAAACTGTGCAGGCTTCAAGGTCACTTTGGATCACTTCTCCTTTAAGGGGAAGCTATTGGTAGCTCCTTGGCAATTGCTACTGATGGCAGGGACCTGTTCAGGGCTGGTAAGAAGGACATTTGTGGACCACGTAGGCACTGCCAGCATCAGGAAGGCCTTCTGGGTCCAGGCTCCACCTCATGTCCGCATGGCTGGCGATGTTCACATGTAATTGCCACAAGAGTTAGGGGAGGCAGGCCAATCTTAAGTCGTGGGAAGAAAACACAGGGCGCAGAGAGTTGGATATTCTGTTAGACACAGGCAGCAGCCACACCCTTGATTCTTGTCATGTGCCACCTAAGAAGGTGGGTGAGGGGAGTTGAAATGGCTCCCGGCAGGGCTCCTTCTCCCCCCCCCCCCAGGCTACGTGAACTTCCGGCTCCAGTACCCTGAACTCTTCGATAGCCTGTCCATGGAGGCTCTCCGCTGCACTATCGAGGCCGGCTACCCTGGTGTCCTTTCCAGCCGGGACAAGTATGGCCGAGTGGTTATGCTCTTCAACATTGAAAACTGGCACTGTGAAGAGGTCACCTTTGATGAGGTCAGCTGGGCTCTCTCCTAACTATGGTTGCAGTCCCCGAGAGGCAGGTCGGGTCCGCGGAGGGAGGAGGCAGGCAGGCAGCATCTTCCAAGCAGGGAGGGAATCCCTAGCATGCTCGGGCGGCCGGAAAGCCCAGCAGCTTTGCCAGTAGAGCCCACTGGCCTGGTTATCCCCAGCAATGCCACGTGGAGACAGCAGCTGTGACTGAAGGAGACCTTGCCAAACACTGAAAGCCGAGCAATAGAGAGAATGGGGGTCAGAGGATGACGGGCTGGAAGAGTCTGGAAAGCACAGGTCCTGTCCTGCTTAACCGCTGCCTTCTGTACGGCTAAGCCCTCGAGAGGGCTGATGAAGGGAAAGAATTAAGGGCTCTTTCATCCTCCCTCCCTCCCTCTATCTCTCCCTCCTTCCCTCTATCTCTCCCTCCTTCCCTCTCTTTCTCCCTCCCTCTTCCCTCTCTCTCCCTCCCTCCTTCCCTCTCTACTTTTTCTCTCTCCCTCCTTTCTCTCTCTCTCTCTCTCTCTCTCTCTCTCTCTCTCTCTCTCTCCCTTTCTTTTTCTTTTTCTTTTTGGATTTTTTTTTCCGAGACAGGGTTTCTCTGTATAGCCCTGGCTGTCCTGGAACTCACTCTGTAGACCAGGCTGGCCTCGAACTCAGAAATCCACCTGCCTCTGCCTCCCAGAGTGCTGGGATTACAGGCATGTGCCACCACCACCCGGCTGGCTTTTTTTTTTTTTTTAAAGATTTATTATTATAAATAAGTACACTGTACCTGTCTTTAGACACACCAGAAGAGGGTGTCAGATCTCATAACGGATGAGCTGTGAGCCACCATGTGGTTGCTGGGATTTGAACTCAGGACCTTTGGAAGAACAATCAGTTCTCTTAACCGCTGAGCAATCTCTCCAGCCCTAGAGCCCAGACTTTGAGAAGGGATTAGACTGCACCAGCCAGTCCTTCGCTCTAAATGGTGATAGAAACAGCAAACACCGTACCTCACACCTGATCTAATTAAGGATGTTACTAGGCCTTCTCAGTAAACAAGATACTAGAGTTAGAATTAAAGCCTTTTTTACAAAGGCATTATTTGAGGGAGGAGGCCGGAGAGCCGGCTCAGCAGTGAAGCACTTGCTGCTCTTGCAGAGGCCGCAAGCCCCGGCACTGCTGTCAGGCAGCTCACACGGTCTCACGGTCTCCTGTCACACCAACTCCAGAGGAACCAACATCTTCATCATAAATAAATGATAACAAAATTAAAAATAAGCCGGCAGTGAAAATGCACATCTTTAATCACAACTGTACAGGGAAACCCTTCCTCAAAAAACAAATAACAAAACAAAACAAAACAAAAACAAAAAACCCCAAAACCAAGCAAAAAACAACTCAATAAAAATATATAAAAATAAAAAATCATTTTAAACGACTTATATACATTTAGTTTTTAAGACAGGGTCTCTGTACATAGCTCTGGCTGTCCTGGAACTCTCTATGTAGGCCAGGCTGGCCTCAAACTCACAGAGATCTGCTTGCCTCTACCTCCCAAATGCTGGGATTAAAGGTGTGCACCACCATGGCCTGCAAGGTTTATATTATTTTCAATTACGTGTGTGTGTGTGTGTGTGTGTGTGTGTGTCCAGGAGTGCTGACTCCTGCAGAGACCAGAGGCATCAGATCCCCAGGAGCTAGAGTTATAAGCAGTTGTAAGCCAGCTACCTGATGTGGGGGCTGAGAACCAAACTCAGGCCCTCTGTAAGAACAGCCAGCTCTTGTAACACAGAACTAACTATCTCTCTAGCTCCAACTGAAGGTATTTTTTTCATTTTTAGAAAAAGATTTTAAGACATGCATTTTATCATGTAAATAGTATCTATTCTTTTTAGAACATACAAAATATTAAAATCACCTATAATGGTACCTAGATATTTTTAACTACTTTATCCTTCCAATTTATTTTATATACACACACATACATACACACAAACACACTCACATTTTTCTTATCCCAGTGGGATCAGTCGTTCTTGGTGGCCCAGGACTGTAAACCCATCTACTAGGAAGACTGAAGCAAGAGTAACTTAGTAAGACACTGTCTAAAAATGCAAAGTAAAAAAGAGGGTTGGTGATATCATTTGGTAGTTTGCAATACCCTGGCTACAATCCCCAGTACAGAAAAGAGAAGGGAAGAAGGAAGGAAGGGAGGGAGGGAGGGAAAAGGGAGGGAGGGAGGCCCTTGGAAAGGTGGGTCACAGCAGGCAGGGTAATTAATGGTGTTCAGATCTGCAATTCCAGCAGAGTTGGTGTTAGGAGGGGCTCTTGTTCAAGGCTAGCGGGGGCTAAACAGTTTTCAGGGCCAGTCTGAACTACAAAATAAGAACCTAAAAAAAAGAAAGAAAGAAACCAAGGGCTGGAGATGGAACTCAGTGGTAAGAGCCTGTCTAGCATGCTAAGACTCTGCTGTTGATTTCCTGCACCGGCAACCAACCAACCAAAACCAACAAGGGATCCTTCTGTGGCACGAAACGTCACGAAGGGTGAGTTCCCTGTGTTGTTCATGTTTGACATCCCTCTGCTCCCAGGATTCCAGGGCTTAAAGCTTCCCACGTTTGCCTCCTTTCTCACCGGAAGCTGCATTCAAGGGCTCTGGGATCAACTGGTGAATGTGACATTCAGGGTTATTTTACTGGCAAGTGTTCAGTGAGGGGGAAGTCCTACATGGACACCTCTGGCAGATCTCTGCAGTGAGGAATGTGCTAGCCGGCTCTCCACTCAGGACCCTGAGAGTTAATCCTCTCCGTGGGTTGGATCTTAAGTCCTGCTTGCTGTGCGTCAGGCTCTTTGGTGCTGGGGATCCTCTCATTGGCCTTAGGACCAAGCCACATACCTAACCTCTGGGCTTCCAGATCTTACAGGCATATTGTTTCATTTTGGAGAAACTGCTGGAGAACGAGGAAACCCAAATCAACGGCTTCTGCATTGTTGAGAACTTTAAGGGCTTCACCATGCAGCAGGCAGCGGGGCTCCGCCCCTCCGATCTCAAGAAGATGGTGGATATGCTCCAGGTGAGACCCTGGGACCTCTCACAGGTGGGGAAGCTTGACCTAGTCTCCCAGTTTCATGATGCAGGGAGGGACCCCAGGGGTCGACAATCTAGTGTCATCCTGAGCAGCGACAGCCGTCGTCTCCGCCACAAACACTTGCCCGGCGATGGAGGCTGGTTCCTTTGTCTAGCCCATATCTTCTGCTTCATCTTACAAACCCGGAAACTGAGGAAGGCAGATTAAGTGACTTTGCAAGTTCACACACACAGATAAAGTGGCAGAGTCATCCCGGAACCTCAGGCCTGGCCATGTGTATTCTTTTTTTTTTTTTTTTTTTTTTTGGTTTTTCAAGACAGGGTTTTTTTTTGTGTAGCCCTGGCTGTCCTGGAACTCACTCTGTAGACCAGGCTGGCCTCGAACTCAGAAATCCGCCTGCCTCTGCCTCCCAAGTGTTGGGATTACAGGTGTGTGCCACCACGCCCGGCTTGGCCATGTGTATCCTGCTGCCTCTTTTTGCTTGAGTGTTTATCCTGACGTAGGAATCTCCCAGGCCCCTCTGATTCCTTCATCTGCTGGTGTCCCCCAGTCTCTTCTTTGAGCTCCCTTCTATTTGCCCTGTGTGCACTGGGGAAGATGAGGTGGGAAACGGCGGGTGTGATAGGGAGGACTGACCATGATGTCCTAATAGTCTACTATGGTTTGCGGTCCACCCGGAGGACAAGTGGTTTGAAAACACCTCAGTTCCCTGCTTAGGACACTGCTCAGTTGGTAGAGAGCTCCCCTAGCTTCCACAGAGAGCCGAGTGTCCTCCCCAGCACTGGCCAGTGTGCCACGTGCCTATAGCACTCAGAAGGAAGAGGAAGCAGGATTGGAAGTTCAAAGTCGTAAGTCAATCTTGTCATAAGGCCAGCTTTGAATACACATGAGACCTTGTCTCAAAAACCAAACAATACCAACACACACACACACACACACACACACACACACACACGTATACATACACCAAACATACAATCACCAAATAACCAATTTCATCCTTCTTTTTTTCTGTTGTTGTTTTTTTTTTTTTTTTTTTTTTTTGAGACAGGGTTTCTCTGTGTAGCCCTGACTGTCCTAGAATTCACTCTGTAGACCAGGCTGCCTCTGCCTCCCAAGTGCTGGGGTTAAAGGTGTGTGCCACCACTGCCTGGCCATTTCATCCTTTAAAAAAAACAAAAAACAAAAAATTAATTCTGGGGCTGGAGAGATGGCTCAGTGGTTAAGAGCACTGTCTGCTCTTCCACAGGTCCTGAGTTCAAATCCCAGCAACCACATGGCTCACCATTTATAATAAGATCTGACACCCTCTTCTGGCGTGTCTGAAGGGTGCTTACATATGTGTGCTTACATATAATAAATAAAATAAATCTTTAAAAACATTTTTAAAAATTAATTTTGGGCCGGGCGGGTGGTGGCGCATGCCTGTAATCCCAGCACTTGGGAGGTAGAGGCAGGCGGATTTCTGAGTTCGAGGCCAGCCTGGTCTACAGAGTGAGTTCCAGGACAGCCACAGCTACACAGAGAAACCCTGTCTCAAAACAAAACAAAAAACAAGCAAACAAAAATTAATAATAATTTTTGGATTTCATTGTGGTTTTGTTCTTCATCATGGGACAGCTTTAGGTTGTGTAACTTGCAGGTATCTTCCCTGTACTTTGGAGCCAAAATGAAGCCAAGGTTCTCTGGCGGCTGGCCCTGGGATGGGCTTCATGTGGTGCTGGACACGTCAGTCCTCACTCTGTGGGGAGAGGCTGTGCAAGAGCATGTGCATGCATGCGTGCATGCATGGGTGCGTGTGTGCGTGTGTGCGTGTGTGTGTGTGTGTGTGTGTGTGTGTGTGTAAGTAGGAACTTTTTTTAAAAGAAGATTTATTTATTTTATGTATGTGAATACACAGAGGAGGACATCAAATCCCATTATAGATGATTGTGAGCCACCATGTGGTTGCTGGGAATTGAACTCAGGACCTCTGGAAGAACAACAGTCCGTGCTCTTAACCTCTGAGCCATCTCCCCAGCCCAAGTAAGAACTTTTGAGACCACTGGGGCAATGGAGCCAGGGGCTATCTCTCTCTGTCACTGCAGGATTCATTCCCAGCCAGGTTCAAAGCTATCCACTTCATCCACCAGCCGTGGTACTTCACCACCACCTATAATGTGGTCAAGCCCTTCCTGAAGAACAAGCTGCTTCAGAGGGTGAGTGTGTGGCTGCCTCCTGAGCCTTCCCCAGACTGGTCCCAATTCGGATGAACAACTCCCCCTCACCCCACCACCACACACCACCACCACCACCACCACCACCACCACCACCACCACAAGGAGGCTGTAGAGAAAGACAGCCCGCGGTGCCTTTGCCTCCCCTCCCCCATCCTTCTGCTCAGCTGCCCTGCTCCCTTCCCCACAGGTCTTCGTTCATGGAGATGACCTGGATGGCTTCTTCCAGGAGATCGACGCGGACATCTTGCCTGCTGACTTTGGGGGTACACTGCCCAAGTATGACGGCAAAGTTGTGGCTGAGGAGCTCTTTGGTCCCCGGGTTGAAGACGAGAACACAGCCTTATGAGGAGATGCCCTGACAGCATCTGCGTTAGCATCCTGCCCCTTCCTCGGCCTTCCTGAACCAGCACTGGGAACAGGAAGGCCTGAAGGGACTGGTTCCCCCAGACTTCCCTAGGTTTAGGACTGCTCTAGTGGCACCTTATCCCAGACTGACCTAGAGGGCAGTGAGGCACAGGAATGCCTTTAATCAGGAGATTTGGGGGGGGGAGCTAAATTCCCACCTGCCTCTGCAGTTACAGGGCAGTGACTTTGAGAGAAGTTGGATTTCAAAGACTAACTAGGCTTTCTCTGTGATTTCCATTGTAATCGCTTTGATGCTTAGGGTGTGGAAGGCCGAGTTAAAAGCTTACTTGCAATTCAGTGAAAAGAGGAAAGAGAGGGGCTTGAAGCTCTAATGATCTTAGCAGCAGTAGGCAGAAAGGGGGTTTCCCACCCAGGATTCCAGGGAGGGAGCAGCAACCTTAGCAGCACAGTTGCGTTTGGGGCTGACCTGCTGATGAATGCCCTGGTAGCTAAGAGCTCTGGATCTGTCCGGGGTGGAGGCCATGTCCCCTCCTCCTCTCCGTCCATCCGAGGTGTGATCCTTGGGGCTGGGGCTCCCATTCACTAGATGCCGTCTGCTTTGTTGGAAGGTTTTACTTAAATGCACCTTTGACATCTTCCCACTCTTAGTCCTTCTCAGACAAATAAAACCGTTCTGTGCCTTGTGTCAGGCTCTTTCATGATGAACTTGTCTTATTTCGAGTCTCTATCCTGTGATAAAAACCTTGAGCAAAGGCAGCTTGGGGAGGAGGAGGTTTATTTCATCTTTACAGTTTGTAGCTCGTCATCCAGGGAAGGGAGGACAGGAACTCAAGGCAGGAAGTGGGGTGAGAGGCATGGAGGAGTAAGTCAGGCCTTGCTCCGCTGGACTTGTTTAGCCTGCTTCTTATTGCCCACCGACCAAGTGTGGTCCCACCCACAGAGAGCTGGCCCCTCCTACTCCTACTGTCAATCAAGCAAGCGGCCCTGTAGGCCAATCTGGTGGGGTATTTTTCCAATGGAGGTTTCCTCTTCCAAAAGGACTCGTTTGTGTCAAGCTGACATAAAACAAGTTGACGCAGCTTATGTTCCCCAAATCTGCATGTTTTGTCAAATACAAATATTATTTTTTTCTCCTATGGAGCTGGCCTCCACAAGTGCACAGTGATTTTCCAGTGCTCAGTTTTTGTAAGGGAGACTTCCTGTCAGAGCCTGCTGGCTGGGCCTGTGATCTCCTCTGAGGCAGGCGCTGCCTCATTGGGCATGGGGCTCTTGGGCACTGATCGCTACTTCCCCCAAGATGCTGTTCCTTCTTTCCTGACTAGTAGAGGACCTACTCGTGTTGTCTGGCCAGAGGTGGTGGCTGGAGGTGAGGGTTGACGGGCCTGCTTGATTCCCTGCATACCCAAGGTGAGACTCAGCAGCTCGCCTGTGGGATCACTGCGTTCTTATGTACATGAAGTACTCTGGGTGCTGGACACCTACCGTGGGCTATTTCAACTATTTCCTGAATCCTGAGGTCAGTCCAATCCCATCTGCTTTCGGTTCGTACCGCCGAGAGAATTCCTCTGACCTGCATGAGTTCTCTTTCTTGTATTCCAGTGAGGCTGTTTATGTGTATAAACGAATGAAACCTATATAAATACACACCTTGTTTTTTTAAAGACATGGCCACACTGTAGCCCAGGTTGGACTTTTACTTGTGGTTATCATCTTATCTCAGCTTCTAAGAATTGAGATTATAGAATGAGCACTGCATGAATTCACTAATTTATTTTTCTTTTACATTGTGTGTGTGTGCGTGCGCGTGCGTGCGTGCGTGCGTGCGTGTGTGTGTGTGTGTGTGTGTGTGTGATGTTGTGCCTGTGGAAGTTAGAGGATAACTTACAGGACTCAGTTCTCTCCTTCTACCATGTGTGTTCTGGGGATTGAACCCAGATTGTCACATTCTATGGCAAACCTCTTACTGTACCACCCATCTCACCACACCTGGACCAATTTCCCTCCCTCCCTCTCTCCCTCTCTCTCCCTTTCTTTCTTTCTTTCTTTCTTTCTTTCTTTCTTTCTTTCCTTTCCTCTCTTTTCTTTCTTTCTTTTTTATTTTTGTTATTTTTTTTTTTCTTAAGACAGGGTTTCTCTGTGTAGTCTTGGCTGTCCTGGAACTCACTCTGTAGACCAGGCTGGCCCTGAACTCACAGAGATCTACCTGCCTCTGCCTCCTGGGTGCCGGGACTAAAGGCATGAGCCACCACAGCCAGGCTCTTACATCTTTGTATGCAGAGGTTTGCAGTGAGTGTTCTCTGCCCAGGAAGCTTCCTCCCTTGTGGCCCTGACTGTCGGCAGTCCCCAGTGGTCTTTACACCGAACTTCCGAGCGGGAGGAAGAATCACAACAACGTACTATTACTGTGGCCAGAGGGTGGGAGGCTGGCCAGTGAGGACGTCCCCACATTTCTTTCAGCAATGTTTTAAAAGCTGAAGCTCTCTTTTCTAACTAAACCTTCTATGGAACTTTGGGATGGAATCCTAACACTGAGGAATGTCTTCAGGTCCTCTGGAACTAAAGGCATCTCAAGGACGAGAACATGGCAGTTATGTTCCGAGAATTCAGGCCAGGGGGTGACAGCGAGGGACTAGGTTTTGAGAAAACAAGTATTTGATTGAGTAAAAACTTTATTTTTCCTTTTTTGGTTGTTGTTTTGTTTTGAGACAGTAGTGTCTCTCTCTTCGTAGCTCTGGCTGTTCTGAAACTCATTTTGTAGACCAGAGATCTGCCTGTCTCTGCCTTCTAAGTGCTGGGATTAAAGGCATGTGCTACCATGCCTGGCTTTAATTAATTAATTAATTAATTAATTAATTAATTTATATGTGTACTTACCCATGCATGCATATGTAGAGGCCAGAGGTGGATGTTGGGTGTCTTCTTCTATTGCCTAGCTCCTTATTTGAGACAGGGTATCACACTGACTCCAAACTTACCGGCCAGCAAGTCCCAGGAATCCACCTGTCTCTGCCCCTCAGCTCTGGGATTACAGAAATACACCACCTTCTCCCACTTCTCTGGTTGTTTGAGACAGGGTTTCTCTGTGTAGCCCTGGCCATCTTGGAACACACTTTTTAGACCAGGTGGACCTTGAACTAACTGAGATCCCCTTGCCTCCAGAGTGTGAGATTAGAGGCAAGCATCACTCTGTCTGGCCACCCTGCTTTCTTACAGCACCCAGAACCACCAGCCAGGTGTAGCATCACCCACAGTGAACTGGGCTCTCTCATCATCCATCAAGAGGATGGGCCATAACATTGTCTGTAGGCCAATCTGGTGGGAGCATTTTCTTAATTGAGGTGCCCTCTTTTAAAAGGACTCTAGTTAGCTGGGCAGTGGTGGCGCACGCCTTTAAGTCCAGCACTTGGGAGACAGACAGGCGGATTTATGAGTTCGAGGCCAGCCTGGTCTATAGAGTGAGTTCCAGGACAGCCAGGGCTACACAAAGAAACCCTGTCTCGAAAAACAAAAAAAACAAAAACAAACAAACAAGCAACAACAACAACAACAACAAGAAGACTCTAATTCATATCAAGTTGACATGAAACTAGTCAGTACAGCTTATGTTTCCCAAATCTGCCTGTTTTGACAAATACAAAATGCTTTCCATCCATAAAACTGACTGCCACAAGTATGTAGTGATTTTTGAGCATGGGCGAGGATTCCTGTTACAGACTTTGCTTTCTGGGTATGTGGCATCCTCATAAGGTAGAGCACATTTTGGGCATGGGGCCACTTCACCTACAGAGCCATCTCCCTAGCTCTGAGAAATGTGTTTTTTTTTTTTTTCAAATTATTCTTCTAAGGTGTGGGGGCAGGTACCTTTAGTACCTTTAATCCTGGAGCTCTGTGGTAAAGGCATGTAGATCTTTATAAGTTTACATGTATGGTTTACATAATAAATTCAAGGCCAGCCAAGGCTGCCTAGTAACACACACACACACACACACACACACACACACACACTTGTGTTTTTCTAGCATTATATTACAAGCCTGAGAGGATAGTGGCTGATAGTTTTGACTGACTCCCATCTCTCTGCTGGATCCTTCCTTTCCAGCAGCCGTCCACAGTGCAGCCCAGGCTTCCTGATTTGTGGTAACTACATTTCATAAACAGGGATAGGGAAAACATTACAGGCAGATTCTGGCCAGGAAGCTTTCAGGGCAGCCTTGGCTCCTACTCAGGCTCCAAGAGGCTGCCGGAGTCCATCTAGAGTCTGCAAGGCAAGGCCTTAGCTCAGGAGCCATCATAACAAGAGAACCCAGAAGCTTTGTGAGGGGGAAGCCAAGGACCTGGGACCCATGGAGCTGCTCCATGTGTTCACACTGCCCCCTGCTGGTCTTTCTAGGCACAGCCGGAGGATGTGGACAGGAAAGGTCTGGAGGTGGATGTACAACGGGGGCTGCCTGTTAAGCCCTGTCTGGGAAGGTGGTGTTGCTCCACTAGGAGAAGATGCGGGGCGATCGTGAATGTTAAAATCTGACTCATGTTAAAATCTGACTCGTCCAGCCCCATAAGTTCTGAGCCCTCCTTTGTCTGTGATTATCCAAGTGTCTCCCCTTCCTGTGCTAATGAGATAGAGGAAGGACAATAAGATGTCTTGGAAACCACAGGAATGGGAACAAAGAACCATGAGTTTTATGACAACCATTTGGTCCCTGTAACGACATCCTTCTGGAAACATCTGGCCTGAGGCAAGAATTCGGCCACAAAGTGGAGCAGGATATGAATTGGCAGACTGCAGCTAGGCATTTCTGCTCTCCTGGTGTGAACCTTCAGAGAATAATGTGGACGGCAGACTCCGGAGGCCCATCAGCCAGGCATGGGTGGAAAGATACTCCTTGCTTCAGAGAGACTCTGAACTGAGTTGGCCATTGCTGGGAGCTGAGAGTTCCCTGGGTGACTCTGGAGTAGGCTAGTGCTGCCTAGTTCCCTGGGTGACTCTGGAGTAGGCTAGTGCTGCCTGGCCCTGGAGGGCAAAGGCATGTGCTCTTCTGGTCTTACGTGAAGTCAGCCAAGAGAAGACATGGAGACACACCAGAGGAGTTCACTGGACCATCTCCACTCTCATTTCTGGGGGTGGGGGTGGGGTGGGGAGGGTGAGGAGAGCACAGCTGAAGAAAATCAGTGTTAGAGCTGGAAGCATGTAGGCTCCCTGAAACTTGCAGGATCTCCATTAAGGGGGTGCTCCCAGGCGGTGAGCATTGCCTGGTTTGGGAGCCTGTCAGGATAGCAGAACTGAGGCTCCTCCCAGATTTGTCGGATCAGAACTGCATTTTCAGCAAGACTTCCAGGGGACTGCACACTCAAGAACCCATCAAAGCTTCCAATGGAGAGGCTTGTAACCTCTGCTCACCAGGGTCCTGCAGGGGAGTGGGCAGGTTTAAAGTTACTCTGTCATGGCCCCAGCTACATCCCAGATTTTTTTTTAAACACTAGAACTCAGGGCTGGAGAGATGGCTCAGTGGTTAAGAGCACCGACTGCTCGCTCTTCCAGAGATCCTGAGTTTAATTCCCAGCAACCACATGGTGGCTCACAACCATCTGAAATGGGATCTGATGCCCTCTTCTGGTGTGTCTGAAGACAGCAACAGTGTACTCATATAAATAAAATAAAAAACAGCAACAACAAAACAAACAAAACAAAAACAAATCCAAAAACCAAAAACCAACCCACAGGAATTAATGAGGTTACTACAGACTTGTGAGGTTAGCCCAGGCTAACCTCAAAGTTGTTGTGTTGCTGAAAGTGACCTTTAACTTCAGAATCTCCTGTCTCGGTGGCCCAAGTGCTACAGACACAGACCACAGCGCCAGGTTCTTCAGTGCTGGAGATTGAATCCAGGCCTGGCCATGTGTGAGCCAACCCCCCACATGTGTGTGGTCTGGTACTGACTGGAAACATCAATGTGTTTCTAAGCTCTCCAGTGACTTGATGGAAGGCATGGCATGTGGGTAAGCCTGTTATAGTCTACAGTCTTGTTTTATTATTTTTTCGAGACAGGGTTTCTCTGTGTAGCCCTGGGTGTCCTGGAACTCACTCTGTAGACCAGGCTGGCCTCGAACTCAGAAATCCACCTGCCTCTGCCTCCCAAGTGCTGGGATTAAAGGCATGTGCCACCACCGCCCGGCGGTTGTTTTTTTTTTTTTTTATGATTTATTTTAGTTATTCATTTTAGGCATGAGTGCTCTATCTGCATATACGCCTGCATGCCAGAAGAGGGCATCAGATCCCATTATACATGGTTGTGAGCCACCATGTGGTTGCTGGGAATCGAACTCAGAACCTCTTAACCACTGGGCCATCTCTCTTGCACCTAGAGTACTGTTTTGTGAGGTTTCTCCCCTGTTTAAGGATGATCAGTTTGGAGAATGGTAGGATGGTTGATTGGACCATAACTGTTGTACAACATATCCTGATCCAGTCAAACCATCAGCGGGGGGCCTCCTGGTGGGAGAAAAGGCCCACAAGGTCTGTTTTAAACTGCCAGGCTTTTCTCTCAGGTCTGGACTCTGTGGAAGAAACCATCTTGGAAGTCTACCATAGCAGACTTTCTTGCATAGCCATGGCCCCCCTCTCTCCCTGTGCCTGTCTGCAGCTCCTCAGCATCTCCGAGCCCAGGAATGTTCTAGTAACTATACAGCCAGGCTTGGCTCGGCCTTGCCCTTGGGCCTCTCAGTTTTAGAGACTCTGGTATGGAGCTGAATGTCAAGGTCTGTGCTGTCCAGCTAAAAACCACTGTTAAAAACAACACAGGAAACATGACAAGCATTATGCGAGCCTTTCAATCACCATTTATTTTTCTGTCAGGGTTTTTTTTTTACTGTTTTTGCCATTCCGGGCTTGAACTCAGAGCAATCCTTGTGCTTCAGTCTCCTGAGTGCTGGAAATAAAGGCATGTGCCACACCACCAAGATATAGGTATTATTTTTACCTTGTTAGAAACATTAAAAATCTAGCATTAATTCCTACCTGGAGTTAATGGACCAGGAAGTGACTAGCATGGGACCCTGCTTCCGGACCCTTTGACTCTTACTACAGATGCTTACTTAGCCTCTAATGTTGGCCTTATATAGTTTGTTCACTATAATCTGGGTATGGGAGAGGCCCAGACAGGAGAGGGGAAGAGGAATGATGCTGTGAGAATTTCATTTCCCCATTATCAACAAAAGGAAGGGGGAAAAAGGTAAAGGAAGGGGAAACTGACGTGTGTTCGTAGAGACTCTGGTACTTCCAGCAATAGGCAGACGTTCTGGGTGGCTCAGAGACACAAGGAGCGAGGAGTAGGTCTTCTCTGGGGAAGGGCTCAGCAGTAGATGGCTTCTCATTTGTTTTTTTAAACTTTGAGACAGGGTCTTACCATGTAGCTCTGGTTGGGCTGGAAATTGTTTCATCAAGCGGGGGTCGGGGGGCAGAGAGAGGCAGGAAGGTCAGGAATTTAGGCTCATCCTTAAAGAGTGAGGTTGAGCGGAGCCCAGGTTACCTTTGTCTCAAGAAAACAGAAGGAAGCAGAGGAGGAGCCACTATGGCTGTGCAGCCAACGCAGTCCGAGCCCAGTTCACATGACTCAGCCTGAGCCCGACTTACACGATGCTCTGTTGGCCTTTTAAAAGGGCAAGGCTGAGCCAGGCGGTGGTGGCGCACGCCTTTAATCCCAGCACTTGGGAGGCAGAGGCAAGCGGATTTCTGAGTTCGAGGCCAGCCTGGTCTACAGAGTGAGTTCCAGGACAGCCAGAGCTATATGGAGAAACTCTGTCTCAAAAAAAAAAAAAAAAAAAAAAAAAAAGGCAAGGCACAGGACGAGCCCCATTTCCACCTTGTCTGCATGTCCACAGTTGTCTGCATGACTCCGTTTAGGAAGTGACAAAAAAAAATAAAATAAAAGAATGTCGCAACCTTACTTACCTCAGATTCTTGGCTTGCTTCCCTAGAAAGGCATGGTTTTGGGAGAACTGGTCATATCTGGCATTTGTCTGCAAGGTTGGTTTTACATCTCGTGAGAGGAAATTAAGTTAGAGGTCCACACTGGATGTCCTCCTTTGTTGGGCTCTCCCTTGTTTTTTGAGACAGGGTTTCTCAACATGTCTGGAGTTCTATTCAGACAGGAAGAGCAGGCAGACAGTAGGCCCCAGGGGCCCTCCTTCTTTGCCTTTTAGCTGTAGAATTTATAGTCAAGCGCCACCACACCCGGCTTGAGTGCTGGGGGCTCAAACCTGTGCAGCAAACACTTTATCCACCACACCCGGCTTGGGTGCTGGGGGCTCAAACCTGTGCAGCAAGCACTTTGTCCACGGGGTCATTCCCCCATCCTCAGACGCACCCCCTTCTCATGCAGAGAACCCTCATTGGACAGATCACACACTAGCGCTTTTACATTTTTTTGTCTTTATTTTTTTTTTAAGTAAAGAAATTCCGTTGAATCAAAGATAACAAAATTACAGTTTTTGTTTGTAATGATCTTCGTTTACCACCACAGATTCCAAAAGAAATGTGAAAACATAAAACAATCAAGGATGCCATTGTTTAGTATAATTTCTTAATAAAGGTAAATATCGTCATATTTAGAAAAAATTGCATTGCTAATTGCAAGTCCGAAACACCTGCTGCTGGAAGAGTCAAAAGACCCAGCGGCACAGGGGCTTCCGGAGCAGGGACTCCAAAATACAGTATTTCCAGGGCAGCATCTGGAGTTCCGTGAAACCCAGAAGGAACAAAACAAAACTCATTAGGATCAGGAATGTGAAAGTGATGGTTCTCAAAAAAATCAATCTGGAAGCAGATCTGCCAACGTAAGACAGCGGGTCGGGTCGGTTGGAGTCTACCTGGGAAAAGGAGGGAGGCGAGCCGGCCCCTCCCCCGCCCCAGCCTGGTCACTAAGGCAGCGGCAGTGGGGGGAAAGGTTCCGAGCTCAGGTACAGTGAAGGTCTGTCTGCCTGAGGCTGCGGGAGAGAGCCAGCTCACCTCGAGCGGGTGTGGAGAGGCAACAGGATTCTACACAGACTTGTGCTTTAGGAAAACTAAAGAGGCCAAATGAAGAGCAAAGGGAGCCTAGAGCCTCTGGCCAGGAACTAGGTTTCCTCATGAGAGCAGCCTGGGAGAGCAGAGCAGTGGGTGGCCCTGGGGACCAAGGAGGTTGGCGACGACGATTTTAGGTGATGTTGACTGCTCTGTGACTGTGGTCTGGAGGCAGAATGCCCACTGAGACTAAGGGTTCTCCTACAGGCGCTAGAAGGGGACTGTCCCCAAGTTATGGCAACAGAAGATTACTTGGCTAATGGGGACCAGTTATAGATTTCCTAATTGACAGGAGTCTAGTAAAAAGTTGTGAACTTTCTGAAACTCACCATGTCAGTCTCAATCTACCAACTAGAAACTGATGTCGGCTTCTTTATTAGGCATGGGTGAAAGCTCTACTACCTACGTGTATGTCAGGAAAAGACAGCTGGGAGACGCGGCAGACGGGCTCGTCCTAAAGAGACCGCTGTCTGTGTTCCGGGTGTCTGGGGACTGTTGGCAAGCTGTACTCTGTGGCCTGTTTCTAGGGACTACTGCAGGAGGATGCTGGGCTGTAGCACCTGGAGGCAGCAAGGCCGGCAGAGCAGCCTTTGCTCTGGGTGCCGCTCTGGTCCCGCAGCCAGCGGGGGCCTGCGCCCCTGTCCTTAGCTGTAAAGATAGTTCAGGAAAAGCGACCCCAGACAGAGGGGACACTGTCCTTTGCTTAGCTAACAGGTGGAAGAAACCTGGCCCTCGATGGCTTGGCCTCTACATGCCAAGCAGGCCCCTTTTGGAAGCATCTGAGTGATCTAATGTGGCTTTGAAAGAGAGTAAGGCCAAGACGACGACGAGGACGGGCGGAGGGGCTTGTTCCAGAGTTGTTGGGGTGAGAGGTGGGGGTGATGTCATAGGAGCCTCCAGGCCACCTGAGGAAATTCTCTGGTTTGGCTGTGGCTTTTGCTTCAGACTTTCACAGTAGAAGAGTTTGAAGTCTTATGCCACAATGTTGTCATACCAGGGGATTTTCTAGAGGCAAGTTAAGGCTTTCTGGGTAAAGAGAGCAATTCCAGGTGACATGTGACAGGATGCTGAAGGGACTGCTTCCTAAGGACGCTCTCACTGCCCGAGGGAAGAAGACCCAGGAGGGCCTTCAACTCCACAAGTCCTGTCTCCACCCCCACTTCCTTCTTCGCTTAAAACTGTCACTCAAGTCAGGATCAAGGCCACAAGAAAAAGAAAAGCCTCTCACATCTCTAACACCTGCTTCCGGGGCAAACATAAACACATGTTCTGTATCTCCGGGGCTGGCAAACCCTATCTCAAGTCAGCCACTTACAAAGAGTGCTTTCATCCGGATGCCAGCCAGATAAGCTCAGCTACCCAAAGCTTCAGCCTGCAGGGGAAGGGCTTCAGTCTTGGCAACCATCCATGCTTTGCCTGGTCACACTGAAGGCCGGAGGTACCCTCCTCATTACTGTGGCCCTCACCTGCTACGGTCACAAGACTACCCTCAGAATAGCAAGGAAACTGTCCTAACGGTGAAAACTAGGAAGAGAGGCCAAAGATGCTGACTCGGATCCTAACTAGGAAAAATGCACACGCTCCTTCTCTCTCAAGATGAGCTTAGGGGTCGGGATTTACTACCCCCTTCTCCGTGCAACTTCAGGCATACTTAACGAGGACAAAGAGAACGATTCACAAGGGAGTGAAGCAGCCTCAGACACGATGTAGAACGAGGTTAACAGGTTCCGAGGTGAAGTGACTTTCCCCTGTGTCTGGCAGGAGTCAGAGCCAGTGGGGATGAGCAACGAGGTCTCCTGACCCTGGTTCTTTAACACCATGTGAAGAAAGGAAGACACCCTTACAGGAATAGTTCAGCAGATCCCAAGGTTCCCTGTGAGTGTAAGAGGCCGCAGAAATGAACGGAATACACGGATGTGCTTTCCATGTTCATTCTGCTCCGGCATGGAAGATGCAAAGTCGTTATAGAAAGAACAGCTTTTCAAGTCTGCAAGCCTCCCTGCTAACTATGCAGTCTTGATAGTTATTTTGATGCTAGGTAATCCTAATTCGACTGAAGTCCATGGTTCCCAATTATTTGGGAAGGAGGGAATAATATAGGTACACTCCCCAACTGGGTCTTGATGCTACTCCTGCCACAGAACTGTCTACATCTATGTAATTTATATCCTTCATTTAAAAACAGAATATTCAAACACTCTCTAAAAATCCAACCTTTGGTCCAAGTAAGTCCTTGGTACAGGTCACACCATTATCTGGAATGGATGGCTTTGGGAAGAAAGGGAGGAAGCCCAGAGGAAGGAAAGCGGCTGACCTACATAGAGGGCCGTTCCCTCATTCATTAGGCTAGCTGGCACCTCCACAGTCATGCCTCTGTACTCTCATTCAGGGTCAAACAAGAATTTTCCTGTCCGACTGCCATGGTCACGGTCTCATTTCCATGTCTGAGAGCCGAAAGCTTGAATAAAGAGCTTCAGTTGATGTCATGTGAAGCAAAATGGAACGCCATTCAGAGCCACACACTAAGGAGGCTTCAGCTGGCACTCATCCCCTCCCCCCCGTCCCAGGGCCTGGCCCTCCAGGACTGTGGCAGCTCCACCGCTCTCCATCGGGCCTCCCGGGCTGCTGCAGGGACCAGGCTCCCAGGACAGCCTCCCACTTCCTCCTAAGTGTCACTCCAGGGCTGACTTCCTCTGAAGCAGGTGGCACCCAAGCCACTGCTTTGTCAGGACTTGGGAAGAGATGACCTCGGGCAAGCGAAGGGAGCCCCTCACTTCCAGGGACAGTGACTCAACTCTGTGACCTTACTGCTCTCATTAAAAGTCTTCAGCGATGAAGGCAGGAAGCAGGAGCTACGTGTGAGTCTTCTAGATTATAGCTGTGGTAGGGTAGGGGGAAAATCAACAGAGGAGGATTCGCTTCCAAATTGAGAGATGAATGATAAAAGTGCCAATCTGTGCTAAGAGAAATGCAACAGAGAATTGGCCACCATGAGGGGGGAACGAGGACAGGATTTGATGAGTGTAGCAAATTATAGCAAAAAGCAAAGTGGAGGCTGCAGACATCTCAGTGACGACTGGGATGACCTAGTGATTGTCAGAAAACAGTGCTTCGTGTTCACAGGCTTTCCTGTCGGTCTCTCGGTCTCTCGGGCCTGTGCCCACGCTCTATTCCACCCGCAGCCCCGGGGTGTTCCTTTAACATCCACAGAGACCCACGACTACATCTCAGGCTGTCCTGGCGCCACCGGAGACGAAGCAGAGGAAATAATAACCCAGGCAATTCACCCATAGTCTCGTTCAATTCTGGATAGCAACTGTGGACTTTTCAAAGTGCAGGTTCTTAGGGACTCAAGTACCCCAGGGTTCCAGAAGAGGAGTTCTTGAACCCTAGCTAGAGTGAGATGTCCGCTTGAGAAGACATTTCAGAAAGATCTACCCAACAGACAACACACAGAGGCTATTTAGGTACAAACCAACTTTCAAGAGAACACCCCCTTCTCTTAGCTGGAGATACACATCTTCAAATTCACATCCAACTTTTGGGTTGTTTGATATCAATTAGACACTGGGTAGAACTGGGATGGAAAACTACAATTTCAAGAGAGTGATTAAGACTCTCAAATCTCTTTCTATGAAATGGGGAAGGGGAAAAACGTGACTAATGGCGTTTACAGCTCAGCCTGGGAGGTGGAATCCCAGACCCCCCTGGAAGGAGGACCTGGTCCAAGCCCCACTTAATAGGGGAAGAGAGTCAAGTCCAAAGGGACGTATCCAGGGTCATAGAGCCAGGGAGCAGCAGAGCCAGGGCTCAGCTCAACCGTCTTCTCCCTTTTAGGGATATCACAAAGGGCAGCCACCCAACAGGCCTTGCTGCTTTGGAGGTCTCTGGGAGCAGAGAGACACTGTGGCTTATGAATGCCAATTAAACGAGCCACCAAGATCTTTCTAACGTAAAGGCGTAGTAGCGTGGTGTTCCCTCAGTTTGCTGGATGATGAGAATTCCCTGGGGCACTTGTCAAAAATTAAAATTCCCCAGAGCCCTTCCCGAGCTCACCGATCAGCCTCTCCGCGGGGAGGGATCTGGGAGGCTGAATTTTTAGACAAGTGCCCCATGCAACTCTCAGCAGCAGCAACTCTCAGCAGCAGCAAGACAAAGACAGAGGTGTCTTAGGAGACAACGACAAGGAAAACTTGGCTTTTGATTCAGAGAATTTCCTTTGCTTCACAGGCAAAACTCAGGCCCAGGAAGCCCCAGGCTCTCAGACTCCCAAGCTGAGTGATTTCTTCAGCACTGGGGATGCTGACTTCTTGGTGGGGACTCTAGTAGGGCGCATACATCCATCACAAAGTGACATATATCCTTCACTGTTCTCAGGGATAGGTCTTTGATTGGCAAAGCAAAACCGTAGTTCAGACTCGCTCCTTAATAGGAAAACTAGGTGTAACCAGCGTGAAAGCAGTCAGATACTGAAACTGGACAGAAGGGTGAGAATCTTGTAGCTTGTCACCATGGCTAACAATGCAATGGAGAAAACCCGTAACTAAGCACAAAAATAGCCTGGAGCTCCCAGGGAGAGCCGCCTACTTGAGACAGGTTGCATGATGGGTAACCCCCCACGGATGGTATGAGGTCAGATCCAGGTCACTGAGAAACCTGAAACAGCCGTCAAAGGGACGTGGGTTCCAGAGGAGGGCCGCTGGAGCACGCCAGAGTCCGGAGGCCTCATTCCAACTCGGCCTCCATCTGCTCCGTGTCTGAGCACTGGGACTTATTCCTTTCCCATTGGCAAATGGCATTGGCGTACTCCACCACCAGCTTATCCATCCACGTCAGCGGCTCCGGGAACAGCACGGAGCCCTCGAAGAAGCCCAGGTGGCCCCCATGCAGAGGCAGCACAAACATGACATTCTCCCGTTTCTCTGTGGGGGGAAAGGCAGCAAAATTACAACATCCTATGAACTACAAGCTGGGGGGTGAGGGGAGGCTGAGCATCCCTAAGTGGGTGTCCAACCGCTGTGTATTGTGCCAGTCTTTTCTCAAGATGGCAGGCAAGTCAGCAGGATCCCACAAGTTTGGTGTCGAATGGGTACCATTGAGAACCCAGCTCAACGGCAAAACAGTGCCCTAACATATGAAATCCCCCCAGAGTTTAGTCTCCAGTACTGCTAAAATAAATAAAACCCAATTCATACAATGAGTCTCAGCTTCAGAAATCCTTAGAACGCATACTTAAAGTTCTATAAACCCAGGTTGTATCCTGACCCCCACGTGACTGATTAAAAATCTTCGGGCTGAAAGAGAGAGGAGGTGAAGGGGCCGGGGGACTAACACTGTGCCTGTGATGCTGGAGTGCCATATCTGACTGGCTACGCTACCCACTCTGTGCGCCTGGATAACCCTGGGGAGTTGGCTGAAATGCAGATTCTGGTTAGCTAACTCCAAGGGTGGGAAGGCTCAGAGGATGGGGAATCACAGCGCTAAAGAGTGCTGTTCATCAGAGAAGAAGGAGAACCCAATGCAGTGTCAGCACTTTCCTATGCCCGGGATCAATCTTCAGGCTGCGAGCTGCAAGGTGTGTTAAAAGATGCCCGGGCTCTGCGTGCCATGTGCTAAGTGGGTGAGAGCGGAGGGCACAAAGCTGGACCTTGGGTCCAGATTCAGGTTGGTCTCCATGGCTACTGGAGAGGTGCATAGAAGAATAGAAGATGCAGTCAAGTTCAACAGGGGAGGGAATGGGGGTGTAGTAGATATGGGATGGCAGTGGACACGGGTGGTGGGAAGTAGACAGGGGGGTGCAGTGGATACAGGGGGGCAGTGGACACGGTGGTAGGCAGCGGACATGGGTGGCGGGCAATGGACATGAGTGGCGGGCAGTGGACATGGGTGGGGGCAGTGGATGAGATGGTGGGCAGTGGACATGGGTGGGGGGAAGTGGACATGGGTGGGGGCAGTGGACATGGGTGGGGGGCAGTGGACATGTGTGGGGGGAAGTGGACATGTGTGGGGGGAAGTGGACATGGGTGGGGGCAGTGGATGCGGTGGTGAGCAGTGGACATGTGTGGTGGGCAGTGGACATGGCTCTGTTCTTGCTGCATTCCCTCTGTTTTCCCTCCTAGTTGCTATTTTGTACATTTCTGTGGGACAGCATTAGTCCTGTGGATGTTATTTTTGGTCCAGAAGGAGACAAGTGCTGTTGCACGTGGCTGAGTGGGCCAAACTGTGGTGTGCCGAGAGTCTGTGGGTGGCTGGGGGTTGACAGGAGATAGCTTCTATCAAGCAACGGGCTCCCCCGCGAGGCCTTTCTCCTTGGCAGGACAGAAGCGCTGTGAGGCGGAAGCCCTTCCTCGGCAGTCTTATCTGCTCTTGCAGCTGGGGGCCAGGGGAGGAAGCAGGTCTTCCTTTAGGCTACTGTATTTACAAGGGGAAATCACAGAGGACTGCGGAGACGGCATCCTAGTGATTGGCACCGCAAATAAATAGTGCAGTAACTGGAACGCCAGCCTTCCCTCCAGGACAGGCCGAGGCTGCACAGTTTTTCCTGAGCAGCTCTCTGCCATTTCTGTTGCTTATGCCCTCCAGCAGATGGAGAGGCTGTCATCAGAGGCAGCGGAATTGGTTTTGTTTTGTTTTGCTGTTTAGGATAAATTTGAGTTCTAAATCTCTCTTAACCTCAGGCTCTCTAGGCCTGAGACAACACTGCCACAGGGTACTCTCCTGGTGACGGGCATCAAGGGTGGGCCTGTCTCCTGCACCACGAAGGAAGCCTACACGGTGCTACCCAGGGCCCTCTGCAACCTAGGACTGTGTCATGAGCTGCCCCTCTCCCAAGGGGCTTGTCTCCAGATGCTGACAGGAAGTGAAAGCGGCAGAGTTTACAGTAGTAATCTGTCGCACGGCTGGGGGACTCACCTGAGAGAGACTTTGGAATGGTGAGAAGGCTTTCGTGCACCAAGGGGTCGTCGGCTGCATTGACCAGCATGAGAGGCACGTATATCTGCAGTAGGAAGGTAAAACACAGTTAAACACCGGTCCCCTACCAGACCCGCCCTGAAGCAGAGGGAAATGCTCACTGCTCAGCTAGCTGGATTGGAGCTTTAGGCATGCCCCACTGACACTGGCAGTGAGACCAGTGATGGGTCTGCAGTGATCGCCACCGGACAGCAGGCACAGAAGCAAAGCTGCCAGCGCCTCAGCCCTGTGTGTTCAGGGGAGACGGGGCAGTACTCAACCACACTCACAGCATTTCTCACTATCTTTAGTGTTTCAGATTAGCCACGCCCCTCAAAAAGGGCCACATCAAGGTATGTGTGTCCGTCCATCCATCCATCCATCCATCCATCCATCCATCCATCCATCCATCCATCTATCTATCTATCTATCTATCTATCTCCTTCAGCTTATATTATAAAAAGGAAAAGTGAAGTGCACCCCACTAGAGGCAAAGGAGACCTTCTAGAAGAATCTTAAGGATGCAAACAGAGTGGGAACCAGATATGCATACTCTTAATCTCTGCACTTATGAGGTTGTAGGCAAAAGAATTATGAGTTCAAGGCCAGCCTGGGGTGGGTATAAATATATGCCCTATTAACAAAACAAAACAAAACACCACCAAGCGTTAGAGATGCGGCTCAGCACAGAGCCCTTATCTAGCGATGGAAGGTATCTGGTTTCAAGCAAACTGCACACACAAATAGGAGTGGCTGCTGGAGATCAGGGAGCTCTTGGCAGGACTGTGCTCAATATGCAGGCGAGAAAAACAGGTACCAGAGCCTCCTGTCGGCGTAGGGTGTGTGTAGTGCTGACAGGGCACACAGACCACCCTGAAGTGTCATGCCGACATAGTGACTACCTGTGCTCCCCTAGAACTCTGGTGTGTTAAGAGCCCGGGTTAGTGAAGATGACTAAGGAGGACAGCCACAGAGCTGAGGGTCGGTGGCCAAACCAGCCGGTGGATACTGTAAATGAGCTGCTGGAGAGATGGTTCGGTGGTTAAGAGCACTGACTGCTCTTCCAGAGGTCCTGAGTTCAATTCCCAGCAACCACATGGTGTCTCACAACCATCTGTAATAGGATCCGATGTCCTATTCTGGTGTGTCTGAAGACAGTGACAGGGTACTCATATACATAAAATAAATGATTCTTAAAAAAACCAAAAACCAAAACACCCTTAGTAAACACAAGGTTTACTATAGCTGCTAAAATAAATTATATTTATTTGTGTGTCTGTGTGTAAGAGTGTGCTCATGCATGCAAGGTCATTGGACAAACTGTGGAGTTAATTCTCTCTTCCACCATGGTTTCTGAACTTAGAACACCAGGCTCGGCGGCAAGCAGCCTCGCCTGCTGAAGCTATCTTGCTGGCCTCCTCTGCTTTCTTTTTTGAGGCACGGTCTTGCTATGCAGCTCTTGCTGGCTGAGTGCTTGCTATGTACTCCAAGGTGGACTCAAACTCACAGCAACCCTCCTGCCTCAGCATGCAGAGTCTTTGTTATCCAGGTGTGTGCTCCTATGCTTATTACACGTTCAGAAGGCGCACTCCTTATCTCTTTGATGCAGGGCTCCCCTAACTCATTCTGTGCTTGCCAGATCATGGCAAGAAATGTGGGCGGTCAGTCCTAGACGTCATGTTAGTAAGAAAGGGTCAGAAGAAAGGGTCTAGGGTAGGAAGAAACCCAGGGGGAGCTCCCATGAAACCACACCACAGAACCCGCAATACTGGACGGTCAAAGGATGTCTGAGGGTGAACTGGATGCTGCAAGCCATTTCACAGACTTGGGAGAAGCCTGCTCTGGGATTTAGATTGCGGCAGTCACAGAGACTGGTACGAGTGACAGTTCAGCTGACGTGAGGCTGGAGCGGTACTCGGCAGGTCCTGGCTCGGCTTCTGCCCCCAAGCTTAGGAATGGTAATGGAGACAGTGGTTCTGAGAGGGGCTGTCACTCACCCTGTGCAGGTACCTCATGCAGCTCTCTTCCTCATAGTATTCCTTCAGGGAGTTGTAGCCGTGGAACTTTCTGGAATCCAAGAACACACAAAGGCAAAACATGTTACAAAACGGAGCTGACGACTCTGGTTCACACAGAGCTCACTGCAATGGCAGAATCCCCGTAGGCAGTAACTCACTGTGGTGAAGCTCCTGCCCTAAAATGTACAGAAGTGGCTGAGTTTGGAGTGGGAGTGCAGGCTTGGGAACTGGACTCAAACCCTGGCTCCGCCACTTTCTGCTTGGGTAACCTTAGGCAAATGCCCAAGTTTCCGGTGCCTTGGTCATTTCACTGTAAAGTGGATCAGAGACAGGATCTTCCTTAATGGTGCTATGAGGCTTATAACACGGACTGGAGAAATCCCAGGCTGGGGCCTCTAGTCTCTGAAGGCGGACCTCCTCTTTCAGTTCAGGTTTCTGAGATGTCCTGCCTCCCCAAGAGCACTTCCAGCCTTCTTAGGTACCTCGGTCTGCAAATGACCAGGAAGGCTCAGGCTAGACCATTAGGGACCTCTGGTAGGGAAGGAGGCTGTGTGCAGAGATCACCCCAGGATGTGTGAATCTGTGCTCCATGGTCTCCCCAAAGCATTCCATTCCTTCAGCGTGGCTGGGGACCGCCCTGAGGACGGTGCCAGGCTGGGGACCACCCCGAGGATGTTGCCAGGCTGGTTTTATGATGGAACCATTACCACTCAACACTATTAATGACGAAGACATTAACAGGTTAAGAAATAAGAACTGAGGGACATTTTCTTTTTGAGCTTAAATTAAGAAGATGGATGGAAAATTTATATTAAATATTAAAATTAGAGTACTTTCCCTCCCTAATAGGCACCACAGTAAGTCATACACTGCATCATACGAGGGCTGGGCATCATTGATTTTTATCTTTTACATATACTAGAAATTCCATATTTCTATTCGCTTTGAAAAAACAGTAACTGACGAGCCGGGCGTGGAGGCGCACACCTGTAATCCCAGCACTTGGGAGGTAGAGGCAGGCGGATTTCTGAGTTTGAGGCCAGCCTGGTCTACAGAATGAGTTCCAGAACAGCCAGGACTACACAGAGAAACCCTGTCTCGGAAACAAACAAACAAACAAACAAACAAACAAACAAAAACAACCCAGTAACTGACACCTTCAGGTTTCCCTGGTGCGAAAGGCTAGGAGAGTCACATGAAGTAGGAAGCAGAGATCTCCCGGCCTCCAGCCAGTGGCCGCCTGTCTGAGAGGACCTGCTTGCTTTAGGCTATGTTTAAAGGTATCAAGGGCTTGTAAACTGTGAAAGAGAGTGCCGAGGTCTGAGACCAACTGTACAAGTGAGGTTTTCTAACCTCCATCAGAAGGTGCAGGTACCAGCAAAGGTGAGATCATAGGGGCCGGGAGGCCAGGCAGGAAATGAAGGAATGAGAAAGGGGCGGGGATTGTGTCTTCTACTCAGAAGCATCTTCACCCCACTGTCACCCACAGAAAGTGGTTCCAGGTGTCATTTGAAACCTATAGATCTCTTGCTCTACCTCTGGTCATCTGCTTTTGAGAGAGACTCGGCCACTGAGGTCTGGATAAGCATGCTTACCATGTACGAGAAGTACTTCCCTCCACTGTAAAGGCAGATTGGGTGGCACCGACCTTGTCCCGTGTCGAGGCAGGACATACAGTGTATAGTGGGGACCACTAGGTGGGCACACTTCTCCTCCCAGTTCAAACTGCCACATGGGGCAGTCAAATTCTTTTCCCACTTCCAAGAGATGAGAATGTCCCTATGATTTCCTTCTAAGCATTAGATACTCATTGTGATGGAAACAAGCCTCTGAAGCAGGGGGGCAAGGCTGTGGCGCTGGGCAGAGGAGACGGCGGCCTCTGGCCTGGCACCTGCCGTGGCCTTGGGGACCCACCTCATCACGTTGTCATCAATCTGCATCAGGGATGTTGCTGTGTAGAGCCGGCTCAAGTCTGTGTCCTCCAGGCTCTGGGGTTTCTTAACATGGTCTCCAAAGAGAGCTTGTCTAGAACAAGGCACAGAAGTGAACACAGCAATGTAGATGACAAGAAACCAGCATCATGGAGCCTGCTGCCCAGTCCACAGGCAGACCAGGAGTGCCAGTTACCACGGGACCAGCAGGACAGCCATTCCATACAGTACTCTTAGTTTTTGTTTTATTTTGGTTTTCTCACACAGACGAGATCGTTCCAGGGCTGACTGTGATTCTGCTGTTGTTTGAACCTGTGTGTCCATGGAGATAGCAGAGGGTTCCCTACAGCGGTCATTCCCATGGAGAGGAATGTCCACACGGGGCATGACGGTACAGGCAGGGATGACAATGGGCAGGGTGGACTTCCCTTCCAAGCTGGCACTCCCAGTCACGCAGCAGGGGGAGGACTGAGTTTGCTCTGAGGTTTGGCTCGACAGTAGGAAACATTCATGCCAGAAATGCAGTGTTCTGGTATCCATTTATAACCTCTCTAAAAGGAGATCAGCATCCTTCTTTTTCCCAAATAAGGTGGCAAAGGATGGAATTCATAACTTAAAGTTTCCCAAAGATTTCAGTTAGTTGGCTTTCTCTGGTGAACACACTAACATGCCTTCCCAATTTGTTAACAATTGCATAATAAACCTCCAGGATGTTTCAGCAACACTCACCCTTCCAGCAAAACAAACCTCCCCTAGGAGGACTCCCTGTCCATTCTAGAAGTACAGATGTAAGGACTCAAACTTGGCCTCGGCAATCCAACTTCACCCAATCTGGCTAGAGAGCCTCAGAAAATCCCCAGACGCACCGGAAGTTCAGCTGGGCCGCACCCAGCTCAATGGCCAGCACGTGACTGATGTTCAGATCACAGGAGCTGACTGGGATTGTTGACTTTGCCACAGCACAGGGGGCAGAAGTCTCTTTTTCTCAACCCACCTGACACAAGGACCTGAGGATGTGCCTGGCAGCTTGTAGTGTGAGGGGCTGTGAGGACCAGCCTGGCTTAGGTACCTCAGGCACCCTCCCACAGGAAGCTTGGCTTAGCCTGGAGTACGTGGCTAGGCCAGGCTGGACAATGTTGTCGTAAGCACTAGGAAGGAGGGAGGAGAGTCAGCAGTGGGCACGGTGGTGCCCACCGGTGGGCCCGGCATGCAGAAGGTTCAGCAGGAGGATTGCCCGAGCTCAAGAGTTTAGAGCCAACTCAGTCAGCATATGACTTTACATCCGTAACACCTCCCTCCACAAAAAAACCACCCCCAAACCAACCAACAAATAAAAAAGGACTGAGAAATTGACCATTTAGAATGCCTTTTTCTTAGGGGGTACTGAAAGCCCCCTCCAAAGTCTGTTTCCTGAGTGTTCCTTGGGTGCCAGGCTCTAGGAGGAGCGGAAACATGGCCAGCACACCTGAGGCACAGGATAGACCTAGGAGAAGCCTCAGGGAGGCAGCCTGGTGGGAGAAGGGAGACCTGAGGTGGGCCTTAAGAAATGGGCTGGGCCTAGTGAACAGCTGCTGACAAGGCCAGAGGGGTGGAGAGGCAAAGGGAGCAGGCTCCCACACTCCGGTTGGAAGTGCCAGGGAGGGGGCGGGCGAACACAAGGGGAGAGGTGATAACAAACCACCAGACATCCCTGGCAGACTCCCGTTCCTTCCCCACCGCTCCAAGGGCCCGAGCCTTGAGCAGGCGTGGTGCTCTGCTCTGGGCCTCCTGCAAAGATCCAGTCCTGGAGTTGTGCACAGAAGCATCCTGAGGAGGAAGGCCACCTAAACAGTGACATGCCACCTCAGGATTGCTCCGACCAGGTGAAGGTGGCCTGTGAAGTGTTTCCTTGTCTCATCTTAGTGGGAAGTACACGGGTGTCACCTGAGACAGAAGAGAGGGTCCCGTACCTGTGAGACAGGATGATCTTCTTCATGTTGTCAGCCATGAGGAAGTTGTAGAAGCGGCGGCACTGGTCCCACTGCATGAAGGTCTCCTGGGCCCTGCGGGAACCACAGAAAGTTAGACTCCATGACGGGCACGACGGGCTCTGTGGGGAGTGCAGGTTGGCTTTGGATCTCGTGTTGGATAACAGCTTTGATGTGTAGCAATCAAACATCCAGGGAGAAGCCAGAAGCCAAGAATGTCTCTGAAGATGACCCTGCAGGAAGCCTCCGAGGCCAGAAAGGCCCAGCTGGCTGGTGGTAGTGCGCCTGACACCCTCCTGGCTTGCTGAGAATCTGCTCCAATAGATTGAAAAAAAAAAAGCCGTGGGGAGCATAAAGGTGCGTGTGATGTATTCAAAAATCAAAAGCTGAAGCTTCCAGTGGAGAATGACATACCTTCAGAGGTCAGAGGCCACTATCGTGTTTGGGATCCCTGCACTCTGCAGGTCCAGAAAGGCAAGCCAGGTCATCACAGGCGGGCCACTATGAACACTTGCCTACTGCCTTTCTTTCTTCTTTCTTTCTTTCTTTCTTCCTTTCTTTCTTTCTTTCTTTCTTTCTTTCTTTCTTTCTTTCTTTCTTTCTTCCTTTCTTTCTTTCTTTCTTTCTTTCTTTCTTTCTTTCTTTCTTTCTTTCTTTCTTTCTTTCTTTCTTTCTTTCCCTCCCTCCCTCCCTCCCTCCCTCCCTCCCTCCCTCCCTCCCTTCCTTCCTTCCTTCCTTCCTTTTCTTTCTTTTTTGGTTTTTCGAGACAGGGTTTCTCTGTGTGGTCCTGGCTGTCCTGGAACTCACTCTGTAGACCAGGCTGGCCTCAAACTCAGAAATCCACCTGCCTCTGCCTCCCAAGTGCTGGGATTACAGGCATGCACCACCACGCCCGGCTCGCCTACTGACTTAATTTTTTTTGGGTGTGTGTGGGGGTTCGAGACAGGGTTTTTCTGTGTAGTCCTGGCTGTCCTGGAACTCACTCTGTAGACCAGGCTGGCCTCGAACTCAGAAATCCGCCTGCCTCAGCCTCTCAAGTGCTGGGATTACAGGCGTGCGCCACCACGCCCGGCACCTACTGACTTTCTTAACTATCAAGCCACAACCTGTTGTTGTTCGACTTGGTTCCTCCCCTCTTGACCTTTGACCCTTGTTGCCGCCTGATCCGGGTGAGAGTCCACGGTACCCCTCATGTGGCAGATGGCAGGCTTCGTCACATACTAGAGAATCAGCCTACTCTACCTCCTTATTGTACGGGGCTCATGTGACAATAGGCAACTGTGTGTGTGTAACTCTTAGAGGTATCAGGGAAGGAGCGAAAAAGCAGCACTGCACAGATCCGAGGTTCCTACTGTGCTCTTACTTATATACTTGTATACTGCCTTGTTTGAACCCCTTACTTTGCTAACTGTGCTGATCATCTACTGACAGCAGATGGCGCTATTGCTGCAAAATGAGAGGAAGCTCCTTGTAAGCTTGGGGCTTTGAGAGGAGAGGGAGGGAGGGAGGGAGGAGAGGACAAATTTGTCACAAGTTTCCTATTTATAAAGCCCAGTGCTCTGTGCACACTAGGTGAGCACTTACAGCAAGATCCCTGTGCTGAAGTCAGGAAGGGAATCTAGGGGTTTGTAACCCTAGACAGGATGCGGACCGGCAGGCACACCAGCTGTCAGGTGAAGGCAGGGGGGACCCCATCCATATCTCTAGGCCCTGCTCCCTCGGGTCAGGTGGAAGGCTGTCCATCCTCCCGAGTATCCTTTTCTTATCCAAGTGGCTGGGCAGGATGGATTCTGGCTAGCGCTGGTTCCATGTGACATGATCTGGGGGTCGGATAATTCTCACTGGGACAGGATAAGGGAGTGTGGATTCCGCTGTCTACAGGAAGGCTCCCCCAGGCCAAGAGGTTAACCTAGTCCTAAGGATGCCAGAGCTTAGCATGGGATCATCTACGAAAACGGGTCTTGAAGGCAGATTTCCAGGCTTTACCAAATGAGAGTTTCCAGACGTGGGGCTCCGCCAGGTTTCTTTCCTAGCGTGACCCCCTCAAGTGATTCTTTGGTTTTAAACCTTATTATTATCATGAGTTCAGGATGCTGTGTGTGGGTGCACATGCCACGGCACACAGTGGATGTCAGAGGACGGCTGTGTCTCGGTGATTAAACCTGGGTCATCAGACTTAACCCAGCAAGCACCGCATCCAGAGCCCTGCCGCCAGCCGCCCCAGCGATCCTCAACGAACCACGACAGCCAACGGCTCGCCGGACGGTCTCTAGGAGCCCCTGATCTAAACCACCCTCTTTCATTTTCCAGGCAACAGTAATGATGCTGCAGACAATTACGCTCTGTAGCTGGGTGCTGTGCTGAGCACCTCACGCATGACCTCAGCCTGCAGAGTGTCCGCTGACAGCAGACTAAGGGCTCCCAAGGCCAGTTCCCCTGGGAGGATGGCTAGGGTGCCTGAGAGAAGACTCCTCCAGGTGAGGACCCGCTTAGGAGACTTCCACAAGTTGCTTCCAGCACCATCTGAGACTCAATGCTCCCGCTGGATGGAGGGCTGGCTCTAGGGGGAACAAGGCCCGGGGGTCAGATACTGCTGTTGGCTGTGTTCCCTTGTTAACTCGTAGTCCTGCCGTATTCTGGAAACTCAGACGCAATCTGAGACTCCCTAGGGAAGCGGCGGCGATTACAGTCGCTTTGGTGATCCAATTACAGACTGGTCCTAAAATACTATTATGTATCTCAGGCGTAACAAGCCTGCTAGGATGCCATGGAAGCAAACTGAATTGAGTCTAAGAGTTGGAAACTTTTGCTCAGCCTGCAAGGCGCTCCCTGGACCCTGGTGTCCTGGGTTAGCTCTATAAACAAGTACTGCCAACTGAAGGACCCAAGGGAAGAAGAGGGTGTGTGTGTGTGTGTGTGTGTGTGTGTGTGTGTGTGTGTGTGAGAGAGAGAGAGAGAGAGAGAGAGAGAGAGAGAGAGAGAGAGAGAATGAGAATGACTCACCTCAGTGCACTGTACCCCTGGCACACACTGACACAGCACAGGACCTTTTCCTGGTTTGCCTGAGTCTCTCCCAAGTATTTGCACACGATGTTACCGCCCAGGCTGAAGCCCACGACGACCAGCTGGGTCTGGGGGTATGTCCTCTTGATGTAGTTCACCATGGCTCCAAATTCCCACGTGCAGCCTGTGAGCAAAAGGAGAGGTTACCCAACCATTTCCAATGCAACAGATACGGAAGGAAATGCAAGCTGGAGCGTTGCTGCCTGGGTGCCCATGCCCTGAAGAATGAGGCATGCATGCACGCGTGCTGAGAGAAAGCTGGTAGACAGACAGATATGTTTTTAGCTATGTGAGGGATGCTCCCTTGTATCAGAGAAAGCTGGGCATTAGCAGTGTTTGTGAGCAGATACACACATAAATTTACAATGCTCTTTTATGTAAAAAAAATATTTATTTATTATTATTGTATGTGAGTACACTGTAGCTGTCTTCTGACATACCAGAAGAGAGCGTCAGTCTGGATGGTTGTGAGCCACCATGTAGTTGCTGGGATTTGAACTCAGGACCTTCAGAAGAGCAGTCAATGTTCTTAACCGCTGAACCCTCTTCCCCAGCCCCCACAATGCCCTTTTTATAAGTGTGGAAAATTTTTTTTTTTTATTTTGGTTTTTTCGAGACAGGGTTTCTCTGTATAGCCCTGGCTGTTCTGGAACTCACTCTGTAGACCAGGCTGGCTTCGAACTCAGAAATCCGCCTGCCTCTGCCTCCCAAGTGCTGGGATTAAAGGTGTGCGCCACCACGCCCAGCAACAATGCGCTTTTAAAGGTGGGCTGTGACTGGTTCAGATGCTCAAGGGCATCCAAACAGATTTTTGGGGTGAGTGTTAAGCAGCTATGTTCAGGCACAGATAGATATAAATACCAGCCAGAGGTAAGCCCTTTGAGGATTGATTAGCTTCTTAGCTACAAATTGGGGTGCTATACCCATGTGTACAATGATTCATGGTGTAAGATCCTAGAGGATGCTATTTACCGGACCTTCTTGTCAACTCTGGGGACAGAAAGATGATGAACCCCAAGTCCACAGGGACACCTGGGATGCCCTGCAGGGTTCAGACAAATGTTCTTGGTGACACAGGGATAGGGTGGCAAGGGAGGACAACTCATTTGGAAACCCTCACAGGGGCGGTGTGAATGGAGAGGGTGTTTACGCCTGGTCTGCCTAGGGGATGCTCTCAGCCACTGCCCCCTGGAAGCTGTCAGAGCCTAGCTATGCCTCCGTAGCTTTGCTGAGAGAAAGATGCTGGTGGGCAGGTAGAGGCGAAGGATCCAGCACGTTCTTCTAATAGCAAGTCCACACGCCAGGGAGCAAACCTAAGAGTAGCCCGGCAGGGAAACTGCTGGAGGCTAGCAGGAGCACACACACCTAGTACACCACCAGGGAAAAGGGTTGACAGTGGGAATGGGGGCTGCTGTCCTGCCACCGGCATGGAAGTCTGATACCCCTAGCTGGCTTAACAGTAGCTTCCAACGTGGGACCCCACTTTTAGAGCCTAGAACAACTAAACTCCCTTCTATCCGTCTGTGCTGGTTTGATACAAACCGGAGTGAGATGATGTCTCCACCAGACTGGGCTGCAGGCGAGTGTGAGGGTCTCTTTTTTATGTATGTGAGTACACTGTTGCTGTCTTCACACACACCAGAGGGCATAGCTGTGAACCACCATGTAGTTGCTGGGAATTGAACTCAGGTCCTCTGGAAGAGCAGCCAGTGCTTTTAACCGCTGAGCCATCTCTCCAGCCCCTCCCCCACTTTTCTGATTAAGGGCTGATATGTGATGGCCCAGCCCACAGTGGGTGGTGCAACCCCTGGGCAGCTGGGTTGCTTAAAAAGCAAGTTGAATGAGGGACGAGGGGCGGAGCATCCCTTTGGCCTCTGCCTCGGCTCCTGTCTGAGCTCCTGTCTTGGTGTCTCTCAGTGGCGGATGTGACCTGGCACTTCAAGGTGAAGTACGCCCCCCTTGCTCCCCCAAGTTGCTTTTGGTCATAGTGTTTAATCACTAAGACACATCTACTGTTTTCATTTCTTTCCCTTAAGAGAGGGTCTCACGTATCCAAGCCCATTAGCAGAGTATCTGGGTGTCGGGCCTAAAGGGCACGGCTGCTCTTTAGAGGGTCCTAAAGAGCACCTCTGGGTGCTCATGTGTACCCCCAGGCCTAAGAACTACTTTCTCTAAAGAAGAAGGATTCTGTCTGTGTATCATAGCTCAGTTCTGTCATCTTAGAATTTGGGAGGCTGAGGCAGGTTTGTAGGCCAGCTGGGGAAATATAGCAAGACCTTGTCTTGAAACAGAAAAAAGAAAGAAAGAAAGAAAGAGAGAGAGAGAGAGAGAGAGAGAGAGAGAGAGAGAGAGGGAGGGAAGGAGGGAGGGAGGAAGGAAGGAAAGCAGGCCTGGTGGAGGCCTGGTGGAACACCTTTGTAACCCAGCACTCCAGGTGGTGGGCCAGTGTGCAGTGTGTTGAGGACTGCCTGGGACAGAAGACAGCCTGATTTCCAGGCCAGCCTGGTTATATCGCAAGATGTTGCCTCACACAACAAACAACGACAAAGTTACCTGCTCTGAACTATAAGAGAAGGGACCTCTTCAGGGTTGTCTCTTGCCAGAGTTCCTTCCCTTTCTGCATGCAGTAAGCACTCTGGACAGGTGGGGGCGCTGCTCAGCCTTTTAGAAGCATCTAAAGTAAAGAAACTTTCCATATTGCCTTAATGCAAGGTCTTCTCACGGGCCACTCCCTGCAGATCCATCCAACACCTAAGGAGAACAAACAGCTTCCCGCTCCTGTTCCTTTCCCACCTCCTTCCCTCCTGGCTCAGGCTGGCCAGGAATTCACTAGATAGCCCAAGTTGTCTCTAACTTGTAACAATCCTCCTGCCTCAGTCTCCCAACCGGGAGCTATTACGGGTATGAGCCATACACCCAGCTTCAGAATCAAACTTTAAATATGCACAGTTGCTTTGTGCTAATGTTCCTTTGCAAAGAGGGAACTGAAAAACCTGCCTGCAGGTTATTATCACAGCAAAGAGCCAGGGTTGGGCTCAGTGGTGGAAGCGCTTGGCATGCATGTGGCTCTAGATCTCAGTCTTCAGCACTGAAGAGGTATAAACATCAACCATTGCGAGAGGGGTGCGCTGGTGCAGCGGAGGCACCGTGTGGTGGTCCACTGTGTGGGAACTTGCTCCAAATGCTTGTCCATGGGCCCTTGCCCCAAACCTACTAACTCAGAAGCTCCAGAGGCAGGGGTCACACCGAGACCCTCAGGGTCCTCACTCTAGGGGTCTGGATGCATGGAGAGTCTATATTTCCAATGTGATGTCAGGTGACATTCACACTGTTGGTCTAGGGACCTACTTTGAAAATGACATCTTAGTTGATAGGGAGGGTAGATGGAAGCCTTGATTCTGTTTTTAAAAGGTTAGTGGAAAAGATGGTCTGGACTAGTCACAGGTAAGAAAATTTGAATGAAGATAATTAGCGTTGTTTTTTGTTGGTTTGTATCAGGAAAGACCATCAAGTTTGCCAGTCTCCAGGACTGGGGAAGTTGCAGACAACAGGCTTGCAGGCATGTTCCCTGTGAATGAGTGCAGGACAGTGCACAGTGGAACAGAGACCGTGGACTGCACTATGGAAACATTTATTATTAATGCTTTTTAAAATACAGTCCTGGGGCTGGAGAGATGGCTCAATGGTCAAAGCATTTGCTGCTCTTGCAGGAGACCCAGGTTCAGTTCCCAGCACTCAAATGGCAGTTCACAACCATCTCTTTCTTTTCTTTTCTTTTCTTTTCTTTTCTTTTCTTTTCTTTTCTTTTCTTTTCTTTTCTTTTTTTTTTAATATGGAAGAGTATACTGTTTCTGTCTTCAGACACACCAGAAGAGGGCATCAGATCCCATTACAGATGGTTGTAAGTCACCATGTGGTTGCTGGGAATTGAACTCAGGACCTCTGGAAGAGCAGCCAGTGCTCTTAACCGCTGAGCCATCTCTCCAGCCCTCATAACCATCTCTTAAGTTCATTTCCAGGAGGATCTTAGGTCCTCTTTTGGACTCTGTGGGCACCGGGCATGCATAAGGTACATAGACATATATGCAGGCAAAACATCTAAGCACTCTAGATTTGAATAAGAAATGTTCCCCATAGTCTCCGCATTTAAACATACAAGCCCCGCCCCCAGTTGGTGGCACTCTTTGCTGATGTGAAGAAGGTGTGGTCTTGTTGGGAGACATATGTCACTGGAGGTAGGCTTTGAAAGTCTAAAGGTTCATGCTTCAGGCTTCCAGTTCAGGATGTGAGCTTTCAACAGCCTGCTCTAGCTGCGGTGACTGCCTGCTGCCAAGGTCCCACTATTATGGATGCTAACTCTGTAGAACCATAAGCCTAAATAAACTCTTCTACGAGTTGCCTTGGTCACAGCATTTTATCACAGCGACAGAGTGACTAATGCACACAGAATTTATTTTTCTTAGTACAGTCCTCAAGGCAGGTGGCACGCATCTGAGATTCTAGCCCTTGGGAGGTGGATGTAGGAAGGTCAGGAGTTCAGGGTTATATCACTGGCCACACAGCCTGTTCCAGGCCAGCTCAGGCCATATGAGACCAGATCTTGAAAATCAGAAAAAGTCTCTTTGAATCACTGACACTAAGGGCAGAAGAAAGACTGTGAGTTCAGGTCCAGCCTGGGCTACATAGTTGGACCCTGTCTCAGATAAGAACAAAATAAAAAATAGTGTTTTGGTCTAGTGATTCCATTTCTGGGAACCTTATGCTACAGATACAAAATTGTATATGTATGCAAAGATGTATGCACATGCAGATTCTTGATAACTGCTGTTTGTAGCAGTAAAGACCCTGGAACACCGCCTCCCCCCACCCCCACCATGATTTCTATCAGAAAGCCTTCTTTCAGAGGTACCAAAACATGGGGAGGCTACAGGAAAGGGTGCCTGCCATCTCATGGGCTCGCTTAGGTTCAAAAGGGAAATATATGTGTGCACATATCTAACTGAGCATTTGTGGAAAACTGTGGCAGATACCAAGGGGAGAACTGTGGGTCTCATATTTAATAATAATAAAAAAATCTAGCTAGTTTAAAAATAGAGTCAAATGAAGATCCCTGAGGCCAGTTTCAACTACGCTAAAGAGACCCAACACATCAATAATGCCAGGATAGCAGTTTACGCTGGGGACATTATTTGCATAAGGAATGGTTCTGAGGGGATTCATTTAAACGGTTACAAACCTCCTTACTTCTCTACCATTTCTTTGGAGTTCTGCCTAAAGTCATCCGTGGCTAATCACTTACATCTCTATGCTGTGTTCTAATGTCGAGTGAGCGGCTATTAGATTATAAACTCCACGGAGATGTCCTTGATCTTGTTCCTCGCTGCATCTGTGAGCCAGATGCTTAGAGGATGCTTAATTGGCAAGGCCTGAGTTTAGGGATGGAGGAGGGCGGCGCTGCTCTGTGACAGGCGTTCTGTTTGGATCACACAAAGAAAGAGTGGGGACTCTGGCCTTTGGGACCCGGGTCTGCAACCCAAGTCTTTGACCCTGTATCACAAACCCACAGAGGCATCAGTACTGCGGGGCGGTACTGATCAATTACTCAAGACTTCTGTCTCCCATCCGATCCCTCTTGTAGTACTTCCATTTGAACCTGATTATTTGAGACCTGGAGCAGGCACGAAACTTGGATTTGCTACACAACTGAGGAGCAATTACAGCTAATGGTGTAGGCTTTTTGGGAACCTTCATTTCATTAAGTCAAAACACATCTGATCTCGAGAAAGGGCCAGCTCTGTCCAGTGCTGGGAAAGCTGCTGGTTGTCTATGAAGAGCAGCCACCTAGCCCCGGCCAGGGAAGGGTGATCATACGGTGTGTCTGCCTTGGGCCAGGACTGGCCTCCTGGTGGTGCTGGGAACTCCTGACCTCCACACCTGAAGCCAGATGCTAATGCTCTTAGGCGCACCCTGGCTTCTTGTGCTAAGCACTACAGTAATCTGTATGTCCATAGTGGGGGATTTTAATAAGGTTCTAGGGATTTGATCCTTCTGGGATTAGCACCAATAATAAGATTAGACATCTAATCTCACTGTAGCTTTCAAAGGCGAGATGAAATATGAGCCAGCGGCCTGGCTTACAGGGATGAATCACACAAGAAGACAGGGCAGTATTGAGAAGAGAATGGGAAAGAGCTGTTGCCTTTTCTTCAAGCTTCTTTCTCTACAGAAAGACTTTCTGAAAGCTACTATTTCAAAAGCTATTCCTGGGCCAGGGATGTAGCTGTTGGTAGAATGCTAGCCTAGCAAGCAGGAAGCTCTGGGTTCAATCCCCAGGACCAGGACCACACGAATCGTGTGCATGACTCTAATTCTAGCACCTGGGAGATGGAGGCAGAAGGGTCAAGAAGGTCATGGTTATCCTTGGCAACAAAATGCGTTTGAGGCCAGCCTGGACTATGTGAGACTCTTATCTCAAAAAAACCAAATCAGAAACCAAAAGCCATATCCTTAAATGACACAAACATGACTAAGCAGGCTAAAATATATGAACTCAAGAGACATGGTGTTCCTGTGCGTGGAGCAGTTGAGTCATATCTGTATGCTCTATGCCAGGCATGGGCCTGGCATTTGGTGGGTACACCTCAGATGTGAAGTGAGTAAGAGCAAAGTTTGAATCACGCGCAACGAGAGCACACGTACTGGTCAGCAGCGCTGGGCGGCGGGCCGGAAATAAGCACTTGAGTATCTGTCCTGCTGAGTTTAACCACATGGCTCGCTGAGAGCGGGTGGCTGGGCCTCAGCAGCCCCGTCATTTTCACGGTAAAGGTGCTTGACTCATTCCTTAAAGCCAAGTGGAGCCTACCCAAGATGAGTCACCAGGGAAGAAAATAGCTGCAGAAACGAAGCTAGCTTCCCTGTCCTTATCTCAGGAGGAAAACGAATGCTTCAGGCTTTGTCGGTTGAGGCACCAAACGCTTCGTACAGCTGCAGGCTCCCACACCGCCATCTTGCCAGCAGCTCAGTGCTTTGGCGCGCCTGTCCTGGAGCTGGACCCCGATCCTCAGAAACTGTCCCCTAGTGTGCTTGGGCATCTCCACTTGCACCTTCCTTCTGTCCCTGTCTCTTGTCTGTCCCTCGTCATGGCGTCCACTGCTTGACTTTTTAAGCAGAGGCAAGACAGTGCACACTGTCACTCTGGAATCGACACGATCCCTGACTAGGCCTGCGTCATCGAAAATGGCAGCCATGACAAGTTGACAGAAGCATCTAGGTTGATGATCTAATCAATTATTATAGGACAATGGAAACAAAATAGAAATGTCTTCAAATTTACTGTCTGGGACAAGGGCAGAGTTCAGAGGCAGGACAGTCACCTGGTAATAGTACGTGCAAAGCCCGGAGTTTGAGCCCCAGTACTAGGAAAAGAAAGTGGAAAAAGGCTGGATAGCTCAGTAGCTGAAGAACGTTGCTCTGCCAGAGGTCCTTGGTTCACTTCCCAGCACCCACATGGGGGTTCACAGCCATCCAGAACTCCAGGTCCAGGGGACCCAGGGTCCTTTTCTGAACCTCACAGGCACCAGGCATGCACGTGGCACACAAACATAGATGCAGGCAAAATACTCATACATGTAAAATAAACCTGGAAAAATGTTTTACAGTACAAAAACAAAGGAAATAAGGAAAGAAAACAAACAAACATAGCCACTGGATGTGGACACTGCAATCCCAACACTTGGGAGGTGATGCAGGAGAATGAGGAGTTCAAAGCTAGCCTTGGCTACAAAGCAGCCTGGGCTACCCAAGACCCTGTCTTATAAAACCAAAGGAGGAGACATGTACATTTACTTAAAATTCACTGTCTACATGGTAAGTACCCTGGGTTGTGGTGATCTCGGACGCCACAGGCCAGTGGGCCAGAGTCCCACTCTGTCTGAGAGTCCCGAAGCGTCTGCTGTTCAGAGATGGATATCACTAAGCGCTCCCTTGACTTTCCCAAGTGTCTCAGTAGGTCCCTAAGTTATATGTGGTTACCCTTGGGCCAGGGGCCTTTCTCCCTTCCAAGACTGACACTGCCCTTTAGGTTTCTGGTTTCATCTCAAAGGCACCAACCTACATTCAGAACAAACAAGCAACCAAATGCATAATTCCACAGCAGACTCCACAGGACGCAAGGTGCTTCTTTCTCCCAGGCAGAGGCAGTAAGGCTGCCACCTCGGGCGGGCACCTTCCCTCAGGGCAACAGCACAAGGCCCAGCATTCAGAAAACAAGGAACAGCTACGTTATTTAAAGGGACAGAGAAGAGAGCAAGGTGAACCGGCTAGGGCTGAGTCCTTTCCTGTCCAGGCGCCAGGCGTGGTGTTTCAGGGTAAGGTTCTTGGGAGACTCCTAGTCCCATAGAACCCAGCCACATTATGAGGGCCAACTTCAGGCTATTTTTGTTCCCTTTGTGTGAGACTTAAAATCTATATTATTTCTGTCTTTGACTCAAGATCAAGGACCACTGGCTCTTGACTTTTTGGCCATAAATTTTCTAAACAGGAAGATAAAATACAGGGGCCAGAAGGACCTCCGGCTTGGAGATCACTCCCCAGCTCAGCTCAGCTCACCCCTGGGTTGTGGGCTTGATCTAATCATGATCTGCTTTGAACATGAATAACTGGGGCCTAATGTACTCAGCCAGAGGCAGCCAAAGGGAATACAGTGCTTCCTGATTTACTGGCTTTATATAGTATCACAGGCGGAAACATTATATTCCAAACATGGTCTGGATAAGAAAATCAATTGTGTCAAGAAAGAATCAGCCAACATGTCTACCCCAGCAGTGTTGCAGTGTTGCAGTGTTAGAGGAGGCTCTTTATGATAACAATACATTAAAAACATCACAGGACTTCTCCATCTTCCCTTCCTCTTCAGTGTTTCTGACTGCATACACATCGTAGTAGGGTAGATGCCCAACCTGTTCAGTGCAGTATCCTACCCTAGGAGACATTTAACAATCTGGAGGCTGGAAAGATGACTCAGTGGTTAAGAATGCTTGGCTTCTTTGCAGGTTTGGTTCCCAGCAATGGCATGATGGCTCTCAGCTGAGTGTAACTAACTCCAGACCCAGGGGATCTGATGCCCTTTGCTGGTCTTCAAGGGCTCCAGAACAAACGTGGTCCACACAAACTCAATCTGCCTTTGTCTCTCCCTACCTCCCTTTTTGCATGCTTGCACATATGTGTGCATGTATGTGCACGCAGAGCATAAATTAAGTCTTGAAAGAAGAAGGCATTGGCAACCAGCCCTGTAGGTGGTACCAGTTACCCTAACAGGTTCATGTTTACTTTTGGTCTGATTAGCTAAGGTCATTTATTAATTTATCAAGAGATATATTTAAATATTTCATAGCTAAAAAAAATCTACAAAATACCAAGAGCCCTGTAGTGGTGTTGGTGCATGCCTTTAATCCCAGCACTTGGGAGGCAGAGGCAGGTGGATTTCTGAATTCGAGGCCAGCGTGGTCTACAGTGTAAGTTCCAGGCCAGCCTGGTCTACAGAGAGAATTCCAGGACAGCCAGAACTCTACTTCTAAAAACAAACAAACAAACAAACAAACAAACAAACAAACACTCCTCCTATATGGCAACCTAAAAACAAATTGTAAATACTCATCACAAGTCTCAAGGTTGAAAAGACGGAAGACTGAGGCAGTGTCCCCAGTGGGAGAACCTAAGGCCACACTACGGGTAAAGCTCACGTGGGCCGCCGAGAGGATGGAGAGTGCGCGGGGGGGAAAGGACAAGTTCAGACAGTCTGAAGATCAGCCGAGAACTGCTAATGGGAACTTGCGGTTTCATTGCTTGTACTATGGTTAAATGTTGACATTAAGGGATGGGCTGAGGACTCGTGGGAACTCTCTGTAACGGGCGTGCTATTTTTCCGTGAACTTGAAGTTCTTTCAGAAACAGAAATTTAAAAGGGAACATCTTTTTCTTTCTTTTATAAAGTCTACGGAGTCAGGGCTGGTGACCCTGGTCTACGACCCTAGCAATTTAGGAGGGTAAGACAGAAGGACAAGTTTGAGGCCTGCTAGTTGCTACAAAATTTTTTCAAGGCCATCCTGGGCAACTTGGTGAGACTCTGTCTCAGAATAAGGACAACCAAAGAGAGAGTTGGGGATATAGTTTGGTGGTCGGTCATTTGCCAGGCATGTACAAGAGCCTGTACCATATTCAACCCACGGTACTGCCTCTCCCCACCATAAAAGTCTATGGTACACATTGAAATTAAGTAGAACCTCCTGACCGGTTAGCTGGGGATTGAACTCAAGGCTTCGTGCATGCTAAGAAAATGCTCTACCACTGAGCCGTATCCCTAGGAGCACTTGTGTTCTCCAAGTTAGGTTCCCCACAGCTCCATGGTGACTCAGAACAATCTAATAACTCCAGTTCTAAAGGTTCTGACCCACTTCTGGCCTCTATAGGCACCAGGCATGCATGTGATCCACTTATATACATGTACAATAAAAAGATAAATAAATCTTATTAAAAGGCTAAAGTGTATTGAATACAGCATGTACTGCAATAAAATATTATGCCTGTACTCATTTTAGAAATCGATTACAGGACTAGGGATGGAACTAGGTGGTAGAAGAGTTAGTAAATGTGAATGAGACCCTGGGTATGAACACAGACGCACAGACAGACAGACATACAAACACACAGAGGGAGGGAGAGACGGAGGGAGGGGGAGGGCTGAATACTGAAGCCATAGTGGCTTTGAACTGGAGGTGTGTGACCCACATAGACCCGGCTAGGTCAGCTCTGCAGAACCAGCCCTGGAAATGACGTCTCTACACCCATTCAACATTACTGCTATGCTGTATCCAGTGCTGCAACATTACTGATATCTAGTCTTCTCAGTTCTCTCCACTACATATGTAAACCCCACCTGTTAGCTTCTGAGACGCCCAGGCTCTTGTCCTGTGCACACTGTCCCTTAGCAGATGTAAGTCATGCAGCAGAGGCAGGAGATTAAGAAATACTATCTACACCTGTTAAAAACTACGACCTGGTCCCTGTACCTAAGAAGCTTGCCAAGAGTGTAACACTGTCTTTTGGATAAGTCTGGCAAATAAACTCAGACTGATTGTAGCTATGTGCGCCTCGGTCTGCCCAAAGCAGCGAGCTGTTCTTTATACAGTCCTGAAGCAGGGACTCTCAGCAGGGGCTCTCAGCTGTGTTCCACTGCAAATACTGGAGGATGCTGGTTGGACAAATAAAAGACAGACTCCAAACCACCAGGTCCACTGAGAAACTCCTGAATGTCCTTTGGTCCCCAGTCTTTCATCTGACTGAAAGCCATTTCTGCTTAGCGGTCACTCACGCATGGAGAGGTGCTGCTCAGGGGCAGGGACTCCGGATGGCTAGGTCACCATTTACAGCTAGTCATTCAGCCTTGCTTGGGCCTCAGTTTCCTTAGCTCAAAGAGGACAACTGACTTAACTTGGTATATAAAGAACATGCCATGAAATCTATAGTTGCTAATAAAAATGCCCACCATCACCAAAGTGAGAGATACTTTTAACTGTTCAAATGCCCTTGTTTCTCTATATTCTACTAATCTAATGAATAGCTCCCCAAATAGGAAAGGAGTAATGGCCCAGAAATGGTATGAAATTGGGATTAAGACTCGTACACTGGTTCTGTTCCTCTGGCCACATGACCCACAGAAAGGTGTGTAACCTCCCTAGGCCTGTGAAGTGGGACTCTAATTAATAACTACCTCAGAGGCAGTGAGAATCAAATGAAGAAATGCACAGAATTCCGCACAGCCTGCTCTCATTAGCACGGGATCAATGGAATGCAAGGCTTGCCTTAATGAATTATCTCTCACAGGCAGGCAGCACCAAAGAGCCTGAGAGTGTGTCATCAGCCACTTAGGAAATTCTTCTGTTAATGACCTTGAGGGGCAGTGCCTCTGTGTTTTGAACCTCTGAGTTTCAAAGACAGGGGAAAGGTCTTTCATTATTTGGCTGGGGGACTGCAGATCTGGCAGAGCACGGGGCTCCTGTCAAAGCCTTCTGTTTTCTCAGTCTTCGGAAAGACAAGCAGGTTTTCCAGTGAGGGGAAAGCCTGGCCTCAGGTCTAGAGAGGTGAGCTTTCCCCAGGGAGAATTGGCACAGGCACATTTGCTCGAGGTAGTTCTCACCTACAGTGCCCACCCACCAGCTTTCACATCCACCAGCAGAGGCCTGAGCCAGCCCTTCGCAGTCTCTGAGGGAAAGTACCTTCTGAAGCCAGGCAAGACTCTGGGCACTGGAAGTCACAGAAGAGGTTACGAAGACTGGCTCTAGTGGAGCGGACTTTGGGAACAGAGAGTCAAGAGATAAAAACACTGATAAATCCATCATTTTGAAAATTATGAAAAACAGCTAGATGGTGGCGCACACTTTTAATCCAGGCACTTGGGAGGCAGAGGCAGACAGATCTCTGAGTCTGAGGATAGCCTGGTCTACAGGGAAAGTTCCAGGGCAGCCAGAGCTATATAGAGAAACCCTCTCTAGAAAATTCATGGAGAATGTGCTGGATAGAGGACCGCATGGTGTGGATGGGGGTCGAGTCGCTTGCACTTACAGGAGTCAGTGGAGGGCTCCCACACAAAGCTGACGTCTGGGAGAGCCTCTGATCACAGGAGGAGGAGCTAAGTGGGGCCATGAAAGGGATTCCCAGGGAACTTGGGCATCCCGGAGATGCTCAGGCCTGAGTCCCTCTGGTTCTCAGAGACAGCTGGGGCCCGGCCTGGTGCTAACAATTACTCAGGGTGGGTCCAAGAAGTCTAATTCATGAGCTTGTGGCATATCTTGGGAATCCAGAGAGCATCCCACCCCCCAAGTCACTCACACATGACAACAGCTCATTGGGAATTTGGTAAAAGGGAGGGAAGGTGATTTAAAAGAGATATTTGAAACACACCAGCCAATTGCAACATTATGGACTTGATGTGGGTTCTAAACTGATGAACCTGTAAAGGGGGAACAGGACAGGAGACAACTGGGAGAAGTGACCCTCTCTGTGTGAACACAAGCGGTGTCATTTTAGCTCTGTGTGAACACAAGCGGTGTTATTTTAATCGAGATGATATAGTGTGCTCATGCTTCAGCTATGAGACACATGGTTCTCCCCAGATTCACATACCGAAGCTCTAACATCCAATACCTCGGCGTACAGGTGTATTCAAAGGAGTAATTATGGTAAAGTGGGGCGGTTCAGGCAGGCCCTAATATAATACAACTGATTAAGATGCAGAAATGTACCCAAAAGAAGCACAGATAGAAGACCATGACGACACCTAGTCATGGAGAGAGATCCTTATATCCAGACTCTTGGTTCCGTAGCTTTGGAAAATTAAGTTTCTGCTAGATAAACCACAAGACGAGGCATTGCTGTGGGCCCAAGCAAATTAAAACAGTTTACAGAGTGTATCTCGGCACAGCACACTGAAATAGTCACTGATGAGATGACCAGCTGGTTTGGGACTTGCTCTGAAAGAACCTTTGAGAGAGGATGAGGGAAGGGGTGGATTAACCAGAAGGCGCAGGACTGGCTAAGACTGGTTATGAGCTGCGTGAGTTAGAAGCAGGTGTCGGTATCCTGGGCTTTCTGGGTTCATTCTACTACTCCCTTCATTCCCCGTTCTGAAATATTCTACAATAAAAAGCAAAACAAGATCTAACATAATACAACACAACACAGTAACAATGACACTAGAAGAGGCAATAGGAAATGAGACTTATGTTTGTGGCTCTGAAAATCTCGGCTATACCACGGGTTCCCAAAGATCTGCCCCCCCCACCCCCACCCCCACCACCGAGCCCTGGAGTCTTTAAAACTTTCCCAGGGGGATTCTCCAGAAGAATCAGTTGTTAAGATCATTGGCCTCTACAGGGGACTAGATGTTTTCTCTGAAGACTTGAAAGCACCATGTTCCTGGAAGAGGAAGTATGAACTGTCAATACAAAGTCTTCTACATTAATTTATAAATTACGATCCAATTAAAAGTTGCCATAAGCTGTGCTGAGCAGGACTGGCGGCACTCACTCTTCCGAAGTCAGGCTTGGTGGCACGCTGAATGTACTATGGCTGACAGATTATGGCCAGGAGTGATCTCTATCATTTCTAGGTAGTAGCTTCGAGAACCAGGCTCTCTCTACCCACTGTGAGACTGGCCACAGTCCATCTGGTGGCTGCTCTTCAAACCTGGGCCTTTGCATGAAGACAGTAAGTAATGATGGAGCCCCAGAGCCCCAGGCTACACTATGAACAGAAATACATCCCTGCCTTTGAACTGCTGAGCTTTGGGGGTGTGCATCAGCCGGTCTAGCCTGTCTGATGCAGAAATTCGACATGGGATTTAACCAAATGATTCTAAAGTTTGGCTGAGAGACAGAAAAGAGTGGATGACAAAGGTAAAGGCACACCCCGAAGGGCCCTGGAGCCTGGGTTAGTGAGGTCAAGGACCAGGCTATGTCAAGTGCAGCAGTGATTAAGATGAATGAGGGCTGATGACAATATCAAACTCCACAGATGTATTTGGGCTGAGGCGTGAGAGGTGGCTAAGGAATTTAGGAATTTAACATGTGATTAACTGTGGTAAAGGTTACTCACTATTGAGAGTAACAAGCCTAGGTTTTGCTCTAATGTATCAGCCCACTTTTTTTTTTTTTTTTTTTTTGGTTTTTTCAAGACAGGGTTTCTCTGTAGAGCCCTGGCTGTTCTGGAACTCACTCTGTAGACCAGGCTGGCGTCTAACTCAGAAATCTGCCTACCTCTGCCTCCCAGAGTGCTGAGATTACAGGCGTGCACCACCACCACCTAGCAGCCCACTTTTATTAAGTGTTTCTTGCTCACCAATCCAAGGATTCACTTATCAAAAATCAATTAATTTTAGCTAAAACAGTGGCTGAGAAAGGCTCTCTCTTTAGCATCTTGCAAGTCACCGCTGACGTGTTAGATTTCAGTAGGCTCTCTGAATTCTAGATTTTTATGCCTTTTGAAAGTTGAGTTTGTTTGACCTCAACCTCCTAACAGACGCACAGCAGCAGCTAACAAGGTACCGGCACAGAGCAAAGGACCAGCCCAGTCACTAAAGTCACGGCTCCTCTAGGCCTCCTGCCCTGGAAAATGACCACAGTCTATAAAAATGCTGTTGCTGCAGAAGAACCTGGAACTGAGGCGCAGCAAGGCCGCCTCGCCAGCTGTGGGTGGGCTGGAGGGTCCAGAAACCCAGAGCCCGATTCTCCTGCCTGGCCCTGCTCCGACAACACATGCCACCCGGAGCCTCCACTGCTCCTTCCTACCTTGCTCTCCAGACTGTAATGCCTTCTTCTGTGGGGTTCCCCCCAACCCCCTGCTGCCCAGACCCGCTTGGGATGAGGTGCCTGGTTCTTAGAGACTCAGACGCTCTGTTAGCATGTTAGCATTTTGTCTAGGCTCCGCCCCACTGACTCACTATAAAAGGGGCTGCTTGCCCCTTCTTGAACTGTCCTCTTGCCCCTTCCTCCTCTCCCCATTCCCCTCCCCCCTCACAGTAACCAGCTGTGCGATGACTCTGAAGGTCGCCGGAACAGCTGGATCTAGGCTCCTGTCTCAGCTCTTCTGCTTACTGGCTGACACCCCTGATGACACGGCTCCTCCCTGAGCTTCAGTTTCTTCATCTGAAGTTTGTCTCTGGGTTTGCTGTGCTTGAGGCCAGCTCATATACTAGGTGTAGGTGACGTCACTGGTGGCAGTGACAGTGACTTCAACTCTTCTTTTTGTCAGGGTCCCAACCTCTATATAGTCAAGGATGACCCCGACTTCTGATCCACCTGCCTCAATCTCCAGATAGCCATGAACTGGTTCATGCTCTGCTGAGGGCTGAGTTCAGTGTTCTGTGCCTGCGAGGCAGACACTGTTCTAAGTGAGCTGTGCTCCCAGCCCCCTCGTTGGCATTTCTAATTTGGGTGGTGCACTTGCTACTGGATGGAGCTTCTAAAGCCTCTGCTGAGCCTTGCAGCCAAGGCACATGCCGTTATCTTCTACTCATCCAGATGGCTTTCCGTCTCACCCGCCATCTTAGAATCCCTCCCTATTGTTCGCATCTGTGTTCAAAGCTGTCTACTTTGGCGATTCGGAGCCAAGTCTTCCTCCGCGTGTCACCTGTCCCCATGCACCTGGATTTTCATCTATTTCTTGTCTGAGTTACCGGAGTGAGCACGAGGCTGGAAATGGACTGGGAGCCACTTCCAATGCACCCTGTGCCTGCCAAAAAGAATGCATGTGTATGCTGCCTTCACCTACTTGTGAGAGTGGACCTCACCGTTACCAACGGCGATGTACATGACCCCGCACAAGATCTGACAGTGTGTGCAAATATGTAGGAACAGCAACTGTGTAATTCTGCTGGAAATCTATTCTGAAGATGTTGCTAAAAAAAAGAAAATGACAGAGGCTGAGAGGGGAGGATCTCACACACACACACACACACACATACACACACACACACACACACACACACACACACACACACACACACGTTCAAGGCCCACTTGGCTATTGACCAAGTTCAGGGCCAGTCCAGGCAACTTGGTGAGCCCCATCTCAAAATAAAAATGCAGAAGGGCTACAGTTCTAGCTCTGTGACACGCTGCTGGTATAGCCTGAAAAAGACTGCGGGTTCAGTCTCCAGTACTTAAGAGAGAAGAAGCAAGATCTATGAACAAGATATTTATAGCAATATTTTTTAAAATACTGAAAAAAATATACCTGATGACTATAACTGAACAGCAACGAGGCTCTTAAAAAAGATTCAACACAATGACTACATACCTTTAAAGTGACTATAAAATTACCATCAGTATATAAACTGTGAGTGCAACTAAATAAAATATATGTAAATATGGATAAAGACAGAAGCGGAGAGTAAAGAATTACAAACTGCTATATGGTAGGGTTACAGATATAATGTTCAGTTGTTTCCCATTATAACACATTATAATTTGTTTGCTCATATAGATGTCCATCTTTTATGTGCTTATTATTTATGTGTGCATATATAATAATCAGAAGGGAAAGCCAATGGGAATCAAGAGTGAACAGTTCAGTGCTGGGCACGGTGGTGCACACCTATAATCCCAGCACTTAGGAGGCAGAGGCAGGAAGATCACTGCAAATTCAATGCCAGCCTGGATGATATCATAAGTTCTCCAACTCTCTGTGCTACTAAGTAAGGCCTTGTCTCAAAAACAAAAACACAAACAAAGAAACAAAAAAGAAGATAGTTCAGAAGTGAGAACTTTGGGTAATAGGGTTTCCTTTAAAGTTAAGAAGTTATCTGTGTAAAGTTGACAGTCTGCATATTCCTGTCTTCAAGGAATTTGAGAATCCAGCAAATCGCTGGTATACAGATTCCTTTCTGCCGACACCGATAAACTTCACTGCACCTTTATCTGTCTGACAGAATCGGGAGGAAGAGTTGTTTGGAGAGCAGAGTGAATGGTGCAAGTCCAGCTTTGAACATGATCTCCCTGGACCCAGTAGCACTCTCTGACCAGTCCAGGCCCATGAGCAAGACCTTCCCCTATGGACCTCGGGGAGCTGGGATGGGTGCCCAGCTCCAAAGCTGCTCAGGCACAGCATCACAGATGCCAGTGTCAGCTGGCGGCTGTAGGAAGTGTGCCCCGTCATCTCCTGTGGGTGCTCACAAATTCTACTCTTACAATATACGGCAGAAGGCTGGAGGGGCTCCGCACTTTCCATGAGAATAGAAAAAGGGGTGAGAGGGAGGCTCCATGTGGCCAGGCCCCGTGCTTACCATAGGTGAACATGCGTGGGGAGGTCAGCTCAATGTTGGGGAGGGCTCCCAGGTGGTTTAGCACTGCGCACCGGTAGCCATTCTTCTGGGCATAGTCAACGAAGGTTCGGATATATTGCTTCTCGCTGTGATTGGCAATTCCAGGACAGATGACCATGGTGATGTCATCTACAGGGTGGAGAAAGAGATCCTTATGTATCCATTGAATATATAAACACTGACATTAACAGGTGTTGGGGCAGTGGGATTCTGGGCAATTCTCTCTCTCTCTCTCTCTCTCTCTCTCTCTCTCTCTCTCTCTCTCTCTCTCTCTCTCTCCTTCTCTTTCTGCAGCCCTGGCTGGAATTCACATAGATCTATAGATCTACCTGCCACTGCCTCCCTACTGCTAGAACGAAAGGTATGTGCAGTCATGCCTGGTCTGTTCCTTTTCATTTTCAGTCTGGTCAATTTTCCATTTTTAAATGCTTCTGTTTATCTGTTTGCCAAAAGGAAAATGTATTCCTCCCACAGACATGGAAATAAAACAGCTCATTTCTTAAGGGTATTTCTTGGGTGTAGACATAAGCATTGATCTTTGCAGGGAGTCGGGCTGATGAGAAGTTGTGGATAAGAAACTTAAAGTTGAAAAAAACACAAAACAAAACAAAAAACCTTAACGGTGGTTTTGTCCTTTCCAAGCCCTGGACTGAGTACCAGCAAGAGCAGACTGCTCAAGCTAAGCTTTCTGCTACTTTGCCGTTGTTGTTATTGTTGTTTTCAGACAGGGTCTCATGTAGCCCATGCTGGCCTTGAATTTCTGATCCTCAAGTGTCCCTCTCTTGAATGCTTGGATTTCAGGTGTGAGTTGTCACACCAAGCTTACAGTGTAGGCTTAAATGCTAGAAGTCAAATGATTAGAAATAAGGCAAAGGAAAACATTTAACTAACTATGGTGTGTGTGTGGGTGATTAGATACATGAAGGGCCCACTACAATACTTACGATCGTAGCAGAAACTCCGTCCCTAGCCATGTACTCATTCCTTTTGTGACTGTTTGCTGAGAGCACACTCTCCTGGGCTCCGGGGACTCCTGCACTGCAGCAGAAGGGCCCTAAAGAGCTACAGAAGTAGCTGGACTGGCAGGTGCCACGCGGGACTAAGGCAGGGAGGTACTGTGGGACTAGAGAAAGGAACCGTAGTCTCAGAGGTGACATCTGAGACCTGAGTGACAAGGAGGTGGCCTCGTGAGGGTCTGGGGAGGAAAGCTACCCAGCAATTCCACTTACTTGGAATAAATGAGTTGGCCCACATTTGCTGCGATTTACCCATAAATAATGACTGCACTCCTGTAACAAACTAGGTATCTTTGAATAAACAAAAACCATGTCCTCTTCTGGCAGGGACTGCTGGTATCCAACTGCACTTCCTTTGAAGGCTTCCTTGGAGGCCTTTGTCATCGCTGTTTACTGTGTAACTGGGAAAGCACAGTGCCAAACCCTAGCAGTGACGAAACTGGAGTCATTTCTTGGACAGGGTGTCACTGACTCGTGAAAAGTAAGTATGGTTTTAATGTGTCCTTTTGTCTGAGGAGATTTATACTCCAGCCACCGGAGAGCCTTTATGCCCTGCTGCCCAGCAAATAAATACACCCTGGATTGTTCTTCCAAGCACCAGCTTCTCACGATCAAGGGAGATGCATCATCATCGCTCACCTCACAGGGCGTGGGGAGGATCAGGGAGATAACAGTAGGCATTTAGGAACTGTTACCGACAGACACTGACTGGGTCCTGGGGGCTCTGGGCGCCAAGCCCTTCCCGCCATCGTTCAAAATAGGCTTACGCACTTTACGAGGGGATTGCAATTCTCGGCAGCTAATATGAACTGATGCACACGGGCTGGAGTCGATCCTGATGACCTGGCCTCTGAACACAAAGGGACAGTGGGTGGCACAGGCATTTTACACACTGCTCCTCGTGGTGGCTGCTCCTCTCTCTAGGTGGCCCAACACCAGGCCCTGAAGTGGCTCACCTCCAACACAGTGCTCAGCCAGGGGCTCAAAGAGGTCGAATGTAGAAGTGGCACCATCCGACATGGTGATGAACTTGCGGTGCCCGTAAGGGTGGGGTGACCTCACCCTCCCCATCTTCCCATACAAGGCTGTCTGGATGTGTCCGCTTTTTCCCCAGATCAGTGGTGGAATGTATCTGAGAAAGGAAGAAAGATGAGTGGTTAGTTTCCTCCATATTTATTGTACAAAGGTACCCTAATTTTTCAAGCTTTTCTCCACACATTTTTCTGTACACCAACATAGACACAATGGGTTCTTCTTGTGACACGGGGCCTCATATGTGCTGTGCCGAGTAAGCACTTGGCCACCGGGCTGAACATTTTTAACCTCCTTATATCCATGCTCCGCTCATTAGTGCCTCCCACACCACATTAGCTTTAGGAACCAACCCTGATTTCAAATTTGGAGCATCAAGCAATTCAACATGGGTTATTTCTGTAATTGAGAGGAAAAGAAAGCAAATAATATCCTTTGAGTACATCCAGTGCGACAAGATTGGCCTCATTATCACCAAATGAGCCCATGTCCACGGAGTGGCCAGCAGGCACCTCTGAGCCCATGTCCACGGAGTGGCCCGCGGGCACCTCTGAGCCCATGTCCACGGAGTGGCCCGCGGGCACCTCTGAGCCCATGTCCACGGAGTGGCCTGCAGGCACCTCTGCTCAGTGAGCGCTCACTTCTGCTGCAGCTGCTGTGGTGACTCCATTAACAAGAATTCTGCTCCTGGGACTGGAGAGATGGCTCGGCGGTTAAGAGCACTGACTGCTCTTCTAGAGGTCCTGAGTTCAATTCCCAGCATCCACACAATGGCTCATAACCATCTGTAATGGGATCTGATTGTCTGAAGACAGCTACAGTGTATTCACACACAGAAAATAAATAATAATGATAATTAAAAAAATAAAAAAAGAATTCTGCTCCTGGCTACAGCATGAAGAGCTGCAGACTCTCCTCAGCCTCTGAGTGCCTTGGAATGTAGAGAGAACACTACAATAAACCTCAGAGAATGTGCTAGAAGGGCGAGCAGTATTTCTGATGGATTAATGAAGGCTAAAGGCTTCTTTGCATAAGTGAGGCATGATGCCTCCCTTACAACTGTCCTTTGTGAAGACAACAGTGGCCTTGGAACGAAATACAAGAACTAAAAACCCATTAATTCCTGGGAAAGAGGTTGTTCCAATTAAGAATTGAGGATGGTTCATGGCCCTGGTACAAGACGATCCCATTTACTGAAAGTGATATCGGTTTATCTCGCAGCTTTTGTCTAAGCTCAGTGGCGAGGCATGATGTGCATTCTACAGGAACTAGAATCTCCTACTGGAACACAGTGGTGGCACCAATCTCTCTGCTCTGGGGTGTTTCATTAATGATTTATCTTAACCTATTTGTTCACTCATGCCTGTCATTCCCCTCAAAGCCAGATTGTTCTAGAAGCTCTTTTTCTACTTACTCCCTGTGTATATGAACTATTAAATACACACGAAGTTAAAGAGACAAAGCTCCATCCCCGGAAAACTGCTTCTTTGGGGCTGGAGAGAAGGGAGAAGGGTGTTCAAGTGACAGGACATGGGGTCAATTGCCAGCAGGTACAAAAATCTCCATAGAAACAAATGGCTGAGAACAGGGAAGTGGGAAAGGGTGGATGGGGGAACACGGGGAGGGAAAAGGGCATGTGGGACCTTTGGGGGGCAGGGAACCAGAAAAAGGGAAATGAAATGTAAATATAGAATATATCCAATAAAAAAGAAAAGAAAAGAAGAGAAAAGAAAAAAAAGGGAAAAAAAGGAAAGAAAAAGAAACAAAGGGCTGGATTTGGAAAGTCGAGGAGGGTACGAGAAGGGCTGGGAGGTTAGGATGGCAACAGAAAGCAGCTTTGTAAAAGTAACGGCAACTGGACAACGGGACACTGTGTAAGACCCAGGCACACAGTTTACAGAATCCCCCAGACTGCCACTGTAGAGGGAGACGGGAGAACTAGGAAACCAATCTCCTGAGGAAAACCAGAGGAACATTTTTCTTACAATATGAATCAAAACAAAAAGAGATAAATATACTGAAGTTAAAAAAATATTGGAACAGAGCCAGGCGTGGTGGCGCACGCCTGTAATCCCAGCACTTGGGAGGCAGAGGCAGGCGGATTTCTGAGTTCGAGGCCAGCCTGGTCTACAGAGTGAGTTCCAGGACAGCCAGGGCTACACAGAGAAACCCTGTCTTGAAAAACCAAAAAACAAAACAAAACAAAACAAAACAAAAAAAATGGAACAGGAGGCAGGTGGATCTCTCAGTTCAAGGCTAGCTTGGTCTACAGACTGAGTTCCAGGACAGCCAGGGCTACACAGAAAAGCTCTTTCTCAAAAACAAAACAAAAAACCAATCAACCAACCAAAGCCAGAACAAGTATATTTCATATACTACTTTTTAATTTTGCTTAAAACATGAGTTAATCTTAGAATTATGGCAAAATTATCTTAGAATTATTAATCTTAGAAAATATGGCAAAAAAAAAAATTTACAGCCAAATCTCCTGTTGGCTATTCGCATATTTTGCATATCAGGATTGTTGTAGTAGATATTTAGTGATCATGCGCGCGCGCGCGCGCGCGCACACACACACACACACACACACACACACACACACACGCTCCCCCCCCACCCTCACGGCCTAACCCCTCGTCCCGTTCCCCACCCACTCACAGTTCAGCTGTCCATCGTGCCAATGGAGAGAGAACTCCACGCACAGATCTTGCCGAGGCTCTCCGATGCACAGGTCCGCAGCCTGGCCTAGTTAGTTACACCCTGTGCTTCCCCAGCTCTGCGTAAGTTCCAGAAGTGAGCCAGTGTCTCAACTGCACCTCAAACTGTCTCTAGGAGTCGCTCCCTATCAGGGCGGTTACTGGTTCATTGTCTCACTCCTGTGCACGGCTGTGTCCTAGCACCAGGTAGCTCCATTACTTAAGAAGTTCTTTCTAGGCACATCTCCTACCGCATTTACCTTAAGGTTGGTGCCCAGGGACCCATAGTAAGCACCAAGAGAGAATATGCTGAAATGACAGAAAACACACCCACTTAGCAAATCTTAGGTGTTAAAGTATCTTTAAAAGACAGTACATATCACATGACAATGGGAGTCTAGCTCTCATCTGATTGGCATTTGGAGATATTCTCAGTCTGTAGAATAAAGTCTTTAAAGTGTGTGTGCGTGTGTGTGTGTGTGTGTGTGTGTGCAACTGCCTTAGAATCACAGTGTGAGGTCAACTGTGCACAGCATAAGTCTCACAATCTTTAATTGTATGACAATACCACCTACTGATAAAACACCATTTTTAATTAACTTCACAATAACACGCAGCAGGATTTACAAAGCTGTGATTCTGAAGTAAGTTTAGTGTGGTGGGTTTCTAACTAAAAACCATTAAAGCATTAAAAATATTTATATAACTTATCAAAAAACTATAAGGAAAAAAATCAAATCAGTGTTCAGAATGGTCCTGTTTAGGGAAGAAATACAGACCCAAAGGATAAAATATTCTCGACTTTAAACAATGCATACGAATGCTGGAGAGACGCTGCTGACATGGTCTGGGGAAGGACATGATTATTCCATCAACGATGACACCATTTGTCTGAACACCGTAGTCATTAGCTCCCTTGACCCTGTGTCTGAAGGTCATTCTCTGATCTAGGCTAGTCTGGGCTGGGCTGGGTGGGCAGGGTAGTGGAAGGACAGCCTGTCCCCTAAGACACGTGGCTTGTGTTCGTCCCCTGGAAGTCCCGGTGCCGATCTGGTGAGAAGTACGAGGGGAACCTTGGGGAATAGGTGCAGTTTCAATTCTATAGATAATGCCAAATAGCTTTCCAAAGATGATGGATCAATTTATATCCCTGCCAGTAATCCATGAGAACATTTGGCTTCTTTATCCTCATCAATAGTTGGCATTAATCTTTTACATTCTGGCCACGTTAGTGGGCACCTCATTTCAGTATTTCAGTATGTTTAAGGCTGATCCAATTTATGCTTTTAAAAATGTCTCTCGGAATGGCAAGTGGGCTTGGAGGGCAAAGGCTTTTTTTTTTTTTTTTTTTTTTTTTTTTTTTTGCCAAGCCTGATGACCTCACGTCAACCCCCAGGACACACACGGCCACCGCCAGTTGTCCTCTGACCTCCACGGGTGTGTGGCACCCATGCCTGCTCCCTAATAAATATAAACGTGTTTCTCGGTTCAATTTATGTGCTGACTCAGCTTTCCTACTATTTGCATTAATTTTTCTCCTGTGAATCCTGCTTATGCTGTTTATTTTCTATTATATTTTTACTCTTTTCCCTGTTAATTTGTATTTTATTAGCACTACATTATTAAACATTATCAGTTGTATGTTAGAATTGTTTTCTTAACTATGTTATTGTATGTTTAAGTTCACATTTTTCATTGGTTTTTGAATTTGAAACAGGTCTCAATACACAGCCCAGGCTAGCCCTGAACTGGCACTCCCCCTGCTCCAGTCTCTTGAGTGCTGGGACTACAGGTGTGTTTCTTGATGCTCAGAGAAGTTTAATTCGATTTTTACATATTTTTAAAAACATTTTGTGGTTAAATTTGGCAGATCTTAGAAATTAAACCTTTATATTTTGGCTCCCCCTCCTTCTAACTTGATTCTGTTTTTAAGGTTTTAAGACAGTGTCTTATATAGCCCATAGCTAGCCCTGAACTTGCTATGTAGCTGAGACTGGCTTCAACACTCGGATCCTCCTGCTTCTACCTACGAAGTGGTGGAATTATAGGTGTGTACCACCACATCTGAATTTGCCTGGTATTTTAAGAAGCGATTCCAATACTGATTTATTACTATTTCCTCTTATTCCTACAGTTATGTATTTTTAAAGAAATGGATTCCCCTTAAATGCACTTATTTCTCTAAGTGATCTGAAGACAGAGCCCATCTCCTAACAGACGAGGTCACTATTCTTGGACAACAATAAATGTTCCACTCATCTGGGCTGATTTCCACCATTACCTGTAACACACGCCAAGGTCCCGGTTACTTATGCTTCTCTCTTCTCTATTTGGGTTCGTCTGTCTGTCTATTCATTTGCCAGTATGGCTGTTTTAATCAATACAGCTTATAGGATATGTTGAGAGATAAAACATTCTGGTCATCTTCACTATTCTTTTGCAAAATTTCCTCAGTAGATTTTTTTTTTTTTTTTTTTTTTTTTTTTGGTTTTCGAGACAGGGTTTCTCTGTGTAGTTCCGGCTGTCCCAGAACTCACCCTGAAGACCAAGTTGGCCTTGAACTCAGAAATCCGCCTGCCTCTGCCTCCCGAGTGCTGGGATTAAAGGCGTGCGCCACCACCGCCGGCTGATTATTTTTTTATATGATTAGCTTGTTGAGTTCCTGGGAAACTTTGAGGATGTTTGAAAACATATCAAACATTTATTACCTCGGTGTTAGCAGACATCTTTGCGCTGAGCTGTCCCACCTACAATCATGGCGCATCTCCTCTCTGGCCCCCAGGAAAGCTTTGCAACTTCCTTCGAGGTTTAGAGCATGCGGCCTGATTACGCTGCTTCGCATGGGGTCATACACACTGCTTAAAAGCTGTGCTCGAGAACCAGAGCATATGGTCATGTTTATCTCTAACAGAGCAGGAATAATGTTTCCTCCTCCTTTTCTAATCTCGCTGCTCTGTCCATGGTCGTGCTGAGGCCTGTGGTTAATAAAGACTCGCTGTTACTAAGAAACGAACTACAATATAGAGGCCAGCCTGTCCTTATCAGATCAACATCTGGTTTTCCTAACAAAACTGCCCAACGGGAAGAACTGCAAGGGAAAAATCTGGATCCTCCTGCTAGCCCACACGCCCCCAAGGCATGCACACACACTGCACACATGCACAGTCTTTAGGCAGACTGTGAAAGCAAATGGTTTCGATTTTTAAAGAAAGAGTTGAGAAAAATAAAGTTGACTGATTGCTTAGGTTTGCCTTAACCCAGGGTGTAACCAATTTTGCCCCACCCCCACCCCCGCACCTGGGTCTGTTGGTTGTAAATTAAACGCCTTCATTGGTAGTTGTCACTTCCTTTGACTCTCGTGTACCTCTCTAACAATTTAGGATCTGAGGTACTGTGCGTGGTTTGGATACATCACCTGACACTGCGTTCCCTTGAGGCTCTGCTAGTGAAGACACAGGGTTGTCTGGCTATACCCCATTTATTTGCACGTCCATCGTTCAGAGGCCCTGGGGAGTTTGTGCCTCTGACTACTCTGAGCAGCGCTGCTATAAGCATCTGTGAACACACTTCTGTCTGAAGGCCTCTTCTCAGTTCTTTGTCTGTACCTCGAAATGGAAATGCTGCTTAACCCCCTGAGAACCAAGCCGTTTCCCATAGCAGCTGCACCATTTCCTACGGCTACCAGCAACATTCAAGAGTTTCAATGTCTCTGTCTCCTCACCAGTACTTTGTCACATTCTACTAAAAATTATTATCTTGTGGGGACTGGAGAGAGGGCTCAATGGTTAAGAGCATGAGCCATTCTTCCAGAGGACCTGAGCTTGATTCCAGGGTGCATCTGGCTGCTCTGTTGTCTGCAGGCATCTGCACTCATGTGTACACACACACACACACACACACACACACACACACAAATAATAAGAATAAAATCCAAGTTCAAGACCAGTCTGAGCAGTCTGGTGGGGCTGGGGGCATCTAACTGCGATGGAGCCCTTGCCTAGCTGTGTGAGGTCTTGGGCTCAATCTCCAATCCTGAAAGCAACAAGATTGTGCCTTCTTAGCGGGTGCTCGTAATGACAGCTCATTCTGGTCTTGATGTACTTTCCTTTGTGGCTAATGATGTCAAACACACTACCATTCTGACTCTAGGCTATTTCTTACCCCCAATCTCTGTTTGTCTCCATCTTTAACCCTAATTACAATTTAAAAAAATGAACAGTGGATACATATCAGTCCCTTATTCATCTCAGAGAGGCTATTATGGAAAAAAAAAGAACCACCTCTACGGAATCAATTAAGACCGCATGTGGCACAATTTAGAGTTGTCTAAAAATTGGTACAAGAATCTAGTGTTCATATGAACATTTTGACTTCCACAATTGAACACAGGAATTAGATGTGGGGGACTAACAGCCACAGGAGAGCTTACTACACCGTAAGTTATTGTCTCAATATGTGTGATGGGGAAAAAAAACACTGAGCAGGCCACATGGGGCACACATGTAATCCCAGCACCTGGAAGGCAGGAGGATTGCTATCTAGTTTGAGGCCAGTCTGAAATATATAGAAGAAAATACTAACCATACTCTAGTCACCTGCAGGAATAAGACTTGTGCCCAAAAAAAAAGCCACCAGAATTTTACAACAGCAAAGAAATGGAGTCACTGAACCGAAACCTGGGGCCTCTCCCTTAGTGACTTAAGACACATTAAGGATTTTTCCTCAACAAAAAGAGCCTCATAACAAAGGAAGCCAGAGATGTTTGAGAGGCTATTTATGGCTCTGTGATTCGGAGTTTATTTATCTTTCTCTTTGAACAGAGAACATGTTAAGTAAAACAGTTTGTTTTTCTACAGCCCCTTGCAGGTTTTCAAAGTCCTTTTCAAGCCTGATCTCATTTGGCTTTGATGCTGGTTTGTGAAAAGGACCGAGGCCAGTGAGTTAATGGCAGTGAGCCCGCGGCAACGGTACACCTGGGAGCTGAACTGAGGCCTGGCACTGCGCACTGCTTATGTGGATGGTAAGGTACTGGGGAGGGGGTGAGGACACTTTCTCCCCAGAGAGTCCACTGATCGTCCTGTAACAGCAACAGTAAGCACCAGTGTAAATGAGGTTTGCCTGCATGGTCGTTAGCCCCTAGCTTAAAACCTCAATCAAAGTGGCATGTGAGCCTGGGCTGTGATTCAGAGGCCTTCCCTGTCATACACAAGGCTCTCGGGTACATGCCCCAGCACTGCAGCAGCAACAGCAACACACTACAAAAAACAACCAACGACGAACAAAAACCCAAGCGAGCAAACAAACTTGCGCACACACTTCCTTCTCAGTAAACAGAGACAACTGGAGTGTTACTCCCTCCCAGACATCAGCTTACCGGGAACCTGGTAAAAGAGGGGTATCTAAGCCAGAACTGGCAATGTCACGGAGAAAGGACATACTCCGCTCAAGGTCTGGGTCTTCAGCAGGTACAAGACAACAGCCACCGCACAGGGGACTCACTCCAGAGTAACTCCCTCTCTAACTAGCTCGCTCTGCATTTGAGAAGGGCTCACTACTGCAGCTTGGGGATCCAGTTAAAAGGTGGAACTATCAACTATAACCCAGCCACATCCTGAGCATCTCTTAGAAAAGAAAACTGTCTTCTTTCTGACAGCGTCTCAATCCTCCTGCCTCAGCCTCCCTAGTGCTGGGGTTGTAGGCACGTGCTACCATACCCAGACTCACTGTTTCTCCAAGCCCCAGTGCCGGGCAGAAGGCTGGGTCTGTAGCTAAGCACAGATGGTTCTGTGGTTTCAGGTCAGGATCATGTTGTGCAACAAATGAAAACACAGAAATCAGTCTTTAAACTGGAGGGAGCTACAAGATGTTCTCCCTGTGGGAGAGACAAGGGCCTGGCACCGCCACAGGGGACTCGCAGGCACTGTAGATAGACTCCAGCTCCTGTACACGGTGAAGCCAGCAGAAGAGCCACCAGAAATGAAACTGTCTGTCTGTGTTCTCATGTTTTCTGGTTTTGCAGTGCCTGGGATACGACCCAGGGAAGCGCTGTAGCACAGAGCTATAGCCCCAGCCTTCTCTTTCGTGATAGAATTGAATTTGCTTAAGTTAAATAAATGTACATGAACTGCACCACCCCCCACCATGTACCAGAAAGCACATCGTAAATATTTTCCCTCAGAAGTAAGACATTCATCTTTAATTTACCCCCTGCTGTATCTCAAAGGCCTTAGGTTGGAAGGAGGGATATCCAGAACTGAGTGTCTGCAGGACTCTGTCAGGCGCCCACAGCTGCCTCCGGAACTCATCGAGAACTTCACCCTTGAGGCTGATAGGAAAGGTCAGTGTGCAAAACGGATGGCCGTCTTCTTTAGAAGAGCAGCAGCATCCATGCCAGCGCTGTGGCTCTCCTGACAGGTCCTGAGGGGAAAGTGTCTGTAACCACCGCACCTCCCCGGAAGTGTCCAGAGACCACAGGCCCTGACTTTAAGTTCAGTTCCACAAACACAGCCCTGTCACCCTGTGCTTTGGCCTGAAGGCTTCCCTCTCCTACAGAGCTCAAGTCCAAGAGCCATTTCAGTGACTCACAAAACAGGGGGTCATGAAAAAGGCTCTCGCCGTTGCACCTATTGCATTGTTGTTGTTTATATGTGTATTTATTTTTATTTTATGTGTATGTTTGCCCTACATGTATGTCTGGGTACCATGTCTACCTAGTTTCCTCAGAGGGTGTTGGATCCAGCTGGAGTTATGGATGGTTGTGAGCCATCATGTAGATGACGGGACCCTCTGCAAAAGCAGCAACACTCTTAAGCACGGAGCCATCTCTTCAGCCCCCACGTGGCTTTTTCATTCCTCCCGAGACAACCTCATTCTCCAAGGATGTAGCTATCTCTCTCTGGCTAGGAGCAGGGACACCAGCCAAGAGTTCCACACAGGGGTTGGTTGGGACTGTCAGGGTATATAAGCTCTAATGTCCACTTGGTCTCCAAAGATAATGTCACCTTGGCGAGCTTCCACTCAGCTCTGTGTACACACTCAGGGAAAGAAAACCAAATTTTCCGCCTCTGGAAAAAAAAAAAAAGTGAGCCCAGAGGAGGTGGATATTCTGAGCAAAGGCCAGTGACACGTGGAATCCTTATGTAGGAATGCACTGTCGGCAGCTGGGACCAGGCCAAAGACACTATCAGATTATTAGCTGTGTTAGCCCAATAAAGCTTAACAAATGTGGGTTCTACCAAGCACAGGGAGACAGCAAGGCATAGTGCCTACCCTCTCAGGGCCTGAGAAGGAATTCAGCATTTGAGGAGTCTCAGAAAGCTGCCATCATAGAGAAAGAAGGGTGGGCAACAGGGCGGGTCCCAAAGGCAGAAGGCACAGCATGATGGCGTGCAGCCTTGTGGGTAAGGAGGCACCGGTGTAAGATGGAGTCTGGAGTTCTCAGGGGGTAGGAACATGCCTGAGCATCCTGTCAGGGCTGGGCAAATCGTGCTTAGCATTGAGCTTCCCAGCAATTATGAACCATGATATCGCCCAGTTTTCTCGGTGGGGGAGGGGGCACAGGCACGTGACTCAAGCCACGGCTCTTCTTGTTACTTTATACTTTCAAGACTCACTGACCCCACCCCCACCCCTAACTGGAAGTTAAATTAGCAACAAACCATTAATCAAGTGTCAAAATGCATTTCGAAACCACGTGCCTCCAGAGTGCTAATTGAGTTTGCTGGGAGCGCTCTGTGGTGCTTTTCCCATGCAGTCAACAGACAGCCGCGGCTCTGGTCTCGAGTTTTCTACAACTGAAATTGTCTTTTGAATGGCAGTGTAGTTAGCCTGGTAATTATTTCAATATTCACATTTGGTGATTTCTAAAACAAGGGCAGAATGTTAATAAAATCATACTGGGTCTCTCTCCAAAGATAATGAGACCCCAGAAAGTAATGAAGAGAAAAGACAGAGGCACTTCCAGAAAAGTGGCAGGTGTCTGCTTTGGGGAAGCTTTTTTTTTTTTTTTTTTTTTTTTTACCTTGCTGGCTGGGGTGGGGCACACAGAAATAATGCTCTGTTGAGGTGGCAAAGTTGAACTTTCTGTCTGTCTGTCTGTCTGTCTGTCTGTCTGTCTGCTTAAGGGTTTTAACCAGACCAGAGCTTCCCTCCCCTTCCCAATTGCCCAGGTCTGAAACCCAGGACTCCGGCTGAACCTAAACCCAGAGTCCCTTTCTGGGTTCCTCTTCCCCACCCTGACCAGGTCAATATTAGGTCTTCAGAGCCACACCCTGGGGCCTCCACCTGAGTCTTGGAGCAAATGCCTGGCTCTCTAGCTCTGAGCAGCTTCCCACCCACCCCCAGGACCCCGGCGCCACCCCCCAACCCCCCCACCCCCCCAGCAGCGGACAGCCACTCTGCAGCTGCTGCTCATTACACCTTCCCATACTTTGCTAAATGTTCTAGTCCGGATTTGCTGGATTCAGCACAGGAAAATTCCAACCTAGAAACATTTCTGCTTCTGCCCGAAAAGAGGAGGAGCTGGAGAGGACAGGATAGGAATCGTCTTCTAAGCCCAGCGAGGGGCCACTGGGCAGAGCTGGTACATCTGTGGATCCCTTGTGTGCCATGGGCAAGCTTTTAGGCAGGAATGCTGGGGAGAACAGACCCACGAACGACAGTTAAACCACTTAAAATGAAACCATCTGTATGTTTTTGCACCAAGTTCAAAGAAAAAGCTTTCAAACCCTTGGGGTTGTATTCACGTGTTAAATGTATCTCATCCCACAAGATGCATTTCCTGGCTGGCTACAGAGTCCCCCAGACCTCTCCCTCTTGGATGTGTCTCTCTTTGGTTTTGACTCTAAGGGTTGGTGGCACAGGGGGTGTTACTAATAGGCTCCAGGGTTCAGCTAGACAAAAGGCACCCCCTAAGGAACTAGGCCTATGAACGAGAGTCACAGATGCTTGGCCTAACCCTCGGGAGAGCCTTGCAGCGCAGGCAGAAGGCTGCCCAAGGGCCAAGCACAGGGCCCCAGGTTCAGTGTGCTCAGACTTCACATGGAAAACACTACCACCATGGCAAACCTTTTTACAGGAAAATTATGGATTAAAAAAGCAAAAAATTAACCTGCCTGTTCTGGCCAAACAGGGCACATGTTGACACAGCACACAGCACACCTCTGTTGTGTTCCCATGTCCTCCAATGACTTCCCTTCTGTCTGGAGGACACACACACACAAAGTGCCACGGCCCAGTCTCCATGCAATGCGGTTCTGCCTTTGGCTGCTTCCCAGCCCAATGCCACGTCTGTGCCAGACTTTGATAGGAGGGAGATAGGAAGTCCCTTCCTCTCTGCCATTACTCCTAGTTAGGTCAACGGGGACACCTATATGTGACTGCTGGGTTATCTACAGACTGATCTTTTACAGATGACTTTGAGATGGGGCTAGAGAGAAGGCTCAGCAGCTCTTCCAGATGACTCAGGTTCGATTCCCAGCATGCACACTGTGGCTCACAACTGAATGTAGCTCCAGTCCCAAGTATCTGGGACCCCCTTCTGGCATTTTTGGGCACTGCACACACATGGTGCATATATACATGCAGACATACATGAAGGCAAAAATATTTCTATTTTACACATAAAATAGAAATAAGGGGGAAAAGCTAAAAGATGACTTCAAGGATTAAATTCAACATTTGCCATCAGCACTTGGTGCTGCTTGGTGCCTTCCTTCAGTGTACAGAAGAATAAAACCTCAAAGAATGACACATTACGTAGACAAGAGCCACGCTCTCACAACATTTAATAAACACTATGCCTTGCCAGTAATTATATAGATCATTATTAAGAAGCCATCCGGAACCAGACCCTCTTCATGTTCCCAGGGAGTTCATATCACGAGATGGAGATCAGGAAGGCAGACTCCTAATACTCCCTAAGGCTTGAGGGGCTTGGGCAGATGAGTCTGTACTGGAAACATCTGCATCATAAGCGTAGTGTTTCTCCTCAAATCATCTGCAAACTCAACAGAAGCACAAGCAAAACAACAGGAGTTTTGTATTGGGGACAAAGCATGTAAATGCTCATCTGGGGAAACGCCCCATCAAGGAGCCAGTGAAATGAAGAAAAAGAAGTATAACAGAGAGGTCATTCTGGCACTGCCCCCATTCCCACAGGAAAGCACGCTGTTAAACTACAGCCTGTGGACAGTGTGGGCTCAGGGGCACAGGAAATCTAGGTGAGAGAAAGACAGTCCTGAATAAATGAGAGAAGGATGGACTGTTTAATAATGCTGCTGAGGGAAGGAGCACAGCCACCTAGATCAACGTAAGCCGGGAGCTGCACCTCACAGTGAGAGGCACTCAGAAGGATCGAGCATTTTAAAACAAAAAGAAAACCATGCATGTGCTAAAAGGAATTCAGAGGAAAAAAGTAATCTGCAACAAAAGATTTCTTTCTTAGAAAGGGTTACCTTTCTAGGAAAAACAGTAACTCCACAAGGCACAAAGAAGCTATTGAAAACTTTGACTGTGCACACATTACAAAATTCTGCATGGCAAATGCCACATGTAAAGGCAAAGGACAAGTCAGGAACAAATATTTGCAATACCCATCACGCGGGCTAATTTCCCTGGTCTATCTGGAGCTCTTGCAAATGATCAGAACTGGCCAATGACTATTAGAGCATTAGCCGGAGGCTACCAGCAGGAAGGAACACAAAAAGAGGCTCTTAAATGCATTATTAAAATGTCCTTTTCAAAAAAAGTACAGATGAAAACCACAGAGAGAATAAGTTTCACCTGCCTCTTGGCAAATAGCCACAAGATCCAGCATCCTGATTGCTGTGAGCTTGGGCATAACCGGCCCCTCTCATGGCGCTGGGGGCAAGGCAGGAAGGCAGTCACTGGCAAATTTTTCTCCAGAAGTCCCTTTTGACCCCACAATTCCCTTTCTAGGTTATCTGGCGCTAGCAAGAGCAAATGCAAAGGGATTCACTACAGCACTGGCAAAGCAGAAAAAGGACAAAATCTGCAAGGAGAAGATGGTCGAACTGTTTGAGGACTGCTTAGCAGCTAACAGTGCTAGAGAAAACTAAAACTAGGAAGAGAGAATGGAGAGAGCTGGGTGTGTGTATGGTGGGGGGCAGGTCTGTGTGACGGCAGCGCTTGGGAGGCTGAGGCAGGAGGACTGCAGATTCCAGGCCAGTGTGGGTTGCATACTGGGACCCTGTTTTGTTTTGTCTTGTTTTTAAAGGTGGAAAGATGAACGCCAAAGCCCATGGAAGCGAGACGCACAGAGGGGAGACTGTGGGAGAACAGCCCCTGCTCCTGGAGTGAGTCGCAAGCAGAGACGGAAAAGATGCAGCTGGGGCTTTCAGTGCAGCTCAAAGAGGCCACTGTGGAGGACGGCTGAGGGTCAGCCCCGGGGAAACACAGTCCTCTCCCAAAGCACAGGAAACCCCTGCCTCCAGGCCAACAAATCTGTCCTTCTTTCTCCACTGTTCTATGGGCTTGACACTCCGGCTACTCCAGAGTCCACAGACACCGCTCCTTCTAGCTTGATGGTCCACGCTTCCCTTTCTCGCCACCATGAGGAATGAGTCCAATGCTGTTTCTGGGGAAGCAGCAGCCCGTGTGATCTGACCTCCTTTTCTTCCCCTACAGACATGGGCCTTGTGGGTATAATCAGGCAGCTGTTGTCACCAGACCATGCGTATGACCTGGCTAGAAGCTGGCCAGGAAGCAATGGTGGAGATCAGAGCACTGGGATTAGAAGCTCATTAACAAACAAAACCAAAGGGCATAAAGGACAAGGGGCAGACTATGTGGCAGGTGCAAATGCTAAATAAACAGTGTGAAGTTCATCGTTGGGAATTACAGGAATGGTCAAAGCCGAGCCACGCGCTGGGGACAGCGGTGCGAGGGCCCGGGAGGTCGCAGCAGAGCAATCACCTCTCTTAGCCTGGTTGGAGGCACTGGGCAAATCTGAACAGGTGAGATGCAGTGCTGGAAGTCAAAGCCAGTTACTGCGAGAGTGATGTTTACACTGGGCTCCTGTCCTCACTGACCTTGGTGCTTGCCTGAGTACCGACCTGTGGATCTGACGCAGAGCCATCCTGCAGACCACTCAGAGCCCTGCATCTAGGGCGCTCCCTCCTCCCCCCCCCACCGGAACCCTTTATCCCTGTCCTGAAATTACTCATTCTGATAGTTTGTGTTCCTTCCAAAATCTACAAACATCAGCATGAATTGATTCTGTGCAAAGGAATCACACAGCTGCATGGAACACACTTTTAAGACGGTCTTTGTTCCCAAGTCTCCAGGGGGGAAAAACTGTGGCTCAATCCCAGCTGCTCCAGAGGTTGGGGCAGGAGAATTGCCCCAAGTTTGAGGCCAGTTTGTGCCATATAGTGAGTCTTAGGGCAGTCTGGGCTCCATAGTGAAACCTAGTTTCAAAAGGAAACACATGCAAAGAGTTACTGTTACATCCCTGCCTTTAGGGAAGAGAAGAGCCCAAGATAAGACCAGTAGAAGGGAGAGGAGGAAAGAGGAGTTAGATATAGAAAAGGTGGGGGTTGGTAAGAGGGGGTACAGGGGCTCTGATGAGAGCAGGAGAGAGGAATTGGCTATAGAAGGTCCCAGAGGATGCAGGAGACACAGGCGACCCAGGGGACAGAGGATGCAGGAGATACAGGCGACCCAGGGGACGGAGGATGCAGGGGATACAGGCGGCCCAGGGGACAGAGGATGCAGGAGATACAGGCGGCCCAGGGGACAGAGGATGCAGGGGATACAGGTGACCCAGGGGACAGAGGATGCAGGGGATGCAGGGGCCCTGGGATGTGGACTGTGAAGGTAGAACTAAGGAGCATCCTGAGTGAATTATGTACACAGAGGTGTGCAGGGGGAGTGAACACACAAAGAGCAGCTTACCAGATACTACCGATCATTAATATGCATGTTTATTTATTCAAAGAGAATTTTTTCCTTTATTCAAAACCAAGAAAGGAAAAGCATACACTGTTATGGCCTTTGGGGTGAAAGGATTAAAAAAATACAGCTCTAACTCCAGCCTCCTAAGAAGCCCTAAACACCTCAAATTCCAGACCCTGCTCTTTGTTAGAAACTAGATAAAAAGGCCTTGAGTATGTGATCCTGGCCCCACAAGAAAAAATGAGCTAACTAGTTGCTATCTGGCTTCAATAGAAAGCTAATTGGTCCTAGGAGTGCAGGCTTGGATAATTTAAACTGATTGGCTTAGAAGCTATGGAGTGGTACAAATCAATTGGCTTGCGATGTGCTTTGTTAATGAACCTATAAAAGCTGCCCCAGTTCTGCACTTGGGGTCCACAGTCCTCTACCCCTGCGTGGTAAGACTGTGAACCCCAGAGACTCTGGAATTAAAATCCTCCTGCTATTGCATCAAGACTGTTTCTCGTGAGTGATTGGGGTGACGCCTTCCAATGTGTGGGGCGCTGGGGTGCCTCCGTTTTTCTTTCGGGTCTTACAGGGGCTGGCAAAATGACTCGGGAGGTAAAGGCGCTCGCTGCCAAGGCTGACAATCTGAGTACAATCTCTAGAACCCAAATGGTGGAGTCAGGGACCTGACTCCTGCAAGTTGTCTTCTGACCTTTAGAAGAGTGTTATGGCATGAGTGTACTTGCATGTGTGCACATACACATGCATACATGCATACACACAAACACAATCAACATATAAATAAAAGATTTAATAAAGGTCTTTCATTTCATATAGTATGAGATCACTGAGCAAGTTTTGTGTGACCCGACTAAGCACAGTGGTCCAGGGACTTGCTGGAAGGACATTTTAGTGTCACTTGTCACAGGAAGTCAAGGTGGACATGGACTCTCTTCCTTCCTGGGAGGAAGGTCCCCCATCAGCCACTGACCTTGGGAGAGGTTCTCCAAATGTTTCAGACCACGAACTTTCAGAATAGGCGTCCCCAGGGGTGAAGTAACCCAGCCTGATGTCATGTGTACACTGAGACAGAGCCCTTCACCTGGGTGGAGCCTGAGGGTGTTTCACAAGCCTGACTCTCCCATCTCCGTGACTTAATTGTGACATGGCAGGTTGCCACTGTAGGTAGCTGAAGAGCTCTGGGAATGCCCAAAACAACAACCACCACAACAAAAACAACAACAAGAACAAAAATTTCTTAATTCAGCAGCAACTAGGTATACCTCATCCAAACCTGGAGAGTACAAACTTTCTATGTGGGTAGAAACTTGCTAGAGTTTAGTGGAGGGACAGAGTTCCCTGCAAACCATGGAGAACAGATAACCCTGAGTAGTTACTACACCTCCCTTAGATTCTCATTCCAAAGCCATCCCCACCCCAAGGCTCTGTGTACAGGAAAGCCATTCCCACCTCTAAAGACACAGGGCTCCAAGACCAGACGCTTCATTCTCTGTGGCTTCAAATTACAAATGCTGGACTACGTTCAGTCCATCATCACAGATGACGTGCTGGTAGGACATCTGGAAATCGTACTTACTTACCCTCTAGAACATACTATCAGAGTTGATTTCTGCCTCACTTATACTCACTGCTTGTGGTATGTAGTATGCCCACTGTATCGAGGAGAGAGATGCTGAGAAGGACAGATTGAGATAAAAATTGGTAACTACTAAATTCACGGCATCAATAGAACACGAGTCTCTAGTGAAAGCAGTCTATGTTTGGCAATTTGGGGCTTCCTAGAAAGCGGGTCTGTGTCTGCTTCTGGATGTCGGAGCAATTTTCAGGCAAATACATACTGAAAAGGACCAGAAAAGTGGACGTGGTCCCAGGCAAGACTTGAAAATGAAGCTTAAGGAAAGTGCTGTAAATAAAGGAAAGTTAAGGATGGCCAGGAATCCAAGATGGAGGCTAGCGCTCCATCTGGGGAAGACGGGAAGAGAAGGGTGACTTAGCAACGGAACCCACAGCAGGAGCAGGACCCTCTTGCCCATCCTTGCCCTGGGTCTGACCTGGAGTAAAAGCATCCACTGGAGCAGATGCTTCTTTTGACACCACCCTCCTTCCCCCCCCCCCCCAGTCAGGGTCTCATGCAGCTGTGGCTGACCCTGACTCCCGATCCTCTTGCCTCTACTTCCCAAATGCACATACAGGTACGAGGCACAGCAGAGTCCTGGAAAAAGTCTGACTTGATGGGCAGGGTATCAGGAGCAGGGATTGAGTAGGAGGGGGGTGAGTTTGGGAAGCTGGGATTGGTTGTTTTGGTGTAAATGACAAGGCCTCTATTTAAATAAAATGGAGGGATCATGAAAATTCTGAATTCTGGACCTTTTTAGGTGTTTTAGGCTTCAGCAATTCCTGAAAGAGGGAATAGAATCTTTACAAGCTATGATCTGGATCTCAGGTAGAGAACACAGGCGAATTCTGCAGCAGGCTCCTGGTGGTTATCTTGATCGACTCAAGATAAGATGCTTCAAGGATAGTGATACTCTCCTTCCCGTCACAGTCTTCCTGTTCCTAAGGTAAATATCTACACTAAGGTACACACAGAGAAGTGTGTGTGTGTGTGTGTGTGTGTGTGTGTGTGTGTATCCAAGAGTAAAATCTGAGCTAGTTACTGGAAAAGTAATTATCTACTTCAAATTATCAACTTCAAATGCATACTCACTCACTCACTCAGAAAACAGCCTCACTATATGACAGACTGAGGACACTGAGAAATGGTGTGGTCTACACATCCTGCTTGTCTGAGACTCCTTCAATATTAGCATAGAAAGTCCCATATCACTGGGCAATCTAGTACACACTTTTAATCCCAGCATTAAGGAATCAAGAGATCAGAGGCAGGTTGAGCTCTGTGAGTTCAAGACTGGCTTGGGCCAGCCAAAGCTACACAGCATGACCCTGTCTCAAAAAAAAACAAAAAAACAAAACAAAAAACCAAAACCAAAAAACCAAAACCCAACGTCTGCACACCTGCCAACCCTGGGCAGGCTAGGACATCTGGCGACCTTTTAACAAATGCCTCTATCCCAGGGTGGATTTTGTTTGGTTTTGGGTTAGTTTGCCTTGACAGTTTGGTTGTGATAACAATTCTTTGAACTGCGAGTACAAGCAATTTTCAGGTGAAGCAGCCTCAACCGACCAAGGCTGCCCATCAGCCTTCAGTCCCAAGGAAGACGGCTTGAGGGTCTCATCTTCAAGCTTTCCAGGCAATTATACTCTGACGGTCTAAGGGCATTGGGACACCGAAGAGCCTCTTACAGCATCTATGGAAATATTTGCACAGCTCTTAGAATGGATAAAATCGAGTCAATGAAATAAAGACTCTTGTCAATTAGTTTATCCTCTGAAAAGGACAAAGCTTTAGTGTTCAGTAGAGGATGGAAGGACTTAAATCTGATCTGGAACGCAGGCGAACGGGAGGGAACTAAGTGGAATTTAAGCCCAAGATAATGAAATTCTTTCCAGCTTTAACTCCCTAAAAATGAGCTGTGCTAGTTGCAGAACTTCACCTAGGAGTGGCTAGCCCAGGGTTTGCTGGCTGGCATAGGGGTGGCAGGCTAGCCCAGGGTTTGCTGGCTGGCATAGGGGTGGCAGGCTAGCCCAGGGTTTGCTGGCTGGCATAGGAGTGGCAGGCTAGCCCAGGGTTTGCTGGCTGGCATAGGGGTGGCAGGCTAGCCCTGGCTTTGGCACTGCAAAGAAAGGGTCTTACAAAATAGTCAGGAGGAAAACTGCAAGGGAGTTGGGGTTTCTGGTAAGGTACTGCCAATTATTTAAAAATTCCGTGGTACACTAGGGCAAGAGTGCCTTTACCTTACATATTTATAGCAAACACCGTAAATACATAATCTTTAGCCAGGATTCTATTTGTGAAAGGAAAATGTAAATGACAACGCAGGAAGGGGTTGAGGGCGGAAGGGTGTGGAGTGGTAAGGAACGCCTGCTGCTCTTCCAGAGGACCCGAGGCCGGTTCCCAGCACCCTCCCTGGGGCTCGCACACACCTGTAACTTCAGCTCTAAGGGCTCAGGTGCCCTCTTTTGGCCTCTGACGGGTACCTGTACACAACTACCATACCTTCATGTAGACAGACAGACAGACAGACAGACAGACACACACACAGATAGAAAGATAAAATCTCCAATAAGAATCACTACTGTTTGAGAGACAGATGGAAAGCGGTTTTTCTCTGCCTTATCAGGAATAGTTAGGAAGAGTGAGCCAGTGTGGAGGGGGAGGGGAGGAGCCACAGTCCAAGCCACGGTGAAATCAATTTTCAAAAAATGCCTTTAGAAAATTTCTATAATGTAAAATCTTTAATGGCTTAAGGGCCTCCCACCTCCTACCCCCAGCCAACAGCTAAGTCCGAAGAAGGAGATCCCCTAATGTTCAGAGCCAGCAACCAGATGACCATGGCAAGGAACTGAAACCACAGGCTAACTCGTGCTGAGAACAAGCCAGTGGGAGCCTGGCTGCTCTGGGTCTGAGCTCTGGTGAGGGAGAGCAAGGGGGAAACCAGGGCTGACCCAAGGTGATCTCCTGAAGGGCCGCCAGGCTTCGGCCATTCGCCCGTGACTGTGTAAAGCGGCTTCCCCAACGCCATGTTCCGAGAGGACATGAGGGCGCGGGACGGCCAACTTCTTGTTGTTTTTGGCATGGTGTTGGAATGGATGTGAACCTCACGTCAAGTTTTGGGCATTTCTCAAACCCACTGTGAACAATAACACTCAGTTCTAGGTAACACAGTTGACAGCTGGTGGCAGGAGAAAGCTATTCTATTTTTATCTCTGAGGAAGCTAGACACATGGCTAGGGCTGGGTCACATGGCCTCCCCTCACTGGATCCGAAAGGGGAACCTAGCGTCTTACACCCAGCCAAGAGAGCAGCTCTGCTGCAGGCGTGTCCGTTAGTCTGCCATGCTTCCCCTAAATCCCTTCATCTTTAGCTAGAACTGGCTCGCACAGACACAGACACGCCCAGCCCGCTAGTAAGTGAAAAGGCCCAGCCGGGCTTCCCAGGGGAAATGTACACAATAAGTGCCACCTGCTGCCTGTGTTCCCTTCCCCACCTGTAGCTGCCAGCCGAGACCAGCCAGGGCCCCAGGGGAGGCTGGGAGCAATTATGCATCTGGGGCTGCCCCGACTAATTTAAGACCAGAAAATCATTTAACAAAACACATCTTCCAGAGACAGGTCAGGGCCCTCTTGACAAACAGCTCTGTCAGTGCTTAACTGAGCCCCCTCTGTGCCCCTCCCCCCCCAGCCCCCAGGTGCCACTGAACCAACTGGAGTTGGTGCAGTTTCTTGGTTTCTCTTGGCTAACACAGACTGTATTAGCCAAAACCTGAGCCTCTCTCACCTACACTTGCTTATGGAAAAAATGAGACAGAATGAGCCAGACTTAAGGCCGAGAAAGCCCAGGAGTCCTGCTCTGTCTTGTCAGGCATGTGGCACTTTATTTGAGGTATGGTACACGGCTGCCGGCAGAGAGATGGAGCCAACGTAATTCTCAGGAAAGCAGACGAGAGGCAGCCACTGGAAAGAGAAGTTGTCGGTTGGAGACAGGAGAGGGCTCATTCTGGCTAAGAGGGAGTGGGTAAGGTAAGGATGGGTTTCCTTTTTTGGAATCTGATACAGCTTATGATTGTTATAAGAGGTATTTTGGTTTATTTAGCTATTTAGTTGCATAAGGGAGGTGACTCGGTGGGTCAAGGGCCTGCTGGGCAAGCCTAAGGACTTGGGTTTGGGTCCCCGACATCCACATAAAAGTTAAGCCATAGAGGTGGCCATAACTCATGGTAGGGGTGTGTGTGTGGCGAGGGACAGGACAAGTAGATTCTGGTGATCACTGGCCAAGCAGCCTAGCTGAATTGATAAAACTCAGATTCAGCAAGACACTCTGAATCAAAACATAAAGGTGGAGAGTGGCTGAGGAAGACACTGGATAGACGTTTGGCCTCCATATGCACATAGAAGCAAGAGTATTTGTACCCCAAGAAGTGGTACTTTGGTGGAAAACAAGAGAGAGCTGGGGTAGCCAGAGGACAACAGTCCTGTGGGCAGGCAGGCCCTTCCTGGGCTACTGCAGAGGACTGTGAGACAGGAGGATGGACAAGTGGACTTGGACTTGAGGAAGCAAGCACAAGCACTGTTATGACAACTGGGTGGGTCAGGGGAGGGGGCAAAGTGGGGACACGCCCGTGAAAACCCAAGGGAGCAGTCTCGTATGGCTGAGCGTGCAGGTCCTGTGCTGTAGACTTAAGGTCTGCATGTTTTATTATATGCAAATGATTACCCTAAAGTTGTAAAAAGACAGACAGTGCCTACTTGTTCCACAGCAGGGGTCAGAGAGGACAGACAGACAGGCAACGTCTCCCGTTCCCCCTGATTAGCGTCTTTCCTTGTGCTGTATTCTCCCCAGCCCACTAAATAACTTTATAACAAATCTTAAACTGCATCAGAGTCTGAGAAACCTTCCCTAGCTTACCTATTCCCCTTAGACACAATGAGTCCTCCTCCCGTCTCTAGTATATAACTTCTATTTTCCATTCCCCTGGGGACTTCGAGCAGGAATGCCGGGCCACTGCGAGGAGGGGCGGGAGGGGGAAAGGCGGTCTGCCTGGTGCACTGGAGGAGAAGGACGCCCAGAGGGGCTACACTGTCCCGGTTCCCTGGACCTAGGCTTGAACCCTAGTTTACATTTTTCTACATCCTTGTAATCTGAGCACTTGGAAGGATGACCCAACAGAGTGAACAAGAGGACAACTTGGGGTACACATCAGGCTCAAGGCCAGCAGGAGCTGCTAGCATCAGACCCAGGCTCACAAACGGAGGATTTAACTCAATGACAGACAAGAAAAAGCCACAAGCCAGAGGCTGGGTAACAGCATGGCAGAGCTGGGGTAACACAAGTTACCATTTGGGGCCAGACGTATTCAGCTCAGTGGTAGAGGACTTGCCTAGTACGTAAAAGGCCTTTGGGTCAATTCCCTGCCGCACGCGTGCACACACACACACACACACACACACACACACAAAGAGATATACCATCCTGATTCAGTTGAGGGCAAATACATACAGAAGAGCACGGAGATGCTCAAACAGCAGTTAGATTAGAAGAATTACAGATGGGTTTTGTGTGCTTTGTTTTCTGAACCTTTTTATTCTGAAGAAAATGGAGATGTATATCACCCTCCGGAGTCTTCTCATTGCTCCTCACTGAGCTTTGGTCTGCTTGTTTCAGTAAAAGCAAACACTTCTTGAATTGCTAGGTAAATATTGACACGTTGCTAAGTGAACAGGAGGTCCATCATCCTGGCTAGCAGCCCTCCTCCCAACAGCACAGGATTCGTCTGTGATGTACCTTTGTGTCAATTATTTAAATCAGCCTTAAAAGCCGACTCTAATGCTCGGAGGTGGAGAAACCCTTTGACTCTTCACTTTAAATGTTCACCTTTCATCTGCTTCTTTCCTATCTGGGCAAAAGGCTCTGTCTGGATTTGCATGACGGCCATAAGCAGCCGCAGGAGTCGGGACAGTGGGCGATGCTGGCACTCACTCTGAACCAGCTACCTGAACCTTCCAGCAGGGGCGGCTGTTTGTGGAGCCTAGAGGCAGCTTCCTCCTAGGAAAAAAACTTCAAAGTCCCAGGAGAAGTTTTTTATCCACACCAGCCATTTCCTGCCCTCCCTCAGCTTCAAACACAAGTGAAGCCATTCCGGAAATGTGCCTCATAGAAACATCTTCAGAGGATGGTGGCTTCCACCAGAGAGATCATAAACTGAACCGAAGGCTACCTGGTGGGGGAAACCCTAACACCCCTCCCGTGGGCTAGCCTCTTGCTGTACCTACACTCTTCTCTGAATCCTGAGAATACTCCTTGTCCACTTCTCCCCAGGGACAAGGGGACCCACTCTCAACGCTGCTAGTCTGGCTTAGTGTCATGCACAGTTTCCCAATCTTTAAAAATGACAGGAAAAGCCGGGTGGTGGTGGCGCACGCCTTTAATCCCAGCACTTGGGAGGCAGAGGAAGGCGGATTTCTGAGTTCGAGGCCAGCCTGGTCTACAGAGTGAGTTGCAGGACAGCCAGGACTACACAGAGAAACCCTGTGTCGAAAAACCAAAAAAAAAAAAAGACAGGAAAAAATGAGTTTGGCCTCCAAGTTATTGAGAGGATCTGATGGCAGGACATCTGAGAGGTGCTGAGGGTCACGCATGGACAAAACTGTGTGAGAACAGTTTGCTAAAATAACATGCACATAGACCAGAATGTAATCAGAAGGAAGACAAGAGGTAAAAACAAAACAAGAAACAAAAACAAAAACCTAAGAGGAACAGAATCCCTTGGCCCCAAATCAATTGTCACGTTCAAGTTAGAGGGAGCTTGTGTGTTCAGAATTTCTGTAACCAAAGAAGCTTCCTGGAGAACTTGTCTTTCATGCCTAACCTTTCAAGCCAAGGCTAACTGCTAAACAAACATCAGCCCTGCCTTTCACCTAGGTGCCCTGTGCCCTCCTAAAGCAGGCTGTGCTGGAAGAGAGCCTTGGCACTGGCCAGTGAATAGGGGACTGTGAGCTGGTGCCCGTAAGGATGGACCAGGGCCTTCTACCATGCCAGGAGTCAGTCCCCTCAACAGCAGTCTGAGGTCAGCACCGCAGGCTCACACAGGAATATGAGCCAGGAAGTGAAGAAAGCCAAGGGAGACTGAAGGACTTCAAGTGTTTGGTTAATTTGAAAAGAAAAATAAGATAAGGAGGTAAGACCTGCCGGAAGCAGCTTTATTTACGCCTTGCACAAACAGGACAGAATCAACCCTTGATAGTATCTTTCTGGAGCCTGAGCAGGCAAAGTTCCACGGCTCTTCCCTCTACTCCAGCCGGTCCCAACCTGCCTGTGGTTCACGACCCCTTTGGTCAACCTCAATCTCTAAAAACATTTATGCTACGATTTGTAACAGTAGCAAAATCGCAGTTATGAAGTACAAATGAAATAATTTTATGGTTGGGGTCACCACGACACGAGGAACTGTATCAAAGGGTCCCAGCACTGGGGAGGTTGACTGCATGGATGAGTCTGTCGCCTTGGGAAGGAATGCTGAGTACAAACTCAAGCTTGCACACATACACATTTACAGGGTTTTGTTTGTTTGTTTTTAACACTTTCGTGTTATGGTTTTGAAAGGGAAGAGACCCCCTTGCTCCGACTCGTTTACTTAAATAGGCAGTGAGTGGTGCTGTTCTGGCTGGGTGTGGAACCTTTGGACATGAGGTCTGGATGGCAGATACAGGGCTGCTGTGGTGGTGGTGGTTTGAGTCCTGGCTCTGGCTTCCTGACTGCGGACGCCAGGCTCCTCACACTACTGCTCCAGCCTCAAGCTGTTTCCCACCCCCAAGGCCTTCCTCACCAGGACTACGTGGGGCCAAGTAAAACCTCCCTCCCTAAGTTCCTTCCAGTCAGGTATTAGCGACGAGAAAATTAACTAATAAACTTGGTCTCTTTCCTTCCTTCTTCTCTCACCCCTCAAGGTAAGAGTTTCTCTGAGTAGCCCTGAGAGACCAGGCAGGCCTCAGCAATCAAAGGCGTGGCCCGCTACCTCCCAGCATAAATTTGGTTTTCAAAAGCTCTCTACAAATGAGAAGACTGAGGAAACGTGTCTGAAAGGAAGTGCAAAAGGCAGCAGCTAGTCTAACTTAGAGTTATTCAAATGAAACATAGGAGAAGATTCAAAGTACAAAGCGAAATGCTGGGCAATTTTCAAAACACAGTTACTGTGCATTCCCTACACAGAGTAGACTTTAACTGCAAATATCGCGTAATAAGAATGCCATATCCTTAATGATGGTACCTGGTGTGTGGAGCCCACTGTGATGGACAGGGTAGTTTTAAACACAAATACGATGATATCCCTCTAGATCTAAAGCCAAGGCATCATAGTCATGGCTCTAAGACACTGTACTGGACCACGCCACCCACCCAAGGGCCACATGCAAGGTCCTCTGCCTTGGCTACCCGCTTCTGAAAAAAATTAATCAAATGACCACAGTACACAAAGCAAACAGTCAACTCTCAGGCCCCTCTGTGGCGCTGTCTGCTCTAGGAGACGATCATGTGCTCAAAGTCACCAGCTCGCCAAAAGAGAGTGGACCGCGAGGCTTCTGCTCTTCCCACCACCGAGTGCTAGACACAAGCTAGGAGACGCAGTTTAAGGAGGATACAGCTCTGCACAGCCACAGCCCTCGAGGCTCGGCGGGGAGAATGGAACATGTCAGGAGAAACACAGGGGTCCAGGGAGTTGATCAACAAAAAACGAGGGCGTGGACTGCTTCAAGCCTGTGGCTTGGTTGATCCCCAAAGGAGGACCCAGTTACCCTGAGTCAGTGGGAAATTTGCCACTGCCTTTCTTGGAGACAGCCTGTGAGTCCCAATGGATCTCACCACATCTCATGCTTTCCTCTCTCAGAGGCAAGCCACCTGCCTCCAAAATGCAGGCGTGGCCCACAGGGATCAGAGGGGGCACCCTTTTCAAGTGTGTTCTTTTGGTTAGTGCTCTAGACATTTTTTAGGGTCCAGGGATAAAGAGAACCCCATGGCAAGGCCTTTGTAATTCTCAGGGATAACCACATCTCTGGACGAGGATGGCTGCTCTGTCCCTCAGAGTGGCAAGAGTGAAAATATCCTCCAAGGTTTTCTATCTAACTAAAAATGTCTACTATTTTCTGCAAAGTCCTTGTCATGGATGATGACAACGACATCATGCTGTGGAGGACAGAATGTTTCCAAGCAACAAAGATATGATTCTTTCTTCCACGTTCATTATTGAAACACTAGTCAGCTACCAAGCCTGTTTTTAACACAGAGGCCATTTCTCACCCTAGCCTTACAGAAGCAGTATGAGATCCATTTTGTCGGTTTGCTTGCTCGCTAGCTTTGCAGTTCTGAGACTAGAACCGTGGATGACACGCGCGTCCTCGCCCGCTCAGCGACAGCCTTAGGCTGAGGAGGTTCTTGGAACATCACACAAAGCCACGCCAAAGGGCAGGTGGGGACAGGCAGGGCAGTGAACTCACTCTTTGGTCAGAAGAGGACAGGATTTGAGCAGGAACCGTGAGAGCCCGGAGTCCTGGAAGTACAGGTCAGGAGGGGCAGTAGGGCTCTTCAGGTTCAAACAGCGCACGATGACGTAGAGAACGGCGGCTACGGCGGCCAGCTTCACCCCGTCAAACACGGCGGGGAGCTCCGGGGTCTCCAGCATGGCATTCATCTTGATCTAGAGAGCAAAGGCACAGGGTTCACAAACACAGCCAGGACACGGAGGGGAGAACCCATCTCCTTGCAGAGGCCTGACCCACCCTGGAGACGCTTCACACACACCCACAGGGTGCTGGCTCCACAGACCCCCATCATCGCCCAGCCAGTACCCATCACCAGGAAGACAGTTCTGAAGTGAGAACCCAGGAGGGTACTGTGTTCTTCCTGTAATCTCATGAGCAGTTCTGAACAAACTGGGAACTGTGCAGTAATAAAGTCCTTCTGAGAGTGGGGAAAGGCAGGGCGAGTTAGGGAGGGCTGGGGGTAGGGAGCTGAACCAGCCGCTTACATCCCTGTAGACGTCAGTGGCGCCTGGAGCACCAGGTATGTTCCGTGCTGTTTCCAGCCTGAACAGCAATGCAGGGCTGTGGGGGCCACTGGGTAAAGGTGTACCGAGTGCTGGACCCACGTCTCTATTTTCAGAGTGTGCCCGGGCCACACTCATCCACTGGCTCCGTGGAGTCCAAGGCTCTGGAGTTCTGTTCAGCTTTGGCCCAGGTCATGGTGGTCTTGGCTCCCGAGGCTCTCAGGCAATGTGAAGTGGAGCCAATCAATTAAAACAATCCTTTTTTTTTTTTTTTTTTTTTTTTTAATCTTCCAGGAGATTCCTGAATGCCGCTATCGGTCAAAAAAAATTGGGCCAAGGACAGACCAAATTCAACCACTAGACCGAAATTTAATAATTACAATACAGAAAATACATACATATATCTAATTTCCCGCAAATGGTCTAAATACTTCACATTTTAAGGTAAGCATTCTCTTGTACACAAAGCGTACACACACCCACTGCAGACACATAAAACCGAACATCAACAACATCATCTAGTATTTCCCTTGCTGCTCTACAGAACAGCAGAACAGCAGCTGTGGCCTTAGGAATTAGGCTAACTAGCCAGGGCATGGAGATACACCTGGTTCAGGAGTTCAAGGCCAGCCAGAGCCACATGACACCCCGTTCTCATGAAGAAATGGGGGAAGGTTGGCACAAAACTAACAAAAAAAGAAAATGTAATCCTCATAGCTCCGGTAACTATGGTAACTGCTTTCCCTGGAATGATTTCAAGTAGCTGCTGCTAAAAACAGTTACGAGAACCCTGGTCGCCAAGGATGGAGACGACCCGGGTAGGGTGAGAAAAAAGAAATCTAAATGTGTATAATAGACTGACGTTTCCTGAGACCTAAAGAAAGTCCAGAGGGGCCTTGGAGACTCCTTAAGGTGACACAAGACACAGGACCAAAAACATTTTGGGAAATATCTAGCAAGGTCGCCAGTCTGGTGAGAAATCAAAGGTCACAGCCTCTTACTAAGCCTTCTGTAAATGTCCCAGCAGGCCTGCAAGATGGTTCAGCGGGTAAAGGGACTTGCAGCCAAGTCCATTGATCTGCGTTTGATCTCCAGAACCCGCATGGCGGGAGAAGAAAAATGACTGTCACCAGCAAGCTGGCCCCCAACTCCACATATGCAGTGTGCCATGAACACAGTCACATATAAAAGAAATGCTTTAAAAAGGCTTTAAAAGTTAAGGTTGTCCTCCACTACGTAGACACATTCAAGGCCAGCTTGGAACACATGAACCCCTGTGATAATAATAATGATAATGATAATAATAATAAAAATTTAAAACACAGCATTTCTGATCTAACTTTAGGTTTTGTTGTGGTTGTTGTTGTTGTTGTTGTTGTTGTTGAGGCATGGTCTCTCTGTGTGGCCTTGGCTGTCCTGGAACTCACTTTGTAGACCAGGATGACTCAGAGAGCGCCACCAGCCTCTGCCTCCCAAGTGCAGGGATCAATGCTGGGCATCACCCCGCCTGTCCCTGAAACCGTGTCTTTAAAAGAAAAGCAGAAGTGAACAATCTACCAGAGATCCCACAGTGTCCCTGACATCATGCTGGTGAAACGGAAGTAACCTTTACGTGCTGCTCTGTCCTTGTGGGAACGAGGGCAGAGGCCGGCCATGCTGGTTTTCCCAGTCTCCTCGCGGCTGTTCAGGTCTAGCGACTCATCGAAAGCTCCTTCCCTCCCAGGCACTGTTTGCTATAATAATGGGAGGTGAGGCAAGCCAAGGGTGAGTCTCGCCGTGCTTACCTATGTCGCTATTCCTCCCACGGAGAATATGGGCTTGCCTTGAAGAGGTGTACAGGTGGGCCAATCGGATCTGATCTCGTATTCAAATTAACCTAAAAGCTGAAAAGAATTAGATGCAGGTAAGGGTTTAAAGGAGGAGAAAGAACCCTCTCTTTCTGTTGTTTGGAGACAAGGTCTCCGCAGCAGCCAGCTCTGACGGGTGTCGAACTCATGACACTCCTCTTGCCTGAACCCTCCTCCCAAGCTCTGGCATCAGGGCGTGTGCCACCATGCCTGGCCAAGAACCTATTTTAACCGAAACATAAACAGTCCACCTTTCCTTCTCTGACTTAAAGTCTTTAGGGAAAGGGCAATTTCTTTAATGAATGTGTCTGCCGAGGTCTCGGACGCCCTCACACACCGGCGGCTGTGGGAAGCTGTGTGGCCCACAGACCCGCAGCTCTCACTGGTGCCGGGGACAGGCTTCTTCTGACTCTAGCAAACTCGGGCTGCTTTTACCCTTAATCCCATGACGCGAACTTGAGCAGTGCTGCCAGGACAGGTGTCATCGCTGTGACCAATGACATAACTGAGAAGGCTTTAGAGCGAGACAGCACAGCAAATGAGCCTTGACCTTTCTTCCAGACACAGAGCCATGGCCAGGAACATGGGCACCAAGGAAAGTAGGAGGCCCAAGGACGAGGTTCCAAAACTACAAAAGAACTGTAAGCAACGACGACGCACAAAGCTCCGCTCTGCACAAGTACTAATTCATTTACTCCTTCCTATGCCCTAGGAGGCAGACGCCAGGATCGGCCCATTTTACAGGTAGGGAAACTGATGCCTACAAAGATTAAATGATCCCAAGGTCACAGGCTGGAGGGAGAAAAGGCCAATGACTTGAAAGCCAGAGAGACACAGAGAAAATGCAGAGTCAGGAGCAGTATGGAGGACAAACAGAAGACTCCAGGGGCTGGCCCCCGAGTGGCAGGTGTACTGGTGGACCTGGGTTCAAGCTCCGTTTCTGATTCCTCACTCTTCAATGACTTAAGGCGATGACAGGCTGGTGAAGGGGAGGCTGCCTCAGCTAACCCTCACGGCGCTCTGAGCGCTCCACAGTCCGAACGAAAGCCAGGGCCCGGGGCGCAGTGTGGGAGGAGCTGCAGAGCAGGGTCCCCACCCACACCGCAGGCCACCTGAGCCCAGCAGCCTCAAAGGCTCAGCTGCAGGATGAAAACAAGGCCCAGTCCACAGCCTGGTGTTAGCTTTTCCTGGCTTTGGTAGTGGTGGTGAGACCTAGGTCTCCTATCTCAGAACTTCTTTTATGTAAAAGAATAGTTTACACCACTGTTATTTTATAGATGCTTTTACTATACAATTTCCAATGACATATACGGAAATACTATATACCTACATCTCTGTGAGGCTAGAAGCGTCAACTCTAGGTGCAAGATACTTAGATTGCTACTTATCAGAGTGCTTTCATTTATTTTCAAAGTTCACAATGACTTTTAACTATTTTTGTTGCTAGAGAAAAAGCTTTAAGAGCGCGGGGGGGGGGGGTAGAACCCAATGGTAGACCACTTCTAAAAAGTGCAAGGTATTGGGTTCAATGCTTGGTAGTGGAAAGAAGGAAAGAAGGAAGGACGAGGGAGGGAGGGAGGAAGGGGAGAGGGAGGAGAGAGGTTAGGAAGGAAGGAAGGCCAGCTAGACTTTAAGATAGCAACTAACAAAACATATGAAAAAAGTTAAAATCTAGTACAAGGAAAATAAACACACCAACAAACACAACAGCCCCGTGTGTGGTTCAGCTAGGTGGACTGTGTTTTCTGCCCACTAGAGGGGAAAGAGAAACCCGGTCAGATCAGGAGTTCACAGAGTGGAAAGAGTTAATGACAGAGCCGTCTCCCCCCTTAGCGCTTGGCACACACTTGGTGGAAGGAGGGCTTTTCTGGCAGAGTTATTTTAAAGATTTGCAGGACTTTATAGAAGGGACATAGATTGACAGACTGTCCTCCCACAACTTTTTTTTTTTTTTTAATAGTAAATGCAGCAAAGAATTAATTTCTTCAACCCTTGAAAAATGCCAGGGTTTTAAAATTCAACCCAGGGTAGGCAATTCCATGGATGGTTTGTAATTATTACGGCCTACATTTACAGTCTTGGCCCACGGCTTGAGTCTGAGGGTCTTGGGCAACAAGCCAGTTCTGCGTGCTCCTGGGCAGTGCACCTTTAAATCCTAGCAGGCTTAAGTAGCCGACCACCTACTGGGTGCCTAGCATGATGCAGAACCACATTAAGCACCATGTGCACACAACCAGGGGGAAAAGAAGCTAAGGTTCTATGTACCTTAGGGTCTTGGAGATGAGAACCATTAAGCAAGGAACCTGGAACCACTATACCCAGAACTGGGCCTCAGAGTATCAAGTCCAGGGCTTTAGAAGTGTGTGTATGTCTAGTCTATATAGTAAATATCTACCTATCTACCTACCCATCAATCTATTTAGGTATTAAACTAGGAATTATCAGACAATCCAAAAACAAAACGCTTCACTTCCATTTTAACTCATCTTACATATTATTTATGGTGATTACTCTCTCCACTTTTCTTTTCTTTTTTACAAATCTGACCTGCCACTTAACATTAAGTATTCTGAGCTTTGTCTAGACATACCGAGGTTAGGATATACCATGCCACCTTGAATGTGCTAGATTTCATCTGATCTTGGAAGTGAAGCAAGGTCAGGCCTGGTCATTACGCAGATGGAAGACAAACCAAACTCAATGCCTTGGACTATGTGGACTGCTCCCGCCTCCGTTTTCTCGGCAGATGAAATGCAGCTGAAATAGGCCCTAAGCAGAATGTCCCCGAAGCACTGGTGGGCTGGCTCTGTGCAGCAAGGGAACCGTCCCCACCTCCACCGTCTCCCATCTCCTGCTTCTGAGGACCTGGGTTTCCCATGCACCCGTATCCGTCTTTCCTCTGTGGGTTGCTATAGTCCAGTCCTGCTCTTTTATGAGTAAATTTAGGTCCTGTAACTGGTAGTTCGTATTCTATTTGTCATCTACATATCACAAAAGAAAAAAGTGCAGGGAGCTGCTGAAAGCACAGCATCTGGTCATGAAGGAGCTCACAGAGCTGCTGCTGGACTCTAGACATGCCCGGCTGGTCTTTCCACCCACGCCGAAGATCCCAGCTGCCTCCCGGGCAGTGCTTCTCACCGCTCACCGGTGGCCAGGGGTATCACTTAAGGGTGGAGGCCCCTGCACTGGCCTGAGACCTGGGACCTAGAACCTGTTCTGCCTGGTTACCTTGGAAAAGTCACTTCACTTTTCGGGGGTGGAGGTGGGGGGATGGGGGGGTGAGGGGATGGGGGGATGAGGGGGTGGGGGGGCTAAGGGTCTCAGTTGTAAAATGAGAGGCTTGGATTAGAAGTAGGAAACGCCGAGGTCTCTTTCAGCTTGAAATGTCTGAGATTTGGGCGACATGATAGCAGCCCTTGGTTAAAACGCATGGGAAGAGGGGATCTCTCTGTGCTTTGTAACACAAAGCATCCCCTGCCTTTCTGCCTCAGACCACACGTAATAAAATCCACAGACCTTGAGGTCTTCACTCATCCTTCAGACCAATTCTATTCTGTCAGCTGGGTCATTTATACCAGTAACTCCATTGTTCTACTCCAGTAAGTGTCCCAAGATACCGGCTACTACCATCATCGCTGCATTCTCTCCCCTTTCATCTCTGTAAATCTAACACACATAAATCACACAAAGGACATCTGGCCAAGGAGCACAAGGGCCCCATCAAACAGTGAAACAGCTGATTACCTGCATGGACTTCCTCCAACAAGATTAAAACCAATCCCAGGGCATTCTCTTCCTGAGTCCTCCGCAGAGGAACCCTACTGGATTTAATACATCACTCGATAATAGTAATCATAAAGTTCCCCAAAGGGTTCCAAGAGGCGGGGCATGCTGATCCACACCTGGAGTCCCATGACTCAGGATATGGAACAGGAGGAGGGGAATGGACCGAGCCAGCTTGGCTTGGAACACAATGAGATGCTTCAAGCTATGTGGCTCCTTGTTTTATGGTAAGCTCCTTCCAATATCCTGGCCATGTCCTGCAAGGGGTCCCTTCTGCTGAAGCCAGGCCTGCCCTCTAAACTTACCTCCCCTCGCAGGGAAGTCCATGCCTCTCCCCAGTGGGAGAGCACACAGAACAGGCTAGCACACAGAACAGGCTAGCACACAGAACAGGCTAGCACACAGAACAGGCTAGCACACAGAACAGGCTAGCACACAGAACAGGCTAGCACACAGAACAGGCTAGCACACAGAAGGCCTCTGGCAACTGAAGGTATTAGGGTGTCAACGAACAACTCTGCCACAACAATACGGCCTATGTCTGCTCCAATCCATCCTGATGTGGCAAAAAAAAAAAACAAGACAAAACCAAACAGGCGACCCTAGTGTGGGCAGCAGAACACCGCAGGAAAAGAGCCAGTTCCTGCCATTTCACCGAGAAGTCAGGGCTGCCATTTGCCACAGGAAGTAAGTGCTAAGTCCAGAAGAAGATAGATGGCCAGGGGGAAAAGCCCAGGGCCCATCTCTGAGATGCATCTTTGCCCCTGGAGGTATTCACTACTGTATACATCACTTCTCTATTACTGTGATAAAAATGCTATGAGCAAGGGGTTTGGGATCATTGTTCTAGAAGGCTAGTGTCCATGACCGTAGAGCAAACGTGGGGGGTTTGGGGGGGGGCAGGAACAGGAAGCCGAGGACCCACATCTTGAATAGTAAGCAGGAAGTAGAGAGAGAACGAGACTGGCCCCAGGCTTTAAAACCTCAGAGCCCACCCCTAATGACACTTCTCGTCCAGGAATGCCACACCCCTAAACTTTCCCAAACAGTGCCATTAACTGGACCAAACATTCAAACATCTGAGCCTGCAATGTGTGTGTATGAGGGGGGGGGAGGGGATTCCTATTTCTATTCAAACCATCACCCCCCATAGACGGGACATGTTCAGAGGAATGTCCAAGAGGTTCTAAGATTTGGTCACGCCTACTGAAAACTGGGCCACACCTAAAACCCTGGGTTCCATTCCTAGGGGCGCTAACACCCCTGGTGGCTGCACATCTGAGCCAGCAGCTCACAGAAGAGGTCACATGATCTTCATCTTTTCCCTCGGAGTTTGAGGAGGAGGGAGTGATCACTTGTGTGCTCAGGGCTGAGAAAGACCCTCCTTCTGGACCACCACTACTACAAACTCCCACGTGAGAAGCCCTGGCAACTGCACCAATTCTCATTTCAAAAGATGCCAAGAGGCATTTTGTTTTTTTGCCCCAGCACTGAGTAACTAGCTGTTTTCCTCCGGTAGCTGCTGCTGCTGCTGCCTCTTGGGGCCACCCAGGCAGATGAGAGCAGGTTCCCTATGCTGACTTTGCTGGAGCAGAGGCTGAAAGCTTCAACTAAGAAGACTCCTCACTAGTCAGTCACAGCAACACACATGCAATCCCAGAACACACACACATGCACACGCACACACACTGACTTAGACTGACATTCCTTACAAATTAGATCCTGCAAGATGAAGGGCTGTACAAGGTCATATGTAATTTGATTAAGTAAAAGACATGGTAGATAATTAAATTTATTTATGTCAATGTTGCTTCAATTTCATTAAAAATTCAAATCTTGAAAGTCCTTTGTGTGTGTGTGTGTGTGTGTGTGTGTGCAAACTCACACAGGTAATAGTTTTATTTAACTGTATTCTTCTACAAAGTCATGTGGTCATAAACTGCTGAAGTTTTCAAGGATAGTTTCTGAGCTCCCAGTCAAAAACAAGAACCAGGGGCTGGAGAGACCCTCAGTGCTCATGAAGGCCAGGAGCCTGACATGGCTGTCTTCTGAGAGGCTATGCCAGAGCCTGACAAATACAGAGGGGAATGCTCGGAGCCAACCACTGGACTGAGCACTGGGTCCCCAATGGAGGAGCTAGAGAATGGACCCAAGGAGCTGAAGGAGCTTGCAGCCCCATTGGAAGAACAGCATCAACCAACCAGACACCCCCCCCCGCCCCCTCCCAGCCCTGAGCTCCCAGGGACTAAACCACCAACCAAAGAGTACACATGGAGGGACCCATGGCTCCAGCCACATATGCAGCAGAGGATGGCCTTGTTGGACATCAATGGGAGGAGAAGGCCTTGGTCTTGTGAAGGCTGGATGCCCCAGTGTAAGGGAATGCCTGGGCTGGGAGGCAGGAGTGGGAGTACCCTCATAGAAGCAGGGAGAAGGGGGATGGGATAGGGAATTTCCAGAGGGGAAACTGGGAAAGAGGATAACACTTGAAATGTAAATAAAGAAAATATATATATATAAAAAAACAAACAAACCAAAAAACAAAAAACAACAACAACAAAAACCTCGAGTTCAGTTCCCAGAACCCACAAGGAGGCTCACAAATATCCGTAACTCCAGTTCCAAGGCAGCTGATGCCTTTCTGACTTCTGTGGATATTGGACATACGTGAGGTACATGCATACATGCAGGCAAACACTTGTACACAGAAAATAAAATAAATCTCAAAAGGATTTTTCCCGCAGAGACGACGTTTCTCCGTGTAGCCTTGGCTGTCCTAGAACTTACTGTGTAGACCAGACTGGCTTCCAACTCACAGAGAGATCCACCTGCCTCTGCCTCCCAAGTGCTGGGATCAAAGGTGTGCGCCACCACTGCCCGGCTCAAAGGGAATTTTTTTTTTTTTTTTTTTTTTTTTAAGAAAAGCAAGAACATGCTGACTTCAAACAGAAATGTCAGGAATGGCTAGCAGCCCACCAGCTTCTACAAAGGAGGCTCACGGCACTAAAAATACCTGAGGGCTGAGTCACCCCGAGCTCTTAATTGGGCACTGTGAGTTTAGTGAACTGCTGAAGAGAAGCTAGTCTCTCTGGCTTGCAAAGAAGCTTGGGAGGAGAACATTCTGCCCGCCTCCTAGAGAAGAGTGGACAAGGGACCAGAGCCTGCCTCTCCCCAGAGCAGGACCTTCTCTACCACAAAGAAACCAACCCCTGCTGAGAAGGAACCAGCCAACAAAACAAACGCTGGCAGTTACCCACAGAGAGATCCCAGAATCTTCAAAGAGGACATTTGTAAGAAAATAGTTTAATAGGAGACTCAACGCCTCCATATATAATGTACTTTTTAAAATCTATACTAAATTAAACTCTAATATCAAAGCCAATCCTCCGTTTACCCGAACTGGACGAACTCCACTTTCTCGCTTGCTTCATGGAAGAACACCCCACCCCCACGCGCACCCCCACATGCCCACCTCCCTTCTTTTCCTCCTTTTTTTCTTGACAGAGTCTCCAGCATTCCAGGCGGATCCGGAACTTAGAGAGCAGCCAGGGCGACCCTGAGTTCCGGCTCGTCCGGCCCCCACCTCTTGAGCGCTGCGATGCCAGGCCCGAGTCACCCTGCCCAGGTTTACTGTATGGGCCAAACTCAGCGCCCCATGCCTGCTGGGCAAGCATTGGCCAGCTTAGCTTCACCTCCAGACCCATCTACTAGAGTTTTTTTTTTTTTTTTTTCAGAGAAGGGCACAAGTGAGGAGAACAGCTCTGGATCTATAGCAAAAAGAACCCCAGGGCATGTTTCACACAGACCTGTGGAGAAGCTTTTAGAAAGGAGGGAATGGGGTGTGGGTGGGAAGGGGGGGTGCGAGTGGGAGTCAGCATGGTTATGAACGTGACAACCTTGCATCTCACCATGGTAAGAATCGGACAGCAGATCTGCAAGGGGGTGGTCTGTCAAGCCCTTCACCTCCCCACAGGGAAAATCCAACTCGTTCCATTTCCCCAGGCCTGCTGGAGCCGAGCTCTCTTCTGTCCCTCTCAGCATATCGGCTTTTTTTTTTTTTTTTTTTTTGGTTTCTTGAGACAGGGTTTCTCTGTGTAGTCTTGGCTGTCCTGGAACTCACTCTGTAGACCAGGCTGGCCTCGAACTCAGAAATCCACCTGCCTCTGCCTCCCAAGTGCTGGGATTAAAGGCGTGCGCCACCACCGCCCAGCTAGCATAGTGGCTCTTATGAATTCTACCAGCTGTGAGAGCAACAGCTCTCCTCAAGGCTCCGCCGGGCCCTTTGATACAAGGATAGGCAGCAATGACAGCTCCCGACTCTTCATTTCTCCGGGACCGACGGAAGCTCCTGGGGCAAGAGGACACAGTGTGCACGCGCGCACAGCACTGGGAGGACACAGTGTGCACGCGCGCGCGCACAGCATTGGGAGGCAAGCTTCTCTTCAAGTTGTAAAAGTACCTTGGAAGCTACGAGTAGAAACAAGAGCTCTGCCGGGCCACAGCAGCAGGCCTGGGCATCCCAGACAACAGGTGTGAGCAGCCAACACGGAGAACAAACCACCGGCTGACAAGGAGGTCAGGGGTAGTGTGGGCTGGACACTACTGTGGGTTAGCCTCTGCTACCAGTCATGTGGATTCAGAGAACTGAAACTTCTAGGGAACAACCCAGGTGGTAAGATCCAGAAGGTCTGGAGTCTGGATGTCGGAGGAGAAAGAGTCTCATCTGTATTCTCTCTATTTCTGCCGATGGCGTCTGGAGTTGTTCTCCCTTGAGTGTGTGTGCTGGGCAGCTTTGGGTAGGTCTCTGGCTCGAGAGCCCGTATGATCTAGTCAAACACAGGTTCTGGAATCAGAGGCCCTGAGCTGGAGTCCCGATTCTGCCAACTAATCTTAGTTAAGTCATATAAACGTCATGTTAATTTGTACTTTCTTCTAAAAATGAGAGCCCGTAAGTTCCTCTGCACGCTGAAGAGGGAAAGACGCTGCGGGGCTAACCTATGTGGGTTAGAGCCGTTGTACAGTGACAGCATCTACAGACATATGAGAGGCTCACAAAACGTTTTCAACTCCTTATAGGAAAGAAAGCTCCTTTAATATTTCAGGGTTAGAGAACTATTAGATTAAAAGTGACAGGAAGGGAATTTAAACACACGTGGCCAGGCATCTGTCTCCAGGCAGCTCTGAGCTTGGCTTTATCAGATCTTTGCATGGGGGATACCGAACAATCTAGAAAAATATAAATACAAATTCAAAAGGAAGCACACTGGGCTGGTATATTTTGGGGTTTGAGCTAAATGGATTGCTTTGCCAAATAAAGAAATAGAAGTCAGTTCACACCCTCAAATGTTCCCGGCTCCCCACCCCTCCAATACACACACCCTACTGCTGTTCTGGGCCTCTCTCTGTGTCTCTGTCTCTCTGTCTGTCTCTGTCTCTGTCTGTCTCTGTCTCTCTCTCTCTGTCTCTCTCTCTGTCTCTCTCTCTGTCTCTCTCTCTCTCTCTCTCTCTCTCTCTCTCTCTCTCTCTCTCTCTCTCTCTCTTTTGCCTCCCACTCTAGAAGCAAAATTCCGGAGCCGTTTTAAAGCCCGAGGGCGAGTCCCAACTGCCACTCTTCAGTCTGCCAGCGACTTCCCTCTTTTGACTTTTGTCCAAATCCAGTTTTGCCCATAACCAGCAGCATCTGCTCCAGGTTCCTACCAGGCCTTCCTTGGTGATACACTGTACTGGACAACAGGCAGCCATGCCCCTGCAGCATGGCTCTGGAGCTTACACTCTGCAGGGCCTTCCCCAAACATAAGTGTCACCTTCCCCAAACATAAGTGTCTGTGTCCTGGGGAGGTGAGAAGCTGCCAGCAAGGGGGCAGGATTTCAACCAAAGCAGAGCAAATCCTTCCCACAACTGGGAAGAGGACATAAGCAGTCACTGAAGATGAAGCCACCTGCCTGAGTGGCCAACGCAGTGCTTTGCAAATGAAAAGGACAGAGCCTCCTGGTGGGGCATTCATAACAACTGTCAGAAGAGTTCATGCTAACTGTGAGGGCGGGGGCTTTACAGATGACACCCTGTTCTGCCATTCTACCCCAACCCCCCTGTATCCAAGGCCTCAGTTTCAGTCTGTCGTCTGTGGGCATTATGCAAGAAGTCAAACACGCAATATCCGTAAAGCGCTGGGCAGTGCAACCCGTAGGAGGAAGAACCGAGTCCTTCAGGGCCAACAACAAACCCTGGAGGACTTCAAACAGAGGAAGCAGAGGGAAGGCGGAGATGGCGTGGCAGTCGGGGATCCTCGAGGAGAGAAGAGAGAGATGGGGTGTTCACAGACATCAAGGTCACAGCTGAGCGGCATGAGGCAGATAGAACCTGAGGGATAGGTTGGGAGCGGGGACCATGAGTCACGGTGGAATGAATGATACTTCCACAGTTTACAAGGGGAATTCCAGGAGTCAGCCTGGAAGCCGATGCCACACGGATGCTGTCATGGCAGTGGAAATGAGCTGTGTCTGTCCTACTGTTCATTTGAGGGGCTGACGTCAGGCTGGGGGTGTGGGGAACATTGGCTTGGACACTGGAACCAGACTCTCAGCTCTACCGGGACATGTCACTCACCACTGGCGCCACAGTGACAGTCCTCGATGGCATCTAACTCATCTAGCAGGCCTTCTATATGGGAGGCCCAGCTCCTCTGGTTTCTAAGACCCCTGCGGCCTCCCTTCACATGTAAATGCCAATCACGACTAGGACATTTGCTAGTGCCATCTCTTCCTAAGAACGATGAGTCGCCTCTCTTTACTCTCCATGCTGGGGAATTCCACCCAATGCCTTTCAAATGAACTCTTCCCATTTGCCATTCTACACAGATGGAAACCCAGGCTCGTGAGCACATAGTGGGCATCTTGTAAATAGATCGAGCTGGAGAGACTCGATTAGGCTAAAGCACCACCACTGCGATTCCTTTAACTGTATTTTCTCGTCAGATATCTCCATCAGGCTGAGAGGCAGGCAGCTGTCGGGCTGCTGTGCACCGAGAGAGACAGCTCAATGTGACCAGGGCTTTTAGGCATCTCAAAGACTATCTTGAAGACCCAGCAAACCATTTGTCCATCCAAGATGAAGGTTTTCAATTTTCTGTCATTCAGACACGCTACTGTCCACAGCTCTACTTTTCCCCCTACTCTCTTGCCCTCACGACTAAAGAATATCTCAGAAGGCCAAAAAGTTGAGAAATCTACTTCAGACATGGCTGAAGACATACGCCACAGTGGGGACAATCACCACAATGGGGACAATGGTTTGCCTGGAAGGGAACAGATCTGGAAGCTCCCCCTCCCCCCCTCCCCCCCAGGGACTGGGAGGAGCTGAGACGTCCTGCAGACCTTTGGAAGGCATAGCCTTCTGCCGCTCTGCTTAGAGTCAAAGCCACAACATTCTCTAGAGTTTTTTCTAGTGGACATAAGCTCATTTGAATCGCACTAATCCCATGTTAATCTAGACCAAGAGGCCATTTGGATTATAAAATAAGCTGCCTTTTTCGCATCTGAGGGAAACAGGACTGAGTCCTTTAGAACAACTGATGTCCACAAGATTTCCGCTTACTGAGAGACTTCTCTGCTCTGTAGTGCTGGCTGAAGAGACCGGCTACTCAAAGGCCAAGACAAAGTTGTCCTGAATTGCAGCTGTGCTACACACTGCTTGTGCGATGTTGGGCCAGTTTCTTAAGCTCTCAGCACCTCATTAAACAAGAATAATAGAAGCTCCCTTGAAGAGTCACTGAGAGGCTCAGATGCGGTAGCCAGGGTCAAGCGCCCCTGCCAGAGCATCCTGTTATTATGAGTTTACAGATACAAACACCATGCTAACTTGGCAATGATGCGCTCATTAGAGAGGCTAAAAAGGGGCTTGCTGTATGCACCAAGACCAGAGGACCTCACTCCAAAAATAAATGACAGCTCTTCCAGCTTGGCCAGTCTGCTGTGTTTCTCTCTCTCTCTCTCTCTCTCTCTCTCTCTCTCTCTCTCTCTCTCTCTCTCTCTCCAGCACACAATGCGCCGCCACTGCAGACAACTAGCTGGCTTTTCCATCAGCTTGTCCAGGGATCTAATACTGCCTTTGGCGCTGACTTCATTATCTTTAACACACTATATATCTTGAACAAAGGAACGCTCTCTGGATGATAGAAAACATTCTACTTGGGTAGCTCGCCATTTAGCAAGTGCTTGCGATGTTCAGACATGACCTTGATTACTCCTCAAATGAGGCACAAGACGCATCTGTGTTGACCGTGGAAGCCAGCTTCATAATTTACTACTTACAAGGTGTACGCTCAGACGTTACCTCATTTGGTACTTGCAACAGCTTTGGGTGTTAGAATATAAGCAAGGAAACTGAGGCCCAGGGACCTCTCCCTGTGCTGGGCCCTGGGAAAGGCTGGGAGGAGGAGCAGCCACCATGTTGGAGCTGGATGGAGCCCAGCTTCAGTTCCCGTGAGACAGGAGCTCCCTCAGGCCAATCGGAGACAGACGTGAAGACATTTGCATTCCTCCTATGAGTCCTATGGTGACAACGTCAGGGCCACACCCACCTTCCTCGGTGGGCCTGACCTGTAATGGGTGGTATTAATGACAGACCAATGGAAATAGACTATTATCTAAACTGAAAAAGATACCTCTCCTTGGCATTTTCCATCGTCTTGCTGTACGGGACACAGTTTTTTCAATGGCATTGATAAGAATGAGTGAGCACTTTATGTCCATTCCAGACACAGGAAGGAACTGTAGCCAGAGCCCTTGGAAGCTGACATTTTACAGTACGAAATCAGTTCAGGCCACCCAGGGAGAGTGGAGCTGGGAACACAGCGAGCCTTCCTCTGTCGGGCTATACCCGATGGAGACGCACATGATGCCCACGGTCCTTGGAAAAGTGCTAGGGCCCCCAGGATCATCTCCGGCACAGAAGCTGCACAAGCATTTGCTGAACCCCTGAAATCAATCAGTGAACACCTCCATTCACCCAAGATTCCAGTCGCATCACAAAATCCTAGGAAAGCTTTGCTCCCCTCCACCTTCAGGGATAAAACAATCTCACAAATGGTTACACGAGAAAAGTAATAGCTTGCCAGACGATATGTGTGGCAATCTGCTGACATGCATCATTCCATGTCACCTGAACATAAGCAAGGAAGAGAAAACCACGGACAATATGCTATCAAGTGGAAGAAAAGGGATAATAATGTATCACATCTGCTGGGCGACACATAATACACATCTGAAATATATATGCGGCACTAGTAACGGTCATCACTTCTGGGAACACTATTCAGTGCTTACTTCGATGTACCCACCGAGGTCGCACTGTGTTAATGCACTGCCTTTTCGAAAGCAGATAAAACTTTCTATACCACAGAGTACCTGGTTTCTCCAACAGATCAGACTGGGCGGGGGAAGCTTAGGAGTAGGGTGCTTGCATAGTATGTGGAAAGATGCCAGGCATGGTGGTGCACATGTAATTCGGGCACTGGGGAGACTAAGACAGGAAAATGGTGTGTGTTTCAGGCTAGCCTGGGCTACACAGTGAGACGCTGTCCCAAGCAACAACCTCATAGAGTCAAGGGCACAAAGAGACAGAGTCTCACTGGGTAGAACAATGAACTAGAATGAAGAGTCAGGAGCTCAGCCAATCTTGGGCATGTTCAGGGTGGCATAGCTGTAGGCTGACTACATCCAGTGAAGGACTACACATGCAATGTTAGACGTATTACTGTTCATTTTTTAAAATGTTAACGGATGTGTAGTAAGAGTATTTTGAGGCATTATCATGGAAATATTTACAGATGAGGCAACATGGTGTGTGGGACCCACTTCATGATAAATGTGGCTTTGGGAAAGTACTAGGAGAGTAAAGGAACTCCATTACTCATAAGCTGGAGATGGGCCCTGGGGCCATGGGGGCTCAATGGATGATTCTCTCGATTGCGGATCCTTGAAATAACCACAATAAAAGGCTAACAAATGATCAAGTGGTTATTTAGGAACAGAACAAGAGCCTTGGTAGCCAACGAGCTCCAAATTCACCCCCCAGCTTCAGCTCCAGTCAACTTCAGGGCAATGGCCCCCGAGGTCGTGTGTGGCCATGACATACGAGTTAGCTGCCGGCTACTGCCATTTGGACCATGTGTTCAGGTCATGCAAATGATTTATTCCATCCAATTATTATTTTTCATATTACTTCTTCACTTGGAAAGTGCCTGCCTCGTTTCTGTGCTAAGCTCACCACTCTACATTTCTCTACAATGGGGTTTCCCGGCTCCAACTCATCAGGATTTCACACACAGATGAGGGGTACCAAGGCTGTGTGTGTGGTACCTAATATTAGTGATCCCTGCATTTCAGGGGGGCATTTCAAGTATTTCCTATTATCACTCACATAAACAGGTCTGAGTGCTTTGGGGTCATCGAATGGGAACCAAGGAGACCTCACAAATAGAGCCTGGGCCCCGGACTAGGAAACCTTAGCACCAGGCCAGAGAGCTGGTGCACCAGAGTGAGCAAGCAGGACCCAAGATGTGATGAGAAGTCACCTCTCTTCACGTGCTCCATCAGGAATGTAATGGGCTTAAACACATGCTTCGGAAAGACGCGCATGTAAACATTGCTGAAATGCCTTCCCTAATCCTAACCCTCGCCTGAGGTTGCTGAGCTCAGGCCTCGGCCCCCTCCCACTGCTTACGAAATCCAATGTGGCGCCTCACACATGAATGAATCCATACCCCACGGTGTCAGCAGAGGACAATTTCATCTACTGGTTTTATATTTCTGTAACATGATAGAAACTCATGGTCTGTCCCACCAAAGACATTGGACCTATTAGCCCACCAATCGGTACCACTTACAGGGAAAGCGGGACTGGACAGGCATTCTGGTTTCCTGGTACTGCTTAGGGACACTGGAAATGGTGGCAGGAAATCTAGGCTCTCCCAAATGCCATGACTCAGCAACTATCAGGGCAAGTTTTTGACCTGTGTAGAAGAGTCTCTGTATTCTTCTTTTTCTTTCTTTTTTTTTTTCCGAGACAAGGTACCCCTGGCTGTCCTGGACCTAGTTCTATAAACCAGGCTGGCCCGGAACTCACAGAGATCCACCTGCCTCTGCTTCCAGAATGCTGGGACTAAAAGTGTATACCATCACCACCTGGCTGGACTGTATTCTAAGACATTGACTTCCTCAGATGCTAACATATTTGTCAACGTTTTTATTCATAAATAAAATGAAGGTGATAAGTAATGTTAGGTTTGTTTCCCTTATTTGAAAAAATTTGAATTTGGGTGAGCCTGTGTTGGACTTCCTGGTAATAGACACACACACACACACACACACACACACACACACACACTGGCCTCACTGACATAACTAAGTACATAAAAAATTATCCAGCGTGATGGTGAACAACTGGGGGACACTTGTTGGGAGTTTGTCTCTCTTACTGGAGAAAAGAATAACTCATAACTCTCTCCCCTCTCCTCGAACGCACAAGGCACCTGTGGCCCAAGCCGAGGGCCGCTCTGCTGGAGCCTGGCTGCGCTGACTGACGTCTTGGACCTTCAATCACTTCTAAGGTGACTCAAGACGGACTCGGAGATAACCAGAGGTAAATAAAAGCAAGAGGCCAAGGAGCACTTAGAGAAACCCCAAAGGCGAAATCCAGGAACCACAGAAGACCGCGTTAAAATCAGCGTGGTTATTTAAAACGAAGGTGCAACCACAGAAACTCAAAAGTGGGGGACCAGGAAACCCTCTTCTTACACCCAGGGAAAGCTTGAGCAAGCAAGGCTGGCTCGGTGGGAGAGGCCTGGGAACCACTGCCAGTCACAACAACAAAAGTCATGCATAGATTTGGGGACAACGGAAGCCGGGCAGAGCTGGGTTTTCTGAGACCCTGAAAAGGGGTGTGGCGCTTCTTAATGCTCCCCACACAGGAAGCCCTGAAGGGAAGGGCAGGCTGCAGTCCTACGGTGAGAACAGAAAGCTGAGGTGCAGACACGGGCTGAGACAACAGGAGCTGGAAAGGAACTCTCCCGACTCCAGAGAACACAGGGAACCGCCCCTGGCATTGCCTGTGCCTTCTGCCCTGAGGTCACAGTCAGAGCCCAAGGATCTAAGTGTTCCTTATTCTCCTTCACAGACCAACCTGGAAGAGAAGCCTTCTACCTCTCCAGGCATTTTCTCAGGAACAGACAGATCCCTGACAGGTAGACAGACAAGGAAAGCAGCCAAACAGCAAACTTCAGGCCTCTTCCTTACTCTCCTAACTCAACACAAAAGCCTGGCAGGTTTCCCTCCCACGGGCAGCCACCCCTCTGGCTGATCTGTCCAGGAGGTCGGGTGTTCAAGGGTGGTCTTGAACACATTTATCTGAAGCTCCCCTTTCTTTGTTAATCCAAACTAAGGGGAAGGGGACCCATCCCAGGCCCAGAAACATAACTCCCAGCCGTGGTTGGTGGGTGCGTGTGTGCATGTGTGTGTGTTTCTGAATGTCCCCTCTCCACTTTGTGAGGAGTCTTCTTGTGCGCTTTGCAATGTGTGTATGCTAACTCACTTTTTTTTTGGGGGGGGGGATTTGGTTTTTGCGAGACAGGGTTTCTCTGTATAGCCCTGGCTGTCCTGGAACTCACTCTGTAGACCAGGCTGGCCTCAAACTCAGAAATCCGCCTGCCTCTGCCTCCCAGAGTGCTGGGATTACTGGCATGCGCCACTACCGCCCAGCAAATAGAACCAATTTTAAAGACCAAATAGCTTTAGGTAATAAAGCAGATACACTGGTTGGTCTGGTTAGTGGTGTTCCTGATATACGCCAGGTAGAGAATTTGTTGAACTACAAACCTCCCCTTGGCTGGGGATGTGAGCCGGCTGACAGAATCCTGGCCCTGGGCTCCATGGTCCCCACCACGTAATACACAGCATTCTAATGGAAAGGCCTGTGAGCTCAGCACTCTCCAGACGCACAGCGATGTGATGGGCAGTCAAGGTTATCCCTCATCATGGCCAGCTGCTGGCTAACCCGGGTTCCACTTACAAGAGAAATGTCAGAAGCTGGGCAAACCTGTGCTACCAATGCTCAGTCTTTAGCCTATTCCTTACCTGACTGTTGCCCAACGACTATGAAAGATCAGAGAACGGTTCTGTGAGTAACACGTGCTTTGCCCAGTTGGCCCAGAACACACACTTCTTGGTAATAGTAAGATTCTTTATCAGTCTACTAGAGCCATTTTATAAATTGAAAATGTTTAATTCAATTCATGATGCCCTGGAACAAGGAGAGTAAATTATCTGTAGACAGAAGCACAGTCCTCAAAAGAAGATGGGGCGGTGGCTGCCGATGCCTGTGATCCCAGCACTTGGGAGGCAGAGGCAGGGGGATTGAGGGATGAAGCTCATCCTTGGGTGTCCAGTGAATGTGAGGCCCATCTGGGAGACCCAGGAGACTGTCTCAGAACAAAAACAATACCAGTCCTCATGGACAATAAGTTCATGTACATTTTCAATGCTGAAAAGAAGCACAGGGGTTTAAAATGGCTGTAATCCCTGGGCATCAGGGCCTGAAAATCCCAGGACTGAGGAGGTTGAGACAGGAGGGCTATTAAAAAGTCAAGCCTGGACTCTGTCTCAAAAAACAGAAGGGTGGGGTTAGAGGTGAGAGAGATCTTAGTGATGCACTGGCCAAAATACTGGGTCAGGAAAGGCTGTGGTATAATCCTAACACTTGACCACATTAAAAGGTTTCCCACCCCTTCCGGCGTCTGTTCCTGGGATGGGCGAGATGAAACAAAAAGGCTTAGGACACCTCGAGCCGGGTCATTAACTCAACTGGTCAATGAAGGTTCAAATCCTACATCCAGTAAAACCCAGATACTGTAGGCTATGGCCCTGGCAGAAATTCTACCAGATGGGATTCCATTATATTGGAAATGTCCATCTGCTGGGGTTTCCACCTAACCCGATTTTGAGGGGGGATGGGGAGTGGGGAGTTATTTCCCCTGTCTGTGACAGGGCCAGAGGGCAGGAGCTGTGGGCCGAGAGGACTGTATAGGCTCTGTCAGAAACGACCAGGGGAAAGGTGTGAATTCAGGAAGGAGGGAATGGTTGACTAGGAGCCATCCTTCTATTTGAATTTGGGGGAAGGGGGGCACACAAACACAGAAAAGAAGAGGAAACTGGTCTAAACTGGCTGTGCACCGATCCAAAGCAAGAGCCCCAGATGCAGGGTCACCGTCCCAGGTGCCCATCCATGAAAGTGGTCACCTTCGGTGACACCCAGAGAAAAACCACGGTGACTGGGTTTCTGCTAAATTCAAAACAATACAGAAACAAAGGTGGCAGGTATCTTTTCATTTACAGAGAGCTGCCCCCAGCCCCACCCCAGCCCCCCAGCCGTGGCCACTTCAGCACAGGTGAATTCAACACCGCCTTGGAACCTTCAAAAAGCATCAAAGAGGTAGTGTGAATGAAAGCGAAAGTAAGAGGCTGAATGGAACCTCGGCTAGAGGGGGAGAAAGGACTCACACGGCACGGCCATCTGGTTTATTTCAGGCGCTGTAACAAGAGGAGAAGGAGGGTGCAGACAGAAGATCCCGGAAGAATAGACAGCCAAGCAAGGATCTGTCCTGCGCTCCTGTCTCACACCAGGCTGTGGCCGCCGCGCCCCCTACTCAAATGACTAAGGAACTTGCTCTAAGTGCACTCTGACACGCGATCCCTGAACTTCCGAAAAGCACTTAATTCGGCGGCTCATGAAATCTTAATCTAAAATCGTCCATCCATTTGCAGGCATGCTGAATCACAGTGACAACTGACTGGAGAAAGAATTCGAGTTTGGAAAGACACCATACAGCCTGAGATCCCGGGGACTTTGGTCTACCACTATGAAAAGAGATTCACTTTTAATTCCTTTAACGATGATGGAAATACTGGTGTCTCGGGGGAGTGGAATACAAGGTGGGAACTGACAGAGGCACCACATTATCCGATTCGAGAAAAGTAAAATAGAAATGTGACGGGACTAAGAAGAACTCCTTAAAATCTAGACGGATGTTTAAGGGTGAAAAGTCCTGGGTGGTGGTGATGAGGGAAGGCTAACCTGTTCTGGGGACCATGGACCAGGCACTGCTCTAAGGGTCCCAATAGCACATACTTCTCTCATCTTTTAATCAAAATACCAGCACCATCCCTTGCCTTACTGGCCAGGAAACCGATACAGAGAGGTTGGATAACTTGCCCCAAGTCACACAGCTAGGAAGAAGTAGGGCTGAGATTCAAACCCAGGCACTTAGATGCCAAAGTCGTCTACCCTCGCTGGGCTCCTCTAGAACTTGAAGAATAACTCGGCCGGAAGTAGAATTCAAGTCATGCCCTGCCCTAGACCTAGGGTTCAAGGGATGGAACAGATCTTGGCCGTGACCCTGTGATGACCAGCCAGCTTGTGACCGTCCCAGGCCTTAAGTTTCTTCATCCATACAATAAGGAGGATGAAGTTAGATGAGCCTCAACATTTTGGCTTCGAAATATCGTAAGTTCACGCTGACCCGTGAACTCGGGCAGCATGGACTGGTCTGCTTTCTGGCTGCCTACCCGAAACTCCATTTAACTTCACATGGGTAAGGCGGGTTACAAGGATTTCTTCTGCTTCCTGACCTTCAGAAAATTATGTCCTTTCTAGGCAGGCAAAATGAGGAGCCAGTGAGGAGGGGAAACACAGTCTGCTTAATGTGGTTGTAACCCAATGGTCCTTGAAAAGCTCTGGGCACAGATCTTGTTGGCTCTGCCAACCCTGCAATCTCTCCCAAGCCTGTTCTTGGAACCTGCCTTTGGGCCAGGTAAAACTTGACCAGCTGGAGGTGGAGGCGCCACAAAACAGGAACCAGAAAGGGGAACCCCAACTGCGCACTTAAAATGAACCACTTGATTAATTCATCATTCAGTATTATCTATTCCATTTGCACGCAGGCATGCACACATATACTTGAGAGCTAAGACCTCAAAAAAAAAAATCATTGTGGGTGAATTCAACACCCCCTTGGAATCTAGCAGACTCCAGTAAGTACCATCCTCGAGGTAGTCAGTCAATAAATGTCATCCAGAGACCATGGGTGGATGGAGAAGGGCCTCACAGATGGATCATATAATCCCCCCTTCCTAAGCATCCCAGACAGGTGGCTGTCATCTGGTCTCTCGCTAGGCACTTCCAAGGTCGATGCTCTGGCTGCTCCGCCTGGCAGGCAGCCCAGGGCACTGCTGGACAGATCTTGTTGTGGGGAAAGCCCACGAAGCACCTAGAACAGTTGCCCCACAAGCTCAATAAAGTGCGCCTCCAAGTAGGTCCAAAATTGCTTCCCTAGAACTTGAACCCATCGGTCGTAGGTGAGCCCCGGGGATCCCAAAATGCATCAGCCCATCGACTATCCGGGCTTGTAGTCAGGCCCTTCCAGGCTTTCAGCATCCTGCACTCTCTACCCTGAGTCTGGCCGGGCAGATACGTCCCCAAGACCAAGACTGAGCACTGATGAGAACAGGGGATGGCAGCCAGGAGGCCTCCGTCGGCCTTGTCCCCAACCTCGGTTCTTCGAGCAGGAGAGGACAAAGGACCTTTAGGAAGGCGTATCCCACCAGTGGGTTGGGCTGCCCCGTCATAAGACAAGCTGGCCCCCTGGATACCCGCAGTGCCAGGTGACTGTCCCCAAACAGTCCCCACGGATCTGGAGCACTCAAGCTGCTGCGCGATGGGCCGAGCCACGCTGGGGACCGCGGAACTCGGGGTTCTGGCCCGACGCCTCCAGGGCCTGATCCCTGTTTGGCGGAGCTCGCCCAGCCAAGGTCTTACCTTTGCTCGTTGACTCCAGCGGTCCAGCCCGCCCGGAGTCCGGTTCCCGCAGCTCCGCAGCTGCCGGCTGCGCTCATAGAAATACAGCCGGAACCCGGGCCAGCGCAGCTCCCGCCGCTACCGGCCCCGCCCAGGCAACTGCCGCCACGCCCCTGACGACCGCCTCTGCTACGCCCCCAAGCAAGGCTCTCCCAATGTTGATTGGATAACCTAGCCGCCACTCTATTTGCTCACCGCGCTTATTGCGTCTATTTGGTAGCCCATTGGTCGGTCGGACTGCTCCTCAGGGTGGAGGCGGAGATTCTTAGCAGTCAATTCTTCTATAATTGGTTACTTTTGATGTCTTTAACCAGTAGCCCTACATGCTATTGGGTAAGACCCGCCCCGAGGGGCGGGATAAGGGGGAGCCGACTAAAGGATGGGTTATGTTTGATGGGTGATGGTACCGAGGCGAGGAGAGGGCCTATTGTGATGGCTTTCTGAGTTCTGGGGCGGAAAGGTCTGGAGTCTTATAGAGATGAACTGGGGAAAGAGATAGCTCAACTGTGGGGTTCTCAGCTCTGGTGTGCCCAGGAGGACGAACCTGTAGCTCAGGACGCAGGTGATTGAAATGTGGAGTCCTAACTTTGAAGAGCAGAGGTGGTGAGTCACCAAGCCAGAAAAGCAACGAAGAGGTGGAGGCGACAAAGAGGTGGAGGCAGCAGCCTTTGACCTCTTTCAGCTCTTGCAGCTCAGGAAGTGGGCGGGAACATGCGGGACTTTATGGACCTGTTACTGTCCCTCTGTTCTTGCAGTCTTTAACCAACCCTTGTAGTTGGGAGGCCACTTGGAAGAATGTGACCTTTGAAGTCAGACCGCAGCCTTGGCCATGTCCTTTAGCCTTTCAGTTCTAACTTCATTTAGTGAGTGCTGGTAGCTGGTAGAAGATGAATGACAGTGCGCGCGACGTCCCATTTCTCAAGGTTCGCTCTTCACCACTCACCCTCGGTTCTACAATTCTGTGAGCCTGAGGCTACACGTGCAATGACAGACACACATTGACTAAGGATAGAATACTGACGACTCGAAATGGACCTCCAGGGAAGCAGGCACCGACTCACGGCCAAGGCATGGCGGCGGGGCTGCTAGAGAAGAGGCAGGAGACATGGAAGGACCACATAGCCAGAGAAGGGATTTGGATTTGAAGCAACGCTAAATTTTCTCCCACACATTTCAGGACTGTGACAAGGAAGTGATGAGCCAGCTCAAGGAGTAGGAGCGAACTCATGTCTCCCGTCTGTTATTCTAGCAGGAAGCTGAGGCAGGAGGATTGCTGTAAATCAGGCTACATAATAGTCACAATGAGGTCTTGACACAAACAAAGCAACTTGAGCAGATACTGAGCACCCTTTGAAGGCTGCTCAGTGCTGATCCAGAAGTCCCTCTGTAAAATATCCTTGACTCTCCCATTTCTCATTCTGAAGGTATGGGACACCCCAGAGTGTGGGCAGAAATAGACTCTAGGAACTGCATTGAACTCCAGACCTTTTTTTTTTTTTTTTTTTTTTTTTTTTTTTTTGAGACAGGGTTTCTCTGTATAGCCCTGGCCGTCCTGGAACTCACTGTAGACCAGGCTGGCCTCAAACTCAGAAATCTGCCTGCCTCTGCCTCCCAGAGTGCTGGGATTAAAGACAAGCACCACCATTGCCCGGCTAACCCCAGACCTTTCAAAGCACCCATAACTGTGGTTCAGCAGAGACCAGGAGGGGAAACTCCCATTGCTTTTTGGGTTTCACCCAGTTGTCATCTTACCTCAATAAAGTTTCTTCTCAGCATTTATTTATTCCTCTATAATCTGTTCTCTCTTGACAAAGCAAAGACCAAGCTTTGGTAGCAAAGGATTTTACTGAGGAATAACCTCCCCCCGCCCCATGGTCCTGAGTTCTCTTCTGCTGAGGTGGTTTAGACCTTGAGAGATGAGCTCTGGATTTGCCGCCAGATAAGGATGTTAACCAGCTTGATGCAGGCACCTCACTAAGGCACAGGTCCCAAAGCGTCCCGTGGTAGGCGTGCCACGAGTGTGCACAATTGTGAAAAGAAGGTCTTAAAAACGGGGAATGTATAAATAGATTTGCTGCCAGTCGAGAGAGTTGTATTCATGGCTGTGGGTGCAGGCGTGTGTGCGTGTGTGTGGGTGCACACACTTGGTTCTGAGCTACAGCTTTCTGGTTCTTCCCTTTAAATAGAGCTGGTTGGTGGCTAGACGCAGGGCTGCACACGTGCTGGAGAAGCCGGCTCAGCCTGCTATGGGTCTCCTCCTACCCAGGAGTGCTGAGACATCTCAGCTCAGGCCTTGGGATGGCTGCAGTGACTCCTGGGATTGCTAGTTTGAATCCCAGCCGCAAAGGTGACCGTTTGCAGTGACTTGCCGATGCCTCACCACGGTACAAGTGGGGTTTCCCTCCTGTGGCAGGAACCTAGGATCAGCCAAGACATCTGTCCAGCTTAGGACTTCTCAAACCATGAGTCGCTGAAGCTCAAAAAGTGAGCAGACCAAGCCTAAGCAGAGGCAGGAGCTGACACCTGTCCCCCCACCCCCACCCCACCCCCATTGTGGCTGAGTGACTTAAAGAAGGCATCCTCATCATAAGCTCACAGCACTGTTTCCTTGTGTGTCTCTGGTCCCCGTCTCCGCCCCTCTTCCAGGGCTCTTGCCATATTCTGTTTAATCATATTATTTCACTTTACAAAGCATCATCCCTGTGGGTGGTCATTTAGGGGGCAAAAATGGCCCCATTTTCACCTTCAAGTTTAGCGACCTCCAAGGATTGTGAACTTGGTAGGCCCTGACCTGAGATACGGCGGGCGCCAGAATGTGTGTGTAAAGCTGATCTGAGAAGGCAAGAGAACTGGAGGGGTGGCTCAGCTGATGGCGCTTGCTTACAGATGGAGGAGGCCTGGGTTCCACCCTCAGCGCAGGAGAGACCGGACGGACGTAGTCAGGCATGCACACTTGTGATCCCAGGACTCAGCGGGTGGAGGTAGGAGGATCAGACGTTCAGGATGGCATAGAGACAGCGCAAACCTGCTCACGGTCTAGGGTGACCCTGCTCACAGTCTAGGGTGACCCTGTTCACCTTCTAGGGTGACCCTGCTCCCATTTTATGGTGACTGATGTCCCAGGACTTCACTCGTGTGGAACTGGGTCTAACTCAGTCAGAACCTCTCAACAGGATTTGACCTGAGAGAATCTAAAAAGTACACGGGGGAAATGGGGGAGCTTGGATGTGTGCTCTGCTCCACCCAGCAGCTTCCTAGCCTGGTCCATCGTTCTCGGGTCGGCAGGGAGCTTTGGAACCTCGGCTGTGGGCGCTTGAACTCTGGCTCCACCCTCCTTAGCTTTGTGGCCCTGGGCGAGCACAGTGACTTTCTGTGCTGTCCTTTTTCTTTATCACGTGCAGCCAGCCAACTGTAATGCGCTTACCCCACCCCCACCCCCCACCCCCAGAGGCCCTGTGACTAAGCAGATGAGTTTGTAATGGACAGTGTTTCGAGCAGACCTGGCAGATACCAGGCTCTGAGGACAACTTGTAATGGGTCTAAGAGGAGCCGCTGAAGAACCTTCCTCCAAAGTCCGACTTCTTTCCTAAGCTGTCTCCCTGGTGATCAACCGATTTTTAGCATACACAGAAGCATGGGCACGTGCGTGTATGTAACTTTATTCTATTCAAGTTTTTAAAAACCCACAAGGCCATATAACCCAGAATGGCCTCTGACGTGTGGCCTTCCCACTTCAGCCTTCCCAGAGCGCTGCCACACCCTCCCTCTTGCTGTGGATTATCTGAAGACCAGTCAGAGGATTGTGTCAAATTCCAGGGGATTAAACCTCATCGGCTTAATCACCGTGAGGGCAATGGGGGAGGGGCTGAGAGAGGCGCTGCAGAGTGGACGTTGAGTCTGGGTTCCCCTGACAGCCCAACGTGAGTCAGACCAAGGAATGCAAGCTGGTTGAGTTATCGTCACACCCTGTGCTGTTTATGGGTAGTTTAGATTCAGAATGCCCTGTGCCTCCTGGCCAGCTTCTCATTGATCCGATCAGGCTGATTACCTTGGTGTGGTAGCGCTCAGTGTGTCAATTGTCAATGAAGCAGAGTGAAGGATGCAGTTCAGGGACTGGTTCCTTTTGATGTTAGAAAAAGCTTCCAGCTGGCTGCAGGGGGGGGGGGTTGGGGGGGAACCGACTTGGTTTGTGCTGTTTCCTTGATCCACATGTAAAGTCGGCTATAGGAAGATTTTGGAGTGGGGGCCTGGCGGTGACCTGCTCAGTGGGTAAAACACCCACTGTGGAGCCTGAGGCCCCGAGTTTGATTCTGCATCAACTGGAGCAGAAAACTGATACCACCGGGCGGTGGTGGCACACGCCTTTAATCCCAGCACTTGGGAGGCAGAGGCAGGTAGATTTCTGAGTTCGAGGCCAACCTGGTCTACAGAGTCAGTTCCAGGACAGCCAGGGCTTTCCTACCCAAATCCATGTGATCAAGCTAAATCCTGTCTCGAAAAAACTAAATCCAAAAAACAAAAAACAAAACAAAACAAAAAAACAATTTCCTAAAAAGGATAAAGATAAATTAAATCTTGGTTAGATAGTTTTGGAAAAAAATGTAATAGTGAGTTTTTGTTGAGGGTGACTCAAATTAGATGATAAATATTGCAATGATACTTACACATAAGTATCCAGTATTGAAAACACTCATGAAACTCACCCATACACACATGTACATACACATGTATACTCGCACATGTATACATACACATGCATACATATGTACACACATATACACAAACACACATGTATGTACACATGTGCATATACATGCACATATGCACACATGTATACACACATGCACACACGTATACACATATGCATGCACGTGTGCACGTGCACACACACACACACACACACACACACACACACCCTTGAAGGTGTTCCAGACTTAATATCAGATAAAAGAAGTATCAGACAGGTGATGTCTCAGTCACCAAACATTTCTCTTCTTGACATCATCCTTAATAACAGTAATAAAAATCTACTGTTCCCCACTATTAATTCCAAAGAAGACAGTAAAATGTGCATTAAATATGTGCATTGCAAATCCTTTCCTACCCAAATCCATGTGATCAAGCTATATTAAAGCTACTTAAAATCCCTTTGGAGACCCATAGATTGTTTTTATCTTATTTTTAATTAACCAGACAGTAAACAGTTTTACTGAGCAACGTATTTTCAGTGCTAGACAGTTGGACTGAGTGATTACCTTGTAATCAAAGTCCTGTCCCCACGTGGATGGGGATATAGGACAAAGGGGAAGTCCTAGAGACACCTCCAAAGACCAAGCGGTAAGCAGCGCTGTGCAGTCTGTGCTGAAAGATCTTTATTCATAAAAGGGAACAGTTTCTTCTGATTTGGATTTATGGAGATTTGAGCTGGTGCTTGAAGGCCCCCAGGACAGATTTGGATGGGCAGTGGGCGGCATTCCATGAGGTAAAGGCAGCAGCTACAGAGGCCTCTGGGTGGGAGAACTCGAGACAGCTTGTCCAGGGCGGAGTCTGAGTGGGGAACTGAAGGAGCGATGAGCAGATGGGCCAGCCAGCGTAGAGGCCTGTGAATGCCTTCACCTGAGTTAATGGCTTTACCTAGCACCCTACAGGGCACACATTTCGCATCTCCAGACATCTGCCTGCCTCCTTCATGATTCTGTCCTTATCTCTGTATTCCCTTTGTAATTTACAAATGCAGTAAGTTGATTCACTTTTTAAAAATCTTGTTTCACACACAGGATCCTTTTAGGTAGTAGAGGCTGGCCTTGAACTTGTGACCCTCCTTCAGTGACCTGAGTGTGGGATAACAGGCATGCACCATCATTCTCGGCTTTTGGCTTTGTTCTCTCTCTCTCTCTCTCTCTCTCTCTCTCTCTCTCTCTCTCTCTCTCATATATATACATATATATGTCTATTTATATTCCTGAGCTCATTTGCTGTATCATCCTCAATGCAGACACGCTACCTTAAAAGTTAACCTTGATTCACGCAGGTATTGTACACCAATGTTGATATCTGCTTTGCTCACCACTCCTGAAATGAAAAACAAACTGAATGTCTATGGATGGAGGCATGGGTAAGAAAAGTGAAACCCTGACATGCACTCCAACACAATTCATTCTTTTTTTGTTTGTTTTTCGAGACAGGGTTTCTCTGTATAGCCCTGGCTGTCCTGGAACTCACTCTGTAGACCAGGCTGGCCACAATTCATTCTTGAGGCTGTGCTGCTAAGGGCCATAAGCCAATAAGGATAGAGCAGTAAACTATAATGTTCCACTTCTATGAGGCCCCTAGAGGTGTCAGATTCTGATACGGAAGTACGATGGGACGGGGTGGGGGGTGGGAGAGAGGTACTGCGGAGCGGTAGCAGGGAGACATAGCAGAAGCTAGGTTCAATGGATGCCAGGCTTCATTCTTAGGAGAGGAACATGTTCTGTAGCTGCATGGTTGCTCATGAGGTAAATATTCTCAATACTAGCGAACTGTACACTTATGAAAATGCATGAGGGCGAGGCCTGTGACATACTAACTGAAGAGACTCTTGAGCACTGTCACCACCTTGAGGAGCACGGGTGGCCAGTATGCGTATTAAATAAAACCAACTGACTCGGGTCTAGCTTGTAGAACACAAGACACAATTGAAGAGCACATGCTTGATGTCTGAAGGGTCTGTGTGAATCCAGCTGTAAGCTATGGTGTATCTGGTGGGCATGTGAGTCCCACGTCCTTCCACCGTAACTCAGAACAGGATTCACGTCATAAGGCTGGGCAATGAAATACTGCGGAGAGTACCCGGTGACATTCTGTGGGGTAAGTGCCCGGTCGGTGAAAAATCTTTATCGTCATGATTTCATTTCTTTTCTTGTCTTGTCTTTTTTCTTTTCTTTTCTTTCTTTTTCTTCCTTCCTTTCTTTCTTTATCTATTTTCTTTTTTCTTTTTTTTTTTTTTTGAGACAATTTCATATAGCCCAGGATGGCCTCAGAGTCCCTAAGAAGCCAAGGATGATCTTGAACTTCTGACTTCCTGACTCTGTCTCCTGAGTCCTGGGGTCACAGGTGCTGGGATGATAGGTGCTTTCCACCATTTCTGGTTTGGGGCCTGGAACGCAGGGCTTCATGCAGATTTGGGAAATCACTGTATTCACCTACTTAATGTGTACAGTTCAGTGGTTCTTAGAGTATTCATAGTGTGCAACCAGTGCTACAAGCAATGTTTACATTGTAGTTACTTTAAAAAGAACCCATTTCAGGCTGGTGAAATGGCTCAGCAGGTAAAGGTGCTTGCAGCTAAGTCTGAGATTGTAAGTTCAAGTCCTGAGGCCCATATAGTGAAAGGAGAGAGCTCACTCCTGCAAGTTGTACCCAATCTCCACTAGATAGATAGATAGATAGATAGATAGATAGATAGATAGATAGATAGATAGTTTCTTAGTTAGGGTTTCACTGCTGTGAACAGACACCATGACCAATGCAAGTTTTATAAAAGACAACATTTAATTGGGGCTGGCTTACAGGCTCAGAGGTTCAGTCCATTGTCATCAAGGCAGAAACATGGCAGCATCCAGGCAGATATGGTGCAGGAGGAGCTGAGAGTTCTACATCTTCATCTGAAGGCTGCTAGTGGAAGACTGACTTCCAGGCAGCCAGGGTGAGGGTCTTAAGCCCATACCCACAGTGATACACCTACTCCAACAAGGCCACACCTCCTAATAGGGTCACTTCCTGGGCCAATCATATACAAACCATCACATTCCACTCCCTGGCCCCCATAGGCTTGTTCAAACGTGAGTCTATGGGGACCATACTTAAACATAGCATAATGCAAATTACATTTAGTCCAACTTCAAAAGTCCCTGAAGTCTATAGCAGTCTCAACAGTGTTAAAAGTCCAAAGCTCGAGGTCTCTTTTGAGATTCATCCAATCACTTAACTGTAATCCTCCAAGCAAAACAGGAAACCAGCTGGGCAAAGTCCAAACTCTGCATCTCCATGTCTGATGGCAAAGCAGTCTTCAGATATCCAACTCCTTTTTCACCTTTGTTGACTTCAACAAGGTTCTTTCTCCTGGGCTTGTTCCACTCCCTGTTAGCAGCTTTCCTTGACAGGCATCCTGTGGCTCTGGCATCTTTAACATCTTGGGTACCCCAAGTCAATTTCAGCTTCACAGCTTCTTGTCCCAATGTCTGAGATCCACACATGATCTTCTGTGTATCTCCAAAGAGCTAGTGTCACTTCTCCAGCTCTGCCCTCTGTAGCACTCTAAGTTCAGGTTGATCCACTCCACTGCCACTGCTGTTCTTGGTGGTCATCCCATGGTACTGGCATCTCCAATATGTATAGGGTCTTCCACTGCAACTATGCTTCACCAAAGCCTCTCATAGGCTCTCTTCATGGTACCAAGCCTCAACTCCTTTGCATGACCCCTTCAGTCCTGGGCTGTCAATTACAACTGAGGGTACACTTTCACCAATGACCTGTAAGACCCAAAAGAAAAACGGGGGCACCCCAGCACTCCACGCTTCAGAAGCTGTCACCCCAATCACACACGAGAAACAGTCTTGATGCAAAAAGGCAAGAAGTTTTAATTCCAGAGCTCTGGGGTTCACAGCCCCTCTCCCACACGGGGTAGAGGACAGTGAACACCGGGTACAGAAACATGACTGCTTTTATAGATTTACAGCAAAGCCTGCCTATACAAGCCACTCCATAGCTTCTAAGCCAATCAGTTCAAACCATCCGAGTCCGCGCTCTCTGAGAACAAATCAGCCTCCCACAGAGGCCGGATGGGACCTGGTTAAGTCATTTCTGCCTACGTGGTCGCCACGCACAAGGCGGCGCCAGGGTTACGCACAGCGTCACATGCATACGTATGTACATACGTACTTACATACATACATACGTACAGGGCTGGCACAGCAGTGTCTGCCATTGCCTCAGCTTCTCCGCAGGAGGGGTGGCGGAAAAGGATGCTGGGGACCTCTCCAGCCAGCAGCCTGTATCCTTTCATTCCCCACTTCCTGTCTTGTTAATAGTTCTAATCTTAGAACTAGGAGAATTAAAGGTCAGCCTCCTCTTGGCTCGGAAGGCTCTTATACTGCTGCCTAAGTACCATAATCTGGACCGCGCTCACCTGTTCCCTGATGAAGGCAACTAACCTATTAACTATATAAGGTATAACTGTAGGCAACAGGAGCATTATCATTAGGGGTCCTATCAGGGCAGAAAACAGGGTGGTCAAGAGTACAAGATAAGGTTCTTTCCACTGAGACTTAAAGTTTCCCACGTGGTGGCATCTAACATAGACCATATCTCCAACTTGGAAGCAATGTGGGACTTGCGGATCTCCTCCTGAGTAGGCCTCCCGGACCTCGATGCCTCATCCACTGGAGCGCCCTGAACCTAGAGAACAAAGGTCCAGTCTCTGTGGTCAATTTGGTGAGGATCTCTTTCACCAGGGTTCCAGCAACTGTTCCTGAAGCCTTCTTTGACAGATCCAGTAACCTGTCTGGAAGCAGTGAGGAGTCTCTGGCATGCCTGGAGCATTAAAGCAGACAGTTTGAGCCAAATCTCATGTTGTGGTACACCTCCTGGGAGGACCCAGTGGATGACCGAGGAATTGGAGTAACAAAGAGGATCTCTGGGAGAGGGGTCAGGTTAAAATGGCAAGGACTATTCAGAAACAAGAGGAGAGGCACCACCCAACCTAAGCCAGTCTCCAAGGTCAATTTAGTTAAGGTCTCTCATAGGGTTTTGTTAATTTTCTCTAGCTGTCTTGAGCCCTGGGGACAGTACATCCAATAACGTTTCCAATTAGTCCCCAATATCTGTCAATTTCTGACTTACCTTAGAAACAAAAACAGAACTATTGTCTGATCCAATTACCTTGGGCACTCTGAAACTCGGAAAAATTTCTTCTAACCCTGGCTGCTGTTTCCTGCTTGCTAGGGGAAGTCTCAACCCATCTAAATTAAGTATCTACAAGTGCTAGAAGATATTTATAACCATATTTTCCTGCCTTAGCTTTTATAAAACCTTTATATACTCTAGGTTGTTCTCTTCCAGGTCTTTTGCACTATTTACTCTTTGCTGCATAAGCATTTACTTGCTGGCATACCTTACACTGTTCTATTAATCCCTTAAATGAGTTCATCTGTGCATTTGGCCTGGTGAGTCCTTGGCTTACTTTCTGGGGAGTATGATTCTTCCTTCTTGTGTGCACCTTTCCTTGGTAATAGTTGATGACTACCAATCTCAGTCCTTTCTTTCTTTTCTTTTCTTTCTTTCTTTCTTTTTTTTTTTTTAGCATATTTTAAGTTTGGCTATCTCTTAATTTTGTCCCATTTCTCAGTGGGTGTCTCTTGCAGACCCACAACCAGTATAGGCTCCTGTATATCCATCCTTGGAGCCATTTGCTCTGCCGGGCTATTGCCCACTGAGTCTTTTCCCTTTTGACATCCTGGGCAGAGGGTAATACTCATGGTTGCTGGCTTCATTAGGGCATCTAAGAGGTCCAAGATTTCCTGTTGGTTTCCTCTGATGTGAGCAGTCCTCTTGGCATATACACCTGTGGACGTGGGCTGTGGCAAAGGCATACCTGTTATCCATGTGGATGTTGATTTTCTTGCTGTCTCCAAGTTCCAAGGTCTTGGTAAGGGCAATTAGCTCCACTTCCTGCGTTGACTTACCAGGGGGTAAAGTTTCCTCTACCCAGATGCCATTTGTGCTGTCCACCATAGCAGCACCTGCTTGTCTCTGTCCTCCACGGAGAAAATTGCTCCTGTCTGTAGACTTTCAGCAGGGGTCAGTCTCTCTTTTTGGGCCAGTTGCTGCAGCCCGTTGGACAGTAAGTATATCTGTCCCCGCCATTTTGGAGAGTATGCCTTGCTCCAACAGAGAAGTTAGGAACATCCTGGGGTGATCTTAAATGAATGGGTTACCCATCCCATCTCTAGGTCTGTTGTTCTTCGGGCAGTCCATGAACATATTTTGGTGTCAATGGCTTCTTGGACCCAAGACCTTTTCTTGGAAACAGGGCCATTGGGTTGCGAGACTGAGTGTTAAGCCCCTGTGTCCATCAAGAACTGAGTGGGTTTCTCTTTCCCTCTCACAGTTATCCAGGGTTGGGGGAGGTGGTCAGAACACCCATCTCCCCTAGTCATTGTCTTTACCCAGGGATAACACCTTTGCCATTTGGGGGCACTACTCCCAAGACCTGGGAGTTCCTGCTCCCAGCTTGTTAGGGCACACTCTGGCCCAGTGGCCTCTCCATATAGTATGCACATTGATTCTTTTCTGCCTTTTAGCCAGGATTTTCTGTAGCTTCCTTCTCTGTCATTTTTTCTTTCTTCTCTGTCTCCCTGTCTCAGCAAACTATACTAAATCTCTCTATAGACTTTTCTAACAACCTGTACCACCAAATCTCTCCATAGACCTTTTAAATAACCTGCACCAAATCTCTCTACATACTTTCTCAGCAAACTGATGTTCTTCTAGTCTGGGGTCATAGGGTGTATTGCAAAATGCTTCTATGAGCTTCTCTAGAAAGGCTGCCAGTGACTCATCAGGTCCCTGCTTAACCTCACATACCTTCATCAAATCTGGGGCTTCCATGCCCTCAAGACCTGCCAATGGAGTCTGGTGTTGGTCCTTCAGGTGCCTCTTACCTTTTGTCTGAGGGGGTGTTCTTTTCTGGCTTCCTGTATTACAAATAAAACAGTCTCAAAGAAAGAGATAATCAGTCTCCTGGGAAATATGTCCTTAGTGAGAGAGTCACCGTGAATCAGGATAGGTGGTCTCAGATCTGCTCCATTCTGTGGTCTTCTCTAAATATAAATTGAGCATACTATTATCATTTTGTAAATTATAAACTATAAGCTAGGCCTAACACCCAATCTCTGTCGAACAGAATCTTTGTCATCCTTACTATCTTAAAAGACTATAAGAATTAACACCTGACTCATGTTTTGGCTATAAATTTTATATCACCTGAAAATCATTTATTTAAGTCTACATCAGCTTTCTCAAGATTAAAGAGCTTGAGCTGACTATGAGACTAACAGTTTCCATCCCCATCAGAAATCCAAGAGTGACCAATATTAACTGAAAATATATAGAAAGCTTAACATAGCTTCTAAGACTTAGCCAAATGATAGAGACTGCTAAACACCTGAACAGTTTATACTTCAAAATGTTGGAGAATTGGTCTTCAGCCTTCTAGCACAAGAACATCTGGCAGACTTAATCAGGAATTATTAAGCCATATAATAATCTATAGACACATTGAGTTTGTCTGTAAATGAAGAGAGGCAATCTTGTGGCTCTCTCTCTCTCTCTCTCTCTCTCTCTCTCTCTCTCTCTCTCTCTCTCTCGCCATAACAGAAGCAACTCTAATTAAAACATAGAAAACACCCTAATAATAAACTCAGAACCTTATATTTTTGTATGGCCCCAAACTCACAGGCTTAAACATCTCAGATCTATAATAATAACAGCAAGAAAGGACTGGGTGTAAATCCTGCATTTTTACATTTTTAGTATTTATACCAATGAAAACCTTGATTTTGTATTAAAATAAAATCTGTATCAAATAAGAATTTATGCCTTGAACATAATATAAATCTCAAAACAAGATTTTAGTATCACTGAGACAGATTTTTCACTTAATGTTTCAGAATCTAGTCTTCTGGAGGTCTCCCTTATTTTGACCTCTTTCCCAGAGAAACAATAAAACCACAAAGCTTAACATTATATCTATTATAATAATTTAAACAATTTAAAATAAATGAAATAAGCCATCTGTAACTTAAACTAAGAATTCCCATATCCGCCACTTTGAGTATCTTATTAAAACTTATTTCCCCTACTGGGGGCCTCAGAGCTCAAATATTTTGTCTCTTTCTTGTTCTAACATGGCGGGCTTGAGTCACGTGACCTGATCTTGGCGCCAAAGAGCCTTAACATGGCAGGCTTTTCAGTCGGTCTAAATCCCTGTCAGTCATCTAAGTCTGAGAACACAAAACAATATATAAAACACAGAGAAACAATCACCACATAGACAGCCTAACCCTGCCACCGGCGTCTAGATTCAAGACAGTTTGCCTCTAGACGAACCCAGTTTCAGATACTGAATGTTCCTGCCCATTGCAGGAACCAAATATAAAGAAGAGAAGAGCCTTACTCAGCCTTCTCCAGGGTCCTCCAGACTCCCATGGTTTCGGCTGCCAGTCGAACTCTCCGCACCAGACAGGCTCAGTAGATAAAAGCACACAAGACAGCAACGCACCAAACAGAAACCAACAGATCCAAGCCTTTGCGACCCATTCGTGTCTCCCACAAGCAGGAGAAAGAATTGGACGGCCACAGAGGGGGAAGCTTCTACTTTTACAACAGACCTCGGTCCTCTTGACCCGCCCCGGAGTCTACCAGGCATCCCTGGCAGACTTACATACATCCCAGAGCGTCCCCTGGGGTCGCAGCCTGTGGCTCGAGGATGTCCCCTCCCACGGCCCCTGTGTCCTTACGGTTCACAGTGGCAGCTGCCCGGAGTGGGATTCCACATCCACTCCCTCTGTGCAATCCAAAACCAAGACACACACATACAGACCGCGGAGCCGCATTCAAACACTCAGGACAAAGACAGACAAAGACAGACATCGCCAGCACACACACTTCAGAGGGGGGTCCCCTTACCTCCAAGTTGGTTCTCAAGTGTGTGGGGTGACCACACTTTCCAGCCCATGCACCAACTGTAAGACCCGAAAGAAAACCGGGGGCACCCCAGCACTCTAGGCCTCAGAAGCTGTCACCCCGATCACACACGAGAAACAGTCTTGATGCTAAAAGGCAAGAAGTTTTCATTCCAGAGCTTTGGGGTCCACAGCCCCTCTCCCACACGGGGTAGAGGACAGTGAACACCGGGTGCAGAAACACGACTGCTTTTATAGATTTACAGCAAAGCCTGCCTATACAAGCCACTCCATAACTTCTAAGCCAATCAGTTCAAACCATCCAAGCCCGTGCTCTCTGAGAACCAATCAGCCTCCCACAGAGGCCGGATGGGACCTGGTTAAGTCATTTCTGCCTACGTGGCCGCCACGCACAGGGTCGCGCCAGGGTTACGCACAGCATCACGTGCACATACGGGGCTGGCGCAGCAGTGTCTGCCCTTGCCTCAGCTTCTCCGCAGGAGGGGAGGCGGGAGAGGATGCTAGGGACCTCTCCAGCCGGCAGCCTTTATCCTTTCAACCTTCCATGGCCTCTCACAGTACCAAGCCTCAGCTGTTCTTCATGATGCCTTCGTGCCTTCAAAACCAGTACCACCTGGATGATTCTTACATGTTACCAAGTACAGCTGCAGCATGAGGAACACTTGGCTATCTCTGGAATACAGCTTCTTTGTGCTCTCAGAAAACACTTTCCAGATTTCACCTCAGTGACGCTGGTCTTTTCTTAGTCACCACTAATTTCTTAGCTCCAGCTAACCAGCATCAATTGTCCCAGTAGTCTCCTTATCCTCTTGAATATAAAGCCCTAGAGAAAGCCAAAGCCACTGAGTTCTGCTGCTTGCAGGAGCCGGAACTTTGACCCCCTAGTTTTATTATGTTATCACTAGCTTCCTTTTTCCCAGCTCCTTTGCTAAGTTGGCTGTCCTGAATCTTGCTCCATAGACTGACTTTGAACTCAAGAGATCTGCATGCCTGTCTCCTAAACACTGGGATTAAAGGTGTAGTCCACCAAGCCTGGATTTAAGTTTTTCTTCACCTAAAATTTGCTCTGTTCTAGGCTGGCCTTGAACTGGAGATCTGCTTATCTTTGCCTCCTGGGATTAAAGGCTTGTACTACCGTGCCTGGACCTAAATTTAGCTGGGTGGAATCTTGCCCCAAGGTCACCACTCCCTAAATTCAATGTAATATCCTGGAATTCAGCTCCATTTCACTTCCTGGAGTCCCTTTAATACTCAAACTATATATTTTGTACTTTTCCTTTCTCAGCTTGCTAGGTTTGTTCAAAATTCTCATCAGACTTAACCAGAGAACAAAGTCTTTGTTGGGCTTCTTTGAGAATTCCTTTGCCAATGCAATTAATATAAATAGCTGTACCTTAGCCTTAGGCAGTCTCTTCAGACAATGGCAAAAAGCAGTCACGTTCTTCACCAAAACACCACAAAGAGTCTCTCAGCCACATATCAAAGATCTTCTCTACTGAAACCTCTTGGGTCATCAGGCCTACACAGTTCAAATGACTCTCAACATCACTGTCTTCCATATTCCTACGAGGCTGGCCCATTAAGCCCCACTTAAAGCATTTCATGGCTTTCCAAATCCAAAGTCCCCAAATCCACATTCTTCCAAACAAAAGCATGGTCATGCCTATCACAGCAATACCCCAGTCCCTGGTACCAACTTCTTAGTTAGGGTTTCACTGCTGTGAACAGACACCATGACCAATGCAAGTTTAGATAGATAGATAGATAGATAGATAGATAGATAGATAAAAGAGATGGGTGTGTGAGTGGATGTTTGGATGGATGCATAGATTAGATAGATAGATAGATAGATAGATAGATAGATAGATAGATAGATAAGATAGGTGGGTGGGTGGATGGGTGGGTAGATGGATGGATGGATGGATGGATGGATGGATGGATGGACGGACAGATGGATGGACGGATGGATGGATAGGTAGGTAGGTAGATGGGTGGATGGATGGATAGCTGTCATATTACAAATGAGCACCTCCGATAACAATTTTTTTAAAAAACCTTTGCTTGTCAGTAATTACTCCCCATTCTCCTGAATGCTTACCCTCCCCCCTCCCAACCTCTGCACTTATTAATCTTTCTGTAGTCATAGGGTCACCTATCCTGGAAATGTCACATAAATGGAATAATACACTGTATGTCATTTGTGACTGTCTTTCACTTCATCAAAGTTCATCCTCATCATGTATTTTTCACTATTGAGTTGGGGGAGGCCTAGCATATTCTAGACACATATCTGTGTTCATCAGCTCTCCATCTCTGGGATAAAATACTGAGATAAATCAATTAAAGGAAGAAAGTTTATTTGGCTCGAGGTTTCAGTCTCTTGATCTAAAGTCTCTTGATCTTCCAGCTTGCAGCAAGACAGACTATCATGGGATATGTGTTTTTTTTTTTCCTTCTGAAACTTACACTGTCTTGTTTTCATTATGATATGTCGTAGGAGTTTTCTTTCCTGGCTGAGATGTCCTGTGTGCTCCCTGGATCTGTATTGGTGTGGTTTTTTATTAGTTTTGGGAGTTTTTTTCTCTTACCGTGTTGCAGCTCTGGTCTACGCCACTGACTTGGGATTCTCCTCCCTCGTCTGTGCCTGTCATCCAAGGCGTCTCACATTTCCTGGTGTGCTGGTGTTTGGTTGGTTGTGTTTGCTGTTGTTTTGATTTGATTTTAACTATATCCCTTGCTTATTTGGTCTAGATCCTCTGTTGTATCTTTGGGTCCCGATGCTCTGTCTTCTGCTTGACTCACCCTACTTGTAAGACTTTTCTTTGCATTTTCTAGCTGAGTTATTGGCTGGACTTGTTGCTATTGTGTTTGCATACTTTATCTGTGGAGTGGCTTAGCTGGATAAATCTGATGGAGTCTCTTTTTCTTACAGCTGGTGGATTTGGATGCTACTTTTTGGGGTCTGCAGACATGGGCATGTGCATAGTTACCCTTGGGATGACAGTGGTCTTTTGTTTTTTGCTTTTGAGACAAAATCTAGCTCAGGATAGCTTCAAATTAGCAACAGACCCTTAGCCTCAGCATTCTGTGTGCTGGGATTACAGGCATGCACCCACACACCTGACCTTTTATTGTGTGTTCTTATTGCTTGGAACTTGCTGTGTAGCCCAGCTGGCTCCAAACTCACTATCCCCCCTGCTTCAGCCTCCCTGAGTCCTGGAAGTACATGCATACACCATTGTGTCTGTCCCACAGGGGTCTTAAAGGTCTTTTGCCTTTCTACCTTTTTATTAAACTTGGCCAGTGGAATCACACAGGGAAGGCAAGCAGCCTTCACTGCAGCTCAGTGTTCTGTTGGTTTTGATCCTGCTCTGGTGTAGAAATTGCTTCAGTCTTCCCCAGTCAACTTTAACCCCTTTGGCAGATATAATTTTTTAGGTCTAGCTCCACAGGAGGTGTGGGGAGGAGGAGGTGACTGATACATGTCATGATTCTCTCTGATGCTCTTGTAATCGGTCTGCGGTTGGACTTCTGTGTATGTGGTACTAAGGACTGAACCCAAGGCCTCACACATACTAGGCAAGGGCTTCCTACACCTCTTAGCTCTGTCCTCACTCCTACTTTAGCTTGTTCTAATAGAGGGGTGCTTAGCTCCTCTGAATTGCTTCCTAACACAACCTCTATAGTTTCTGGGAACATCCCCAACTAAAGGTCCCCCAATTGTGTTGGGGTAGTTACTTCTCTTCAGCAAAACCTTTAGGCTGCTGTAGAGCCGGGGAACTTGGGCAGGGACAGTGGGCCTCCCCTATCTCAGACAACACTGCTTATTGGATAGGGTGATAGCCCTTTGGTTTTCTTGGCTTGTCTCTTCCGGAATAAAGTTCTGCCCTCTAAGCAAGCTGGGGCCTGGGTGGCTAAAGCTCCGGCTAATCTCCCACCATCCAGGGCCAAAATAGAACTCCCACCTATGCATGGGGGCAGGAGAAGGAAGAGCCTCAGGCTGCTGTCCTCCGAGATCTGCATCGGAGCCTGGGTAACGTGCTCCTCCCAGGACCTTAGCGACGCCCACGACGCCCACGCCTGGCAGTGAGCTGGAAGAAGAGGTCGCTTGTGTTCCTTCTCTCACCACCCTCACCCCCTGGAACTGGAGTGGCTTGGCTCAGGGTCACTGACTCTCTCTGCTCTTCCTGGGATTTAACAATTTCTTGCATGAAAGTTAATACATTTCCTGAACGCCCCTAGGACAATTTGCAGAGGTTTTAAGTGGTTGTGGTTCTGAGTGTTAAACAGTCTCCGTCTGCTGGGGGTGTTTCAGTGGGGAGGGAGTTCAAGGGACAGGTTAGAGCCACCGTTCCGGAAGCCAAACATCTGGTGGCCTGGCCTGGAAACACTGCTGTTCTAGCTAGGTCACCCAGTAAGTGCCCTGGGTGAGTGGACAGCCTGGAGCCAGGCAGAGGAAACCGTGGGCTACTGACATTAGGTATGAAGTGACAAGGGGTTGAATAAGGTAACGGGAGTAAAAGGAACAGAAAATAAAGAGGGATGTGTTAAGATGGGGGTGTGGCATAGTGACAGAATGCTTGTCATAGTATGCAGAAGGCTCTGTGTTCCATTGCCAGAAACAGGCACACAAAACACATGTGCATGTGCACACATGTGCACAAACATGCATATACAACAATGAACACACATGCACACACATGCATGTACACATATACACACATGTGCACACACATGTGCACAACACATGCACTCATATGTACATGCACATGCACACACACATGTACATATACATACAACACACAGTAGTGTGACTACAATCCATCACAAACTAAAGCTGGGACACAAGGGGAAAGAAAGGGTCAGAGATGATTCCAAGCTTGTCCAAAGGTCATTGCAAGGAAGAGAAAGGCCAAGCTAAGGCAGGGCTGTTGAGATTATGGTAGCATGCATATTCATAGGAGAGGGGGGCTATCGTGAGGTGACAGACCTGTAATTTCGCAGAAGGCAGACAAGTTTGAGTTCAAGAGGCAAGTTCAAGGCTAGCCCAATCTGCATAGTACGTTTCAGGGCCAAGAAAAGGGAGGGGAGCGAAAGAACAAATATGGAGTCCTGATTAGAAAGGAAAGAGACCAAGTTTTGTAGATAAAGAGATCTTCAGGTATAGTTTAACATCTACTGTGCAAATTCATCCATATACAAGAAAGCAGAAGACACAGGAAAAGGCCAGTTTTAGAGAGAAACACAGTCTGATTCCCTTGAACCTGGAAGAACAGAGCTTTTAGGAAACAGGAAGAGAGCAATGAGGAAGATCACGAAGAAAGGTGGCGTACCAGCTGCCACTCACAATGCACCCTCTGAAAGCCAACATGGCTCTAAGACCTTTACAGAACCCTCATGACTCCATGGATCCATGTGATAATCCTCATTTACCAATAAAACTGTCCAGATGGTTGAAGTTATATAAGTTATGTGCTTATAGGTTGCACAAGATTTTTTAAAAAATAGGTTAAAATCCAGCTATCAAGATCATACATAAATCTCACTCCTAAGTATGAACCCAAAGAAACACATGCACAACTGTATTCATGGTAGCACCATTTATAATAGCAGCCTATGATTATCAACAACCCAAAGTTTCCTCGGTACTACAATGGATAAGCAAATCATGGTATATCCATATCCAGTGGATTACTATACAGCACTAAAAAAGAACAGATCATTGTTCTAAGCACAATGTGGATAGAATGTTGAGCAAAAGAACTTGTCACAAAAGAGATCCATTTGATTTGATTTCCAGAAGGATCAAAAAGGGCATAAAGAACCCCTGATGTGACATGGTCAGGTGACCTCTCCAGGGTAGGAGACTCTGGGAGAGAGGGTTGCTGGGATTTATGCTGTCCTGTTCCTGAGCTGTCCTGCAGTGTTGCTTATGTTTGTTTGTGGAAATTCATCAAGCTGCCTGCCCTACCTTCAGCTCAATAGGTGCAGGCGACACCCTGGTGAGAAGCTTAACAGCACAAAAACACGCCTTAGCCACCAGACTACCAAGGCAGCAGGTGTCTCTTCTTCAGCCAAGGAGAGTGTGGAGGGGACACCGTGGCACTGTACACATGAGTTTAAGAGGCAGGTCGACTGAAATCCACGAGTGGGTCTTTTAGCATCTTTATTAAATCGAGCTGGAAGCAGCCCAGTGGGGAGGCTGCTGCTCAGTACTGACGGTGAGCGGGAGGCCTGGGTGCCCTCCCAGAACTGCGCCAAAGCAACCAGACCAACGCACTGCATTAGCAGCGGGCAACCCGAACACCGCCATTTTTGGCTGACACAGAGGCGTTGATTATAATAATGGTAATAGATTTTTTTTTTTAAAGCTCTTACTTTTTTTTTGTTTGTTTGTTTGTTTTGTTTTTTCTGAAACAGGGTTTCTCTGTATAGCCCTGGCTGTCCTGGAACTCACTCTGTAGACCAGGCTGGCCTCGAACTCAGAAATCCGCCTGCCTCTGCCTCCCAAGTGCTGGGATTACAGGTGTGCGCCACCATGCCCGGCCACTCTTACATTATTTTAGAGGCACATGCTGACATAATTGTGGATGACAGGAATCAAAATGTAGTCGTTTGCTTCAAAATCATGAAGATGTGAGATTGAGATGGAACAGAGGACGGGCTCCGGGTTGGTTGTTGTTATGGTGTATCATAGTTACCCAGGGTTGGTGTAATGGTACTTACATATAGACTGACTGTTTTGTTAAGGAAGATTTTGTAGAGGAAGAAGAAGAGGAAGAAAAGAATCAACTAACAGCCAGGGTGTTGCCAAAGGAATGGATTCCTGTGACTTCATATTTCCTCCTCTTCCTCCTCTTCCTCTCCCTCCTCCTTCCCCTCCTCCTCCTCCCCCTCCCCCTCCCCCTCCCCCTCCCCTCCTCTCCCCCTCCCCCTCCCCCTCCCCCTCCCCCTCCCCCTCCCCCCTCCCCCTCCCCCTCCCCCTCCCCCTCCCCCTCCCCCTCCCCTTCTTCTTCTTCTTCTTCTTCTTCTTCTTCTTCTTCTTCTTCTTCTTCTTCTTCTTCTTCTTCTTTTTTAAAAATGTCTCACTATGTAGCCCAGGGCAGCCTTAAACTCACAGAGATGGACCAGCCTCTGCCTCCTAAAGGCTGGGATTAGAGTCTTGGCTGGCTTCGAGTCTTTACATGTACATTTCCTCTAAGAGAGACAGAAGTCAGGGAGCACAGAGACACACCTGGAGGGAGAGGGAAAGTAAGGAGACAAGGCCTCTAGGCACCTGTGGTTGAGTTTGGTCTCTGTCTCCACTGGACTGGTCTGGCAGATGTCACCATGACACTGACTTCTGCCACATATAGCTGTGGGGTTGCCGTCCCCCATGACCTGGCTTCTGGCCGCCAGGTCTTCCTGTTGGGAGCCACCCCCACCCCCTTTTTTTTGTTTTTTTGTTTTTTTTTTGTTTGTTTGTTTTTGTTTTGTTTTTCGAGACAGGGTTTCTCCGTGTAGTCCTGGCTGTCCTGAACTCACTCTGTAGACCAGGCTGGCCTCGAACTCAGAAATCTGCCTGCCTCTGCCTCCCAAGTGCTGGGATTACAGGCGTGTGCCACCACGCCCGGCTCCCACCCCTTTTTCTTGTTTCCCTTTTGTGTCTATCGAGGGACTTCGTCTACCCTCGGTTCTGTCTTTAGCCTTCTGCTCTTCCCCCTCCTCCCCATCCCCTCTGTCCCTTTTCCCAAAGGGCTTGCCTTTTTTTTCCCCTAGCACTCTGCATCGCCTCTGTAGCTAAGTTCTTCTTAAAAGGAATGCTGGGGGCTGAGAACGTGGCTCAGTGGCTAAGAGCCTTGCGACCCAGAACTCCTGCCAAGGCCGGCTGTAGTGGCCAGCCTGCACCGCCGCTGTGCAGGAAGCGCAGGCAGGCAGGCCCCCTGGAGCAGGGCGCTAGCTAGACCCTGTGCTTTGCTGGAATACACTTCTCTACCCAGAAATTGACTCTTCCTTCCGTACGCTGCTGCAGAACCCCTCCGTCCGATGGCTTCCCACCTTCCTGTGGACTGCGATCATTCAATCAATATTCAATACTCATTCGTTCAGTTGAAGTTGTTTATCTGTGAGGCCCCGTGCTGAGGCAGAGCGGTAAGGGTGAGCTCCTACCTAATTCAGACCTTACGTCATAGCTCCTATCTCACTGGTAATATTGACTCATTTATGTAATATCTGCTCTCGGGCTCTACCCTTTGGGGTCAAGGATGGTAAATTACTCAGCTTTGTACTTCAGGGATAGAAGGCTACAAACCATGTTTTCTTAATTGAGTTGAAAGAAAAAGAGTAATTGCTGAGAAAATGACTTTGGCCAAACACCCTTCAACCTTTTTTTTTTTTTTTTTTTTGTAGTCTCTGAGGTAGCGTAGGGTGAGAGGCGAGAGGGGTAAGGCTTTCCTGACGGGCCTTCAGCACAGTTCTAGGTCACTTTGGTGAGCAGAGGCAGGATATGTGTCGCAGCAGGATGAGAGTTGGGCAGGACTGGTGCTGTTCTTCCCTTCACTTATTCCGTATTCCACCCGGCCAGGGCCTCAGGGACGCGAGGCAGGTGTTCTGTCACTGAGCTACACCCAAGTATTTCCCAATACAGAGACATGCCAGCAGGAGACCATCTAAGGTTCTGATGAGAATAGACGGTGGCCCAGGAGCAAAAAGACAGGCCGTAGGGCTCTTCCGATGCTGGCTGTAGGTACCCGGGGACAACCCTGTGAAAATGGCTACTTGGTGCTGTTGCTGGGTTATAGTTTTGTTTTTAATATTCTCACTTATGTGGAAATTAAGAACAAAAACAAGCAAAACAATTGTTAGCAGGCAAGCTGACTGCAGGCCTGAGGGTTTGCCTCATGCCTATCCTCTGGACTTCTGTTTGAAAGCCATGGGCGAGGGGGGGAGGCCCAGCGTGGTGTGTCCGTGCCTGGCACTTGGCTACAATGTTATAAACACACAGGAAGTTGTTAAAACAACGGCTTCCGGGCCCTCCCAGCTTTTCTGATTGAACTGGAACTGGGCCAGAACACGGGGGTCCAAGTGGCTTAAATTCCCTAGAGGAAGCCTAACACGAGGAGGAAGGAATTTGTCAGAGCCAGCACGCAGTTAGGATGAAGTTAAGCAGACACCTGCTCATTCCAGTTTCTCAAAGTTGGGTCCCCAGAGCAGCAGCATCAGAAATAGTGAATTCTTCTAGAGCCTGCCGAATCAGGGAGCCTGAGATCACCTGTAAACCTGGCTCAACACTTCCTCCAGGCAGGCCAAGCGTGAGGACCTCTACCCTGAGTCTTATTACTTAGTGTGAGCCACAGCACTATGGCCTCTGTTTCAGGCTGTTAGCCCTGCCCCAGAGCTGCGGAATCAGAAAGGCTGTCTGGCAAGATCCTATGGCGTTTCACATGCCTTAAAGTGTGAGGCCCCTGCCTTGGACCAGGGCCATTGTACTGAGCTCACATTTCAGGGACCATAAATAAGATAGATGGATGAATAGGTAAATATACATAGACGATAGATAGATAGATAGATAGATAGATAGATAGACAGACAGGCAGACAGACTGACAGACAGATGACTGACAAACAAATAAATCACGTGTCCTGGAATAGTGGCATCATATTTGTGCTCATATTTCATTGACCATAAGTAGATCATGTGACCAATTTGACATCAGTGAATGGAGCAAGCGTTTACAATCACTCCTGTAGTAAAATACCCATGGAGGGGGGGGAAATAAATATTTCAAATAACAATAGAATCTATTATAGAAAGCAAGTAGGACAAGCTCAGGGTGCCCAGGAGAACATATGTTCTTTTTAGGATGGTGTGTATGGACTTTCTGAGAGGAAGAGCCAAGGCTGAGGGACTCCCTCTCCACCAGGAGCAGAACTAAGACTGAGCAAGAGACAGCCCCACTCCCAGGAAAAGAGGCTCCCTGTGGGATGCCGAGATGGCTCTGTGGATAAAGGCGCTTGTTGCCAAGTCTGATGAACTAAATTCTAATTTATTCCTAAATCCTACGTGCGTGCTGGAAGAAGAGACTCAAGTTGGCTTTTGATCTCCATGGGTGTGCCATGGCATGTGTGCACTTGCACACACACACACACACAAACACACACACACACACACACACACACACACACACACTGTTTTAAAGAGGCACTTTGTAGTGTCAGACCCGGGACATTTCAGGTTTCGGTGGCTAGCCCTGTCCACCAGTCCTTCCGGTCACCTCCCGTCCCTGGTCCTCCCTGCACTATCTATCACTTTTCCTCTCAGTTTCAGCTCTCCAGTCAGAGGCACCACACCTCTGCCCTTTGTACCTGTTGCGAGACTCTGGACTTGGAGTCTGTCTCTCTGATTGAGAGGGAATGTCAACTCTCTCCTGTGGGAAAGGTGAGCTGTTTTGCAAGAGAAAAGCAAACACTTATGACCCAGGAGGAATGTTGAGATAAGTTGCTCCAAGGAAGCAAATTATTATGACGGAAAGAAACATCATGGTAGTTTGAATTATTATCTCAGACACTCCTCACTACTCTACGGTCACCCTTTTTGGGGGTATCCCTCTTCCTGAGGATTACATTTGCAACTCCTCTGACCTTAGACTTAGTCATGTGACTTGCTTGACTAACAGAACATGAATGGAACAGACCCATGTCAGTTCCAAACGGGAGTCTGAAGACCCAATATGTGACCCACCACCTTCTGCTTCCATCTGGAGACTAGCGATATCTCCTGTCACAACTGTTCCTGAGCCTGGATTCCAGAGCAAAGTTACAGCTGACTCACACGCGCGCGTGTTCTGGGAGTGGACGATAACTGCAGCGGTGAGCCACTGAGATCTCGGGGTTGATTGTTACTGAGGCATGACCGAGCCTTCCCTGCCTGATACAAGAGTAAATGAATGAGCTCACAAATCTAGGCTAAGCTCAAACTCACCATCCCCCTGCCTCAACTTCTCAAGGACTAGAATTACAGACCACCAGGGATGGCTTTGTTTGATGCCCCTTCCCCCCCTTTTTTTTGGCTTGATGCCATTTTTATGACGTCTATAAACAGTCTAAACTATATTACTTAGGAACAAATGTTGGTTGACACAATTATAAATAAAGCAAACACTTGAATGACTCAGGAGAAAGTGTTTGCACCAGAGAGGTACAACTGGGGAGTTTTACTCTGCTTGTGTTATATATACTGTTTTGTTTGAATAACACAATTAAAACAATTTTATTTGGGGGCTGGAGAGATGGCTCAGCGGTGAAGAGCGCCGATTGCTCTTCCAGAGGTCCTGAGTTCAAATCCCAGCAACCACATGATGGCTCACAACCATCCACCATGAGATCTGATGCCCTCTTTGGGGTGTACTTACATATGATAAACAAATCTTTAATTTTTTTAAAATTTTAATTTCTTACGTATATGTATGTGCCTGCAATCCGTATATGCATCACATGCATGCAGTGCCCATAGAGACCACAAGGGGGCGTTGGATCCCTAAAACTGGAGGTAAAGGCAGCTGTGAGGGGCTTGATGATCATGCTGGAAACTGAACCCAGGTCCTCTACAAGAGCAGCAAATGCTCTTAACCACTGGGCCATCTCTCCAGTGGTGGGATGGACAGGCCATGTGTCCACATGTCCTGGACTCTTGCCCAGTCCCCAGGGCCTTGAGCCTGGCATTTTGTGTGGCTGCCTTGAGGCGTACAGTGTGGTGTAGTGTGCGGATCTGGGGTTTCCCAGGCACAATCATAACAGCTCTGGGTGCTTACACTTATGTTTGTGGGAAACTTTTTCTCGGTCCTAGCTACCAGCTGGTTTGAAGAAACCAAAACTAGTCTGTGTGGAGAGGCCACATGCAGAGACTAAGAGTGGGCGTTTGGGCTGACAGCCCAGCCGGGGCTTCAGCCAAACCAGCAGACATGTGGGTGAGGAGGCCTGCAGATGACTGTAGCCCCCGCTGCTGAGTCAGTCTTGGCTTGGGGCAAAAAATTAGCTACCCCTTCTAGTTCCTGTCTGACTTCCTGACCTCAGTCCTTCAGCATATCAAATGGATTTCATGGGAGCAAAGTTTGTTATCAAGATGGCTTGACCTGTGCCCATTAGACGCGCACAGGTGAGTCCATGTTCTGACAAACCACAGTCAAGGTAGAACGTGATAAGCCAAATGTGCACGTGGTTCTCTGAGAGGCCCACCACAAAAATTCTAGCTCTCCAGTTAGGCCAAGTCAGACTCTCAGGAGAGTGGGTTGCTACATGATCCCAGCTCTTGGAAGGTAGAGGCAGGAGGATCCTTAGCTCCAGGCTGGCCTAGGATAGATGATGAGACCCTCTCTAAGAAAGAAAAATGTGACGATCTGAAGTCATGGACTGCATATGTCCATGCAAACACACACACACACACACACACACACACACACACACACACACAGTTTGTAGGTGAAGAGAATCCTATGGGACTGTTTCCTTCCTTTATGTATCCATCCATTTGTTGAAGAATTCTTTCATGTATCACACACTTGCTGAGCACGTATGAAGAGACAGACTCTGAGATCCCCTCTAGTCTATGGTTTGTACCTTGATGCACCACCTCCCAGAGGTCATACAGGAAAGATTAGACAGTAAACGAGGGGGCTTCTGCGGGGAATGTTAGGCTCAGCTGCTGTAGGGAAGATACTCCACCCTCCACCTTCTGGGGTCGGAGTGGAAAATCACGAGCCTCTAACCTTTTGCTTTCTTTGTTTATTCCATCCCTAATTGCTGTAAACATGGTGACCTCAGAATATACTCATGTTTCTCACATAGTCTGGTGTCTGGAGGAGCAATGAGTAATAGATTTGTGCTATCATATCAGTGTGCTCAGGGCTCAGCTGAGGACACCAAAGCCAACTGTCTTGGCGCAGGCTGCCTCCGCCACCCTGGTGGCCCACGGCTCCCTGGGCCCCGTCAGCACGTGGCTCCTTTCACTGCCAAGGCTCGTGTGTGGAGCAATGTGCCTTTCCTCTCTCTTTGGCTAGGGAGAAGCCTCTAGTACCTGCCATTTGTTTGTGAGCAGGGGGCAATCCTCCTGCTTGCCTCCAGGAGATAGGGCAGGAGGAAGACTTGGAGATAAAGATGCCCGTGGTTGAATTGGATTCCTTAGAAAAATGTTTGTAGGGCTGGAGAGATGGCTCAGCAATTAAGAGCACTGTCTGCTCTCCTGAAGGTCCTGAGTTCAAATCCCAGCAACCACACAGTGGCTCACAATCTGTAATGAGTTCTGATGCCCTTTTCTGGTGTGTCTGAAGACAGCTACAGTGTACTTATAATAATAAATAAAATCTTTGGGCCAGAGCGAACCGAGGTCCTGAGTTCAATTCCTAGCAACCACATGATGGCTTACAACCATCTGTACAGCTACAGTGTACTCATATACATAAGATAAATAAATAAATCTTTTAAAAAAATTGTGCCTTGATCATTTTGGGGACACAACCATTGCAATTAATGTCAAATTAAGATATAGTCATGCTGGCTTGGGATCACAGGCCTTCAGTCCAAAGACTAATGTCTCTAAAAGAAGAAGATGTGGGGCTGGAGAGATGTCTCAGTGGCTAAGAGCACTGGCTGTTCTTCCAAAGATCCTGAGTTCAATTCCCAGCAACCACATGGTAGCTCACAACCATCTGTAATAGGATCTGATGCCCTCTTCTGGTGTGTCTGAAGACAGATACAGTGTACTCACATACATAAAATATAATAAATGATTCTTTAAAAAAAATAAAACAAGAAAATGAGATTTGAAAGTAGAGACTGAGACAAGGGGCGACGCCACGTGCTCGGGTAGAGTAGGGTGAGGTATCTACAAACCCAACAATGCTAAGGCTTGCTGACAACCAGACAGGAAGAGAGGGGTGTGGCTATAGTCTTCCTGCACTGTAATGAAATACCTGAAGTAATAAGATTATAAATAGGAAAGGTTTCTTTTGGCTCACGGTTTGGAGGTTCCAGTCTGTGGACTATGGACCTACGATGAGCGGAGCATCACGGTAGGAGCCTAGGGTGGAACAAAGCAGGCTGGGATCCTGGAGTGCCTTCTGCCTGTCCTACAGATTCCGTCCAGATGGAATTCAAGATGGAACAGGTGATATTCCCATATGATAAAAATTATAGGGAAAAGTATGTTAACACAAGTTCAGGATAGTGGTCCTCATGGGAGAAGACAGGAGCAGCAGAAGGAGCCTATGACCTGAAGATGCACAAACACGACTTTTTATGTTATTATTGACCCCCCAAACCTACACTGCACCTTCTCATGTGTGGCTCACTTCTCAGCATGAATTCATGAAGACTGAATCGCCGACAAGTTTATTAAATAAAAACGGGTAAAGAACCAAGTGTTTGTTTACGAGCACCCTGGTTAATTAGCATAGACGCGATGCTTCACAGAGTCCTAAGAGGCACTGGTGGTGGGGCGTGGTGGCACAGGTCTGCAATCCTGCAGGAGGACTGAGTCTCAGGTTAGGCTACATAGTGAGACTTGGTCTCAGCACCAATTTTAAAACCCCTAAATAAGGGCTGGAGAGATGGTTAAGAGCACTGACTGCTCTTCCAGAGGTCCTGAGTTCAACTCCCAGCAACCATATGGCGGCTCACAACCCTCTGTAATGGGATCTGATGCTCTCTTCTGGGGTGTCTGAAGACAGCTATAGTTAGAAGATGAGCTACAGTGTACTCACATACATAAAAATAAATAAATCTTGAACAACAACAACAAAATAACCTTTTAGGCTTGTCTCCAAAGACAAGTCTGATAGACTCATTGGTCAAGAAAGGAAAGAAAGGAAAGATGGAAGGAAGGAAGGAAGGAAGGAAGGAAGGAAGGAAGGAGGGAGGGAAGGAAGGAGGGAAGGAAGGAGGGAAGGAAGGAGGGAGGGAAGGAAGGAGGGAAGGAAGGAGGGAAGGAAGGAAGGAAGGAAGGAAGGAAGGAAGGAAGGAAGGAAGGAAAAGAGCCATGAAAGCAGGAGAGGAAATAGCTGTGAAGAAAAAGGATCCATGGGAGAGGGACAGGAGGACCAACGGGCGTCAGTACTACCAAACGACATTCTGATGTTATGTCTAAACGAATGTAGGACAATGTCATAATGAAACCCATTATACATAATTAACATGTGCTAATAAAACACCTTTTTTTTTTTTTTTTTTTTTTTTTTTGAGACAGGGTTTCTCTGTTTAGCTCTGGCTGTCCTGGAACTCACTCTGTAGACCAGGCTGGCCTCGAACTCAGAAATCCGCCTGCCTCTGCCTCCCAAGTGCTGGGATTAAAGGCGTGCGCCACCACCGCCCGGCAAAACACCTTTTAAAGATGTACTTTTACTTTGATATGAATTGATGACTGAAAGATAGAAAAAAAAGGCAAGAAGCCTCCTTCCACTGAGTGCCCTTGAGTGGGGGAGAGGATTAAAAGCTGAGGTATCTGCCGTGACAGAGCACTATTGGGCACTTAAAAGGAAGGACATTTGACTCTGCTAAGTGACTTCTCCTTCTGCCAAGCAAAGCAGGCCAGCGGTGGGGGGCACACACCGCTCAAGCTCACTTCCGTGAAGCGCTTGGAGCAGTCTGACTCATGGAGACGCAAAGTCGAACAATGCCCGTGGGGACTGGGCGAGAAGAGGGAGCCAGCGCTTGATGGATGTGGCGTCTCGGCCAGAGATGCCTGCAGAGATGGATGCTGCCTGCTAACGCAGGGTGCTGCTCACTGACACGCTGAGACAGCCACAGCGACCTGTACGTCCTCTCTGCTTGATTCCCAGACACTGCCACCAAACAAGGCTGACCCTAAACCTCTCTCTCTCTCTCTCTCTCTCTCTCTCTCTCTCTCTGTGTGTGTGTGTGTGTGTGTGTGTGTGTGTGTGTGTGTGTGTGAAGCTGAGGTAGGGCAATGGCCATGAGTTTGAAGCTACCCTGAGACTCAGTCTCGAAACAAAAAGCCTGACAGGGTTTATGTCAGTTTGTAAGCAGTGGTTTGTAGTGACCAGGCTATAACCAGTAGGTTTTTCTCATTCACTCCCCATTCCCAGGCTGACCTTGAAGCCCCTGTCCTCCTAATCCAGCCTCCCAAGGGCCTGGGCTCTGGGTGTGTGCAGTCCAATGTGACGGAAAGGAAGCTGGTTTCTACTAGGACCAGCAACAGGGATTGATCAACCCACCTTGGCATTGTCAAATGACCAAGATGAAAAATGAGGAATCAGTCACCATTAAAAGCAGAGACGTCAGCAAGTACCAGACTCAATGATGGGCTAGCCTTCACACCTCTTCATTAAAAGTGTGTCTAGCCGGGTGGTGGTGGCGCACGCCTGTAATCCCAGCACTCTGGGAGGCAGAGGCAGGCGGATTTCTGAACTCGAGGCCAGCCTGGTCTACAGAGTGAGTTCCAGGACAGCCAGGACTACAGAGAGAAACCCTGTCTCAAAAAAACCAAATCCAAAAAACCAAAAAAAAAAAAAAAAAAAAAAAAAAAGTGTGTCTAAGTTACTGTCTGAGGTCTAGTGTAGCTCAGGCTGGTCTTGAACTTGTAGCTAAAAATGATCTTGTAGTTAAAAATCGGCTCGAACTTGTAATCCTCTGGCCTCTAGCTCCTGAGAGTTGGGATTATGGGTGTGCAGCACCATCCCCAATTTATGTGACGGTGGGGACCAAGCACAGGCCTGGTACATGCTGAATGGGTGCTTTCCCAACTGTGCTACATTTCAGCCCTCCTCGAAGTCGTAGACCACATCACTCTTAGTTCCTTCCTAAAAGCCCGTGCTAAGGCTCCCTCCAGCCTTACCCCCGGTGCACATTCCTTCCAAAAGCCCAAGGAACCGTCATAGTCCTGGATGGACGGTAACCCTGAGGCATCACACACCCACCTCCCTGCATCTGCTTCTGCTTGGACCTCAGGACTCCAGCCTGCCATGGTTAGCTATGACGCTTAAAAGGCTTCTCTCTTTCCATTTGTAGGTAGGTAGCCCTCTGGAACTCATGCTTGGGAAATGTCCCCTAGGGGACTGGGGATGTACATCAGCAGACGGAGTGCTTGCCTAGTGTGTACAGGGTTCTGAGGTCATTGCATAAAACTGGGCACGATGGGGCAGGCGTGTAACACGATGGTTCAGGAGGAGGATCAGAAGTTCAAGGTCGGCCTTGGCCAGCCTGGGATACGTGAGACCCTGTCTCCAGCCAATAAAAACCTGTCCCTGGTTCTGACTCTACTGGTGTCTGAACATGGCGCCCATAACCTCTGCCTGTTCCCACCGAGAGTTCTCTTGCTTCTGGTCAAGGTGGCTCTGGCCTCACAACCATTGAGAGCTGAATCTTGTCAGTGACTGCTGCTGCACCCTGCTGGTTCTACAGCCTTACTGGATAGCCATTTGTCAATCTGAACCCTGTGGCCTCTGAAAGTCTGACTTCATTATTCCACCTCTAGGACTCTCTTCCTGGGATCTCTCCTCAACCATTAGGAAAACTTGTGTAGACTTACTAATTGCATTGCTTAAATTCAGAGTAACAGAGGCCATCTAGATGTCCCAGAGCAGATGACCAACCACACAGACCAACGTCTGCACATGCTATGGGCAGGATCTAGGATAGAGAGATATACAGATCTATATCCTGTGGATAGGATATAGTTGGGGCATGTTGTTGTGTTGTCGGTGCTGGGGAACGGGACTCACAACCGCAGGCATGCTAAGCAGGTGTTCTAAACTACTGAGCTACATCCCCAACCCTTGAAGTATTATTAAAAGATATTCTTGATCAAAATGTGTATACAATGTGCTATCACTTGAAATCGAAGAGGACACAGACAGAGAGGTGCAGGCTAAATTCTAAGTCTGGGCTGTGAGATGAGAGATTCTCCTTGCTTTGTCTTTGCACTTTTCTTTCTTTCTTTCTTTCTTTCTTTCTTTCTTTCTTTCTTTCTTGCTTTCTTGCTTTCTTGCTTTCTTGCTTTCTTGCTTTCTTGCTTTCTTGCTTTCTCTCTCTCTCTCTCTCTCTCTCTCTCTCTCTCTCTCTCTCTCTTTCTTTCTTTCTTTTTTGGTTTTACTAGACAGGGTTTCTCTGTGTAGTCCTGGCTATCCTGGAACTCACTCTGTAGACCCGAACTCAGAAATCCGCCTGCCTCTGCCTCCCAAGTGCTGGCATTAAAGGTGTGCACCACCACTGTCCAACTTGTCTGCACTTTTCAAATGCTCCATTGTGAGTGTAAATCTGGAAGGGAGAAACTTAAAAGACTTCACACACACACACACACACACACACACACACACACACACGAGAAAACACTGGACTGAGACACTCAACCGTGGGCCCTGCTTCATCACAACAAGGCTTCCACACTGACGGAGGAGCCTTCTGGAAATTCAGCTACTCTGTCTTGGTCACGGTGTGAGAGGCCTACGTCTGCTGGTGTCCAGAGTGACTCGCCCTCTGCTTTCTGACACAGCGGTGCCCTCCCATGAAGGCAATGGTGCACAAATCTTTTGTCTCGGGGAGTTGGGGGTTCAGAAAGGGCCTTGGGTGGCTCGAAGGGAGTAGATGGAAGACCAGCCTTTCTTCCTCTTCCTTTGAGACAGTCTCACTATATAACCCTGAGGGCCTAGAACTCACTGTGAAGACCAGGCTGGCTTAGAATGTGTAGAGATCTGCCTGGTTTGATCTCCCCCATTGCTAGGATGAAAGGCACAGGCCACTGTGCCTGTGGAGACAAGCTCTTCAGTAAGAAGCTGCCATCTGAGCCGGGCGGTGGTGGTGCACGCCTATAATCCCAGCACTCTGGGAGGCAGAGGCAGGTGGATTTCTGAGTTCAAGGCCAGCCTGGTCTACAGAGTGACTTCACAGAGAAACCCTGTCTCGAAAAACCACAAAAAAAAAAAAAAAAGAAGCTGCCATCTGAACCCAGGTCTTACACTGTATGGAAAGGACTGGGTGGATGCCTGATTGAGTTAAGAGCTAATTGGCAAGGCACTGGCAGGTGCTGAGCTCCTGGAGGATGCTGGCTCTTGAGGGCACCAGCTGACCTAAGATAGGGACAGTGAAGGGAGGTTTGCTTACATCACAGTCTTTTGTAATCCAGGCTGGCCTCGAACTCACTCTAGCTGAACTCTTGATCCGCTTTCACCCCCAAAGTGCTGAAATTCCAGCTGTACACTATCCCATCACTGTGAAGTTTGCCTCTGGCTTGAGGCACAAAGCAGAGAGCAGAAGCCTCCGCATCTGGAGCCTGCAGCTTCCCCATCCCTGAGTGGAGAACTTCCCCTGTGTCAGGCTTGGCTCCGGCCCTAGCACTCACTGTCTCTGAATGGCTCTTGCCACCCCATGGTACCATTTTGCATACCAACTAGCAGGTTTCTTAAGCCCATTTATTATGTGAGTTCAATTCTCCATTTTCTTTAAAGAGGAGATTTAAAAAAGATTATTTCTGTATATGAGTTTGTGTCTGTATGAACACCTGCATGCCAGAAGGAAGCATCAGATACCACTAAAGATGGTTGTGAGCCATCATGTGGGTGGGATCTGAACTCAGGACAAGCAGACAGTGCTTGTAACCACTGAGCCATCTCTCCATCCCCAACTCTCTAACATGCCCCCCCCTTCATCCAGTCCTGTCTCCCAAACACACGGTGACGGTAAAGTCTGTCTCTTTCCTAACTTTTGAGTTTTGACCGCCTGATCCATCCCGTGGCTTTTGATCAGATTTCTTGGTTAGGAAATTGGAACAGGCAGTACTTTGCAGGTGTCTTCCAGGGGTACAGACAAAAGTCACTTTGGTTTTCTTCCAGGTCTGGGGTGACAGGTGGCCAAAGCCGTGCCAGCTTGTCTAAAGGACAAGGATTAGTTTGTTGAGGATGTTGGGTGGGTATTGCGTGGTTGGTCTGGGCGGGCGGACCACCCTACTTCCTGACTGCCCCCGCTCGTGGATGTTGGTAAAACTGAAGAGGTGTGGCTAAGGGCAGAAGAGAAGGGGCCTCGTGGACGGGAAGCAAGAGGAGAGGTACTGGAGAGGAAAGAAATTTTCCATTTGGCTTTTCAAGTTCCTTGCCACATCTCCCCCACCCCTCCAGCACAGTAGCTTGGAGGCCACCCAAGTGCCCCAGCACTAGCCTTCCCTCATGAATTTTTCATTTCAGGCAAAAAGCTCTTATCTCTCACTGGGGCCGCTTCAGGAGCCTGCCTTCCCATCAGCGAGAGGCTAAGCAGATGAAGGTTTGCATTAAGGCTAGAATTATCTGTCCCCTGAGAGAGAGATGACACTCTATGCCCTTAGAAGGACACCTCCACCCACATTTTACTGTGGGCTGCTGCAGAACAGAAGGCTGCTGTTTTTGAGAACATTTTGTCGAGGACTGAGCGAGAAAGCCTTCCAGGGCAGCTGTGGTCTTGGCCAAGGCACTGACTCTTGTCTGGTGCCAATTACTGCATGTGAAGGGGACTCCAAAGCAGGAAGGGAGCGGTGAGGAGGCGTGGCCTCGCACCACACAGAGCTCCTGGAGTTAAGATGTCTAGGGGAAATTCTGAGGGGTGGGTGTCTCCCAAGTTATTCCCGGAGTTAGAGTGAGAGAAGCCCCCAAGCGTCCTTGGTGGTGTTGGTGGGGTGTAGAGGGTGCACTCACTTGAAATCTAGATTTGGAATTTCTGCCTCAGTGACAGATCCTTTCAGGGCCTACAAAGGCATCTTCCCTGGGCCTGTCTTCCCAAGATGGACCTGGGTCCAAGGGCTGATTGCTTTGGGGTATAAAGGGTATTGGTGGAGGAAGCTCGGGTGTGTTCAGGTGTGAGTATTCTTGTGTTATCTGGGGCTCCTTCCAGTCTGGGACATGTAGAGCAAGGTAGGGATGAGAAATGAGGGGTCAGTGACATGGATCTCCAAGAAGACTGAAAAAACAGAAATAAGAACAAATCAACCCAAACGAAAAACAAAACAAACAAACAAAAAACTCACTTTGAACTAGATCCCAGCATTCTCTCTCTCTCTCTCTCTCTCTCTCTCTCTCTCTCTCTCTCTCTCACACACACACACACACACACACACACACACACACACACACACACACAGATGTTGGGGATTGAACCCAGGCCCTTGTATTTGCTAGACAAGCTCTCTACCACTGAGCTACCTCTCCACTCTCTCCAGTGTCTCACTATGTACAGCCCAGGCTGACCTGAAACTTCTGATCCTCCTGCCTCAGCACCACAGATAACACCACCACACTGAGCTCAGCACAGCTGGTCACAGGCTATGCATGTCCTAATGGGAGGATGGGCACTCTTCACCTAGCAGCCCATTGTCTTGATGGATAACAAGCACCTGTAGACACAGAATCCTTGAGGCTTTATTTGTGCTTTTGTCCAGGTTTGACCATTGTCCTACCATTTGGAAGTGAGGAACTAGGGATCCCATGGTGTGGGACTCCTGGTGGAGAGGAGAGAGGACTGAGAGTAGCAGGGAAAAACTCAAGCTGGATAAACCATGTTTTATCCCTCGGTTTCCCGGCAGAGCAGCAGGGAGGTTGGAGAGGGAGCAGCGCCACCTTGAGGCCAGGGAGGCAATGGCGGCAGGAACGGAAGCCTGCCCCTTAGGTCGAGCAGCTGCGCCGTCACATGGCCCCTGGCTCCATTTAGAGGTCTATTTTTTAGTCTTCAAGCAAAAAATATATTTTCGTTACAGATGCTTCTAAACAAAATGTCAGCTGCTAGCTGATGGTGATGACCAATCCTCAGAGCCCCATCAGAGTCCAGCCCCCAACTTCCCAGCAGCCCCAGCATACCCAGCCTCCATCCTGCCCACTCCCAGAACCTGTTCCTCCCAAGTCTTTTAGAGATGGGAATTAGCTCTGAGCAGCTAAGAAGAACTGACCTGAGGGGTGTGTGTGTGTGTGTGTGTGTGTGTGTGTGTGTGTGTAGCTGGGGGGGGGCAGCACGAGCATAGAACTGACTTTATTGTTTTACTTTTAATTAATAAGTAATTAATTAGAGAGGGGGTCTCATGTACTCCTTTATTAATATGTATTGTCCACATATTAATTCTGGGAGTGAGAGAGATTGTTCTCACTCCCATTTTACAGGCAAGGAAACTGAGGCCCAGGGAGGGAAATAACTTACTCTGGGTCACTCAGCAGTAAAGCACACTGCTGGGCTCATAGCTCTGTTTAGTCTTGGGAGATGAGGTGGTTAAGCATTCAAATTCCTGCCGAAGTCTGTTTTGTTTATTTATTTATTTTGAGACAGGGTTTCTCTGTGTAGTCCTGCCTGTCCTGGAACTCGCTCTGTATAGACCAGGCTGGCCTCGAACTCAAGATCTATCTGCTTCTGCCTCCCAAATGCTGGGATTAAAAGCCTGTCAGAAGAGGGTGTCAGATGCCCTGGAACTAGAGTTGCAGATGGTTGTAAGCAGCCGTGTGGGTGCTGGGAAGCAACCTGGGGTCCTCTGGAAGAGCAGCCAGTGCTCTTAATCACTGAGCTATATAACTTGCTATTATTAATAGTATCCCAATAGACCTTTTTTTTTTTTTTTTAAAGTTATCAGAAAGCAGTGCTTTATTTTTGTGGGATGAATTCCTAACAGCAGGATTGGTAGATGGAAGGGTGTGTGTATTAGCCCTGGCATGAACTGCTGGCCACAGAGTGGCTGAGCACACCCCCCACTATTGGAACTCCCAAATAATGGCGATGTTAAAAAATAACGTGGAAAAAGATGCCTATTTATTGGAAGCTGTTCAGAAAAGAGCCATGGTCTTTTTTTTTTTTTTTTTTTTTTTTTGTCCTGGAACTCACTCTGCAGACCAGGCTGGCCTCGAACTCAGAAATGCTCCTGCCTCTGCCTCCCAAGTGCTGGGATTAAAGGCGTACACCACCACTGCCTGGCTAAGAGCCAAGTTCTAAAACAGCAGAAATGTTTTTTCCTTTTAATAAACTATATTTTATTTAAAAAAATAAAATATAAAAGACAGAGATGGGGTGAACATTCAGATGTTAGCAGCGGCTGCTTCAGATGGACTGGGTTACAGGTAACTTATTTCCCCCAAATTTGATCTTATCTATTCTCTCTTCCAACCCTCCCCCTCCCCCCCCCCCCGGTGTGTGTGTCTGTGCGTGGGTGCACACTATGCATGCAGTCAGAGGTCGCTTTCCCGCATGAGTCTCTGCGGGTCTCAGGGCTGGCCTCAGAAAGCCATGCTTGCCTGACACATCTTCTCACCCACTGTGTTATTTCACCCTCCCGACTTACTTTCATGTTTGCCTCATCTGTATTTCCTACGGGGTCATGCCTTGCTGGTGTAGAAGTGCTGGGTTCCCTGCGGTGGCAGAACCGGACAGCTGCTCAGACATATCACTTGACAAGATGCCAGCCACCAGGGAGGCTGGAGGATCATTCAGGAGAATGGTCTCTGCGGAGCAGAGGGGATGAGCATCAGACCCTTCAAAGACAGCAGGGCCCGGCTCGCTCTAACAGGCTCCGGCCCCCGAGTATCGCCACGCATTCCTTCTCTTGCTACGGCAAGCCTCTGTGTAGTCTCCTTGCGGCTCGCTCATGTGCGCATGCGTCTGGTTATCGCCTTCCTTGTCTGACTCTCTGCTTCTGCCTTTATCTATAACTTGTGAACCCTTCCATGAGGGTCTCGCACTCCCTCTATCTCCTCCCCAACTCCGATCAAACAAACAAACAAACAAACAAACAAACAAACGAACAAACGAACGAACGAACGAACGAACGCTGCGTGCCCACTCTCAGGAGCAGCTGTTGTGCAGAACTAGAATATCAGATTATGTTGGGGACTACAGGCCAGCCTGCAGACGGCTGCCTTTGACTCTGGATAAGCTCCCTGTCGCAGTCTGCCGTTGCCAGGGCGTTGGGGCTCTGCTGCCCGCCAGGTACCTATGACTGCCACTCCAATACCTTCATTACTCTGCTGTCAGCTGTCAGAAAGCCTGCAGACAGGGTAACTTCACCAACAGCTCTCTAAGAGCTCCTGGTTCTGGAGGCCCGAGGTCTCAGTATCAGAAGGGTTGATCCCTTTTAGGGCTGTGAGACGGAAGCTAAGTCCTCCCCTCCCCCCAGCTCTGGCTGGTTTGCTGGCAACTGCAGAGTTCCTTGGATTATAGAAGCATCATCCCCAGTCCTCATCACTGCCCGCTGCTTCCCATGGCCTTCTTCCACTGTACGCACCCAGAGTCCCCCCCCCCCCCTTGCTACCCACACTAGGCATGATGGATCAAAGGATTAGGAGACATTTACATCAAACACTACTGCTTCTGCCGCTGTGAAATCCTGAGACCTGCCTGCCTGCTGATTTGGTAATAACTGAGAACTTATCACCACTTTCTGCAAGCTGAATACTCAACTGTGTAATTGCAAATGTGTGTGTCAGTGGACAGCTTTTTTAATTTTTATTATTATTATTATTATTAAATACAATGGAAACCAGCCTTATGATTTCTCAGACTGGTACAGGACCCCATTCAGGAAGATCTCAGCCTGTGGCATCACAGACCCACAAGGAGGAATCATATTTCAGCGTTCTCATCTCTCCCACCTTGGAGATAGGGTGTGACCATGAGTAGTCTGGCGGATGAATGTTGGGTAAATCTGTTTCCACCCTCTGGCCTGAGAAATCGGCTTCCATTTACGGCCTTGCTCCCAAGGGAACCCGAATTCCAAATTCCTAGCAACTGATTTGCACAGAACTTTCCACTCAGACGTCAGTGGCCACTAGAATGTGTTCACTTACAGTTGGGGCTTCGGATGCTTTCCCACGGTCGGGTCCTTGCAATGCTCCTTGCCCCGCCCTCTGCTGCATTCCCAGTCTTTACCTGCTGCTCCCACTCTGAGGACAGGAGTCCTCATCTTTGTTACTTGTTTCTTGTGACAAAATAATCGCCCAAGGCGGTGACAAGGTATTTGACTCAAGCAATTGAAGGAGGGAAGGCAACTCATTTTGACTCCCAGTGTGAAAGTGTCGTCATCTTGGGGTTGCAGGCCCGGGCGGGGCACCTGTGTGAGGCGGCTGGTCACAGTGTGTCCTCAGCTGAGACGCAGAGGGAGATGGAGCAGGCGCGCAGCTCCCTTTCTCCACAGAATGCTGCCCCCTTCCTGCAGCCTTCCTGCCTCACTTAACCCAATCTACAGAGGGCCCCACAGACAGGCCCAGGGGCTTGTCTTCTGACGATCCTCAGTCTTGTCAGTTTGTCAGCAAAATTAACCAGTATGCCCTCGCCCTGCCTCTTGAGGCCCTGGGATGCTTGGGGCTGGATTGCAGGGCCTGTCTTGCTTTACCTGGGTTTCAGAAAACTGTGTAGTGACATGTCAACCTCTTATAGGAAGGATCTTAAAGATCCTTACAGGCAAAAGTCTCATTGTCCTCATGTTTAGGAAGGAAGTACATGCAGCACGTACGAGCCACCTACTATGTGTCAGCCTCTGAAGCACCTACTATGTGCCAGCCTCTGAAGCCGTATTTTCTCACATACCCTTTAGAAATGTGTCCCCTAGCACCTACACCAGGACCTGGCACACAGTAGCTGTCCCTCAGCCCCCGCCCCTGGTCACTTGTGTTTGTATTCTCCCAAGCTCCTGGACCTATGATTGTTACTGAAGGTGCTTTTGTCTTCCCTCCAGGGCTCAGGGAACTGGGCAGGTGACAGGATTACTAGCCTCCCAAAGCAGTCATCTGGCATCTGAGAGAAAGGCAGCCTTCTCCTCGGCTCCTCTCACTCAGCAGATGGGACCCAGCAGTGTGTTTGCTGGCTCCCCTGCTCCGACACGAAAGGGAACAGATCAGATCCTCAGGCTCACCGTGTGAGAACAGGAGTAGACATCCCCACCCACAAAGTCGGGTGTCACGGGGCTTAGGTTTGTTCTTACAAACCAGCTAGTCTACACGATTAAGGGACATTAACCCCAATGCCTGGGGGGGTGTTCTGCCTCCCCCTCCAGCCCCGTGCTTGCACTCTGGTTGTTGAATCTTGGTTGTGTCAGGCTGTCTCATCTTTTTTGTTTGTTTGTTTTTTGTTTTTTGGGGTTTTTTTTTGGTTTTTTGTTTGTTTGTTTGTTTGTTTGTTTTGAGACAGGGTTTCCCTGTGTAGTCCTGGCTGTCCTGGAACTCACTCTGTAGACCAGGCTGGCCTCGAACTCAGAGATCCGCCTGCCTCTGCCTCCCAAGAGCTGGGATTAAAGGCGTGTGCCATCACTGCCCAGCAGGCTGTCTCATCTTGACTCACATGTTCACATGGCTCCTGAAGAGAATTCATAACCCCTGCCCCACAGGCCCCTCACCCAAAGCCTCTGCGAGTTCCAGTGAAGGGCCCCACCCTGACCCGGCCTGTCTGCTGCCATCTGTCTCCCCACCAAGTCATATGTGTGACTCTTGGAGACCCCAAAGGAGCTAGGCCATGTCTGTTCTAGGGCCCATGGCCTCCGTGCTCCCATCTCCAGAGGAGTGGACGCTCAGTTCAGTATCTGCTTTTTCTCTGATCCCCTTTACGTGCACAGGAAGCCATCGCCAGCTCGAGACCATGAGCCAAACCTAAGGACACATACCCGGGAAGATGACTAACATTTTGTGGGCAACTCTTGCTTTCTTCACAATCACAGCCCTGCTCAATGACAGCGAGCACAGGATCCCACTTCCTGTTTGGAGGAAGGAAAGGAGAAAAATACAAGGAGGAGGGAAACCCATAGATGAACGTCGAAATGCTTAGCTGAAGTGGACGTCTCTCACAGGCTGCCTTCAATTCCGGCTCCTTTGTCAACTGCAAACTCACCTGTTCAGGGTCCCAGGAAGAGCGGGGGCCAGGGCGGGCTGCCACCTTCTGAGGGACCCCATGCTGACCACTGCGTCTTCTGTCCTCTCAATGGTCATGCTCCCGCTCTTCCTGTTCATGCAATGGGGCTTGGAGAGTACCTGATCAGAGTGCCGTGGGCTTCTCAGTGATCTCAGAGGTAGACTTGAGTGCTCGGGGATGGTGCTGGAGAGCAGGGTTTCATTGGCAGGCGGGGAGCACCAGGAAGTCTTTAGGAAGGAGGTGGCGTCAGGGGCTAAGGTTTAGATCGGGGCGTGGCAGGGGAGGTATGCAGCAGAGGGATGCTCTCAGGAGCTGAGCTGTGAAGGCAGACACCGCTTGTCACTTCTCTTGTCTTATCGGGTGCTGGGGATGGAACTTGGGCCCTGCGTATGAGAGACACGCATTCTACCGCAGAGCTGCAGTCATGGTCCTTGCAGCTTTTCGGGTTCAAGGTTAAACATTGCCTTAGTGCTGAGGTCTGAGGAAACCAGATGTGCTGAGGACCAAAGCAGCAGGGGACACCTCCTGCTCATTGTTCTGTTTAGCACAGGGAGGTCCCTCGGCCTGTGCCAGCCTCCCCGACCCAGGCCCCCTCAGCTGCAGCGTGGAGATGATAGTGCCCGAGGGGGCTTCATGCGGTGACTGTGAGACTGAACTAAGGTGTGTAGACAGGAACCTGGAAGGAGCCTGGCTGCAGAAGAGGCTGAGAGGGGGAATACCAAGTGCACAAAAGGCACATAGAATAAAAAAGTGGAGGCAGATGACAAGCGATAAGAAGCCAGCCCTCAGTACTCAGTACTCACCTCTTGTGGACGTGATCCCCTTAGCTCTGTTCCCACCGGGGTAACAAGCTTTGGCCAATGAGGTATTAGAAAGAAGATGCTCTTCCAGAGGCTGCTGATCTGTTCTCTCTCTCTCTCTCTCTCTCTCTCTCTCTCTCTCTCTCTCTCCCTCCCTCCCCCAGTGCTGCCTCCTGAGAAGTATGTTGGGAGCTCAGCTATTGTGCTAACAGATCCACACTGCTAGAGGGAGAAGATGTCCCATCTGAGGACCTCTGAGCCTCCAGACAATAGCTGGTATCAACATCCAGGTGCAGAGGACACCATCTGGGGATTGGGTCTGCAGCCACAGTGGTGCCATCCCAGCTGATGCCCAGGGCAATGGAAACAGCTGTCTCTGCGGAACCCTACTCCTGTTGTGGGATCATGAGCAAATGTAAAGGCTTCAGCTGCTAGAGAGTAAGTTTTGGGGTGGTCTGCAGTGGGGCAGAGGGGCTGCGATTCCTTCTGAGTTTTGCCTTGAATTCCGCTTTGCTGCAATTATTCGTTGGTGGGTTGGCTGCTTTGGATAGGTTTTATGTCTGTGTCACACAGGCTGGTCTCAAACTCCCTGTGCGGCTGAGGATGACCTTGACCTTTGGTTCTCCTGCCTCCACCTCTAGAATGCTGGGGTTGGATTGTGTGCATGCACTGCCATTCCTGGTCCATGCAGTACTGGGGTTTGGACCCAGGGTTTTGTGAAGTCTTCCATCTGGGCTACATCCTTAGCCCCTGTTTACTGTGTGTTTGTAACTGCTCTGTCTGTGGGGTACACCCCTCTTATCTGTTAGGAGCCCTAAACTGAGCGTGGTGGCATTCACCTGTCCCATGTCATGTCCCTCCCTATCCCTCCCCCCACCCCACCCCACCCATCTCCCCAACCCCCTATGTTACATGTTAGACAGCAAGTTCATCGACAGCCTGGGCTGCATAAGACCCTGTGACTTCTGCACTGGTTCCCACCTGTAGGAAGGAATAATTGTTCTCTTATTTAAGATCTAGCAGTGCTTTATATAAACGCCTGTAGAGAATATAAAAATCTACAATATGTGTCACTATGTGCTTGAGCCTCTCCTAGTAGGGTTTTTTTTTTTGTTTTGTTTTGTTTTTTGTTTTTTTCGAGACAGGGTTTCTCTGTGTAGCCCTGGCTGTCCTGGAACTCACTTTGTAGACCAGGCTGGCCTCGAACTCAGAAATCCACCTGCCTCTGCCTCCCAAGTGCTGGGAATCCTAGTAGGTTTTTTTTTTTAAACAAGAAAGATTTTCCCTACTTTTAACATTAAAAATAAGATTTTTTTATACAATATATTCTTATTGTGGTTCCTCACCCCCAACTCCTCCCAGATCCATCCCACCTTCCCTCCTACCCAAATCCACACCTTTCCCTGTCTGTCTCTGGTTAGAAAACAAACAGGCATCTAAAAATAATAAGATGAAATAAAAACAAACCAGTATAGGAAAAAAACTAACGAAAGAAAGAGAGCCAAAGAAAAGGCATAAGGAACACTGCACAGATATAGCTGCAGAGACACACACATTTACCACAGAGGTCCCATAAAACCACAAGCTTGGAAACCATAATCTTAACAGGGCCTAGAATTCTATCTCCAGAGCCTAGAAGATCAACCATAGGGCAGAGGGGCCAGTGCAGCTCAGCACAGAGCACTTGCCTGACACACGAACAGCCTGGACTCAGCCAACAGAGACAACTAAAAAAAGACATGAAATAAAATGAAAAAACAAAACAAAACAAAACAAAAAACTGTGACTTTTCTTGATGTGAAAAAGTTCCCCGGGCTTCCAGCAGGGGGCAGACATCTGATTTACAAGAAAGCCGGGCGTGGTGGTGCACGCCTGTAATCCCAGCACTTGGGAGGCAGAGGCAGGCGGATTTCTGAGTTCGAGGTCAGCCTGGTCTACAGAGTGAGTTCCAGGACAGCCAGGGCTACACAGAGAAACCCTGTCTTGAAAAACCGAAGAAGAAGAAGAAGAAGAAGAAGAAGAAGAAGAAGAAGAAGAAGAAGAAGAAGAAGAAGCTCATCTCCTTTTAAAGACTCTTAAAAGTTGTCTTAGGACACAGATGTTAATAATAAACTTGATGCCGGGCGTGGTGGCGCACGCCTTTAATCCCAGCACTTGGGAGGCAGAGGCAGGCGGATTTCTGAGTTCCAGGCCAGCCTGGTCTACAGAGTGAGTTCCAGGATAGCCAGGGCTACACAGAGAAACCCTGTCTCAAAAAAAAAAAAATAAATAAACTTGAGCAAGTCCCAACAATCGGGACAACCAGAGGCTGCCAGACGACCCCGGCCTGGCCCATTCCTGCAGATGCCATGCTGTCTTCAGTCAAAGGCTGTGCTTCCGAGTGACCCGGAATGCGCTCGGCTGCATCCATCTCTGCATCCGGCCAGCATGGCGGCAGGCAGTGGATCCTGGAGGGATACCAGATAAGTGAAAGATGCTCAGGACCAACTCCAGACCCTCTCTTTTCTGGTCCTTGTTCCTAATCACATACCTTCTCCTGGCTGTCACCCACACCCCTTCAGAGCTGGCCTCCTTTCTCTAGGGAATGGAGGGGCCGATGAAGACTGCCGGGGACATCTGAGGGAAGCGGGGCTGCTTTCTGATGGGCTGAGCAGGTGTGACATGGACCCAAGGCTCATAGAGAGCTCAAGGAAGAGCATGGAGACTCGAAGGGCGGGAGGGCCAGTTTCAGCCGATAGCTGTAGTTTATTTTGGGTGTGCTGCTGTGTGCCGGTCATCACAGCAGTGGGGAGGCTGAGGCAGGAGGATCATGACTTGAGGCTATGTCTCAAAATGGTAAACGTCTACTTCTTTTTTTTAAAAAAGATTATTTATTTATTTATTTATTTATTTATTTATTTATTATGTATGAGTACACTGTAGCTGTACTGATGGTTGTAAGCCATGCTTGCTGGGAATTTTGAATTCAGGACCTCTGCTTGCTCGCTATTTATTATTATATGTAAGTACACTGTTGCTGTCTTCAGACACACCAGAAGAGGGCGTCAGATCTCTTTATGGATGGTTATGAGCCACCATGTGGTTGCTGGGATTTGAACTTGGGACCTTCAGAAGAGCAGTTTATCCTTAACTGCTGAGCCATCTCTCCAGCCCAGTCTACTTCTTCTTAATGTTGAGACAGGTTCTTGCTGTGTAGTCTCAGACTCACAGAGCCCCATCTGCTTCTGCTTCCCATTTCGTCTGCGTGACAGAATGAGAGGTATGTGCCACTGGAACCTACCAATTACCTGTTAGGTGTGCCACGGTGATCATTCTGCGCCATGTAAATACACCAGCCCTTCACTGTTCTAAAGTTTCTCGTGCCTGATCTCTAAGATAAGGCGATCTTACTGTGCTTTTGTTTGATTGCCAGGCTTGGTGGCACATGCCTACAGTCCTAGCACTCTGGAGGCAGAAGCAGAGGACCGGAGTTCAAGGTCATCCTCAGCTACGTAATGAGTTTGCCTTAAGGAACTTCCCCCCTATAGTCTGGTGTGATACGGGCAAGCCTCCAGCATGAATTTAACCACCTAATATCTCTTCATCTGCTTAGGGTATCATCATGGCTGGGTCTTCAAATTGGGCCCAGCTTGGGCGAATACCATCAGCCTTCTCAGGGTTCCAGAGTCTTAGACCCATGCTAGACTTAGTGAACCAGAACCTGAATTTTATGTAGCTCCCGCAGGATTGTGTGCACACAACAGCTGGAGAAGCCATGCTGCTGGGATGACACTTGACAGTGCCCTGCAAGCAAGCATGCATTGAGATGGTCTCAGTGAGGTGGCTGCCAGACAATGCAGGTGTCTGCCTCACTGATGCCAACTTTACTCCTCACTGCTGTTTCTGGGGGTGGTGCTTTTATCCTTCCACATCAATGTTGACTACCGCACAATATTTATTAAATGTCTGTCTATATCTATGCATCTATTTATCTATCTGTCTATTTAATCATAATCTATCTATCTATCTATCTATCTATCTATCTATCTATCTATCTAATCATCAATCTATCTGTTTATTTGTCTGTCTAATCATCCATCTATCTATCTATCTATCTATCTATCTATCTATCTATCTATCTATCTATCCATTCATCCATCCATCCATCCATCCATCCATCCATCCATCCATCCATCTATCTATCTATCTATCTATCTATCTATCTATCTATCTATCTATCTATCTATCTATCTATCTAATCATCCATCCATCCATCCATCCATCCATCTATCTATCTATCTATCTATCTATCTATCTATCCGCTGTGAGAAAGCACGAGTGTAGAGTTCTCTCCCTTCACCACACGGATTCCTGAGATTGAATTCAGACCCTCAGGCTGGGCATTTGGCGGCTAGTGCTTTCCCCACTGAGTAACCTTGCCTGGCCCATAGTTACAGTCTTTACAGTCTTCTTTTTTTTGCTTTTGGCTTTTGGCTTTTGGTTTTTTTCAAGACAGGGTTTCTCTGTGTAGCCCTGGCTGACCTGGAACTCACTCTGTAGACCAGGCTGGCCTCAAACTCAGAAATCTGCCTGCCTCTGCCTCCCAAGTGCTGGGATTACAGGTGTGCGCCACCACACCCGGAGCGTTACAGTCTTTTAAAAGACATTTTCAACAGCAAACGTGGGCGTGCGATAGGTGTCAGCTCGTTGGGTCAAGCTCGAACGCATCTGAGCCACATAGAAGGCTCTTGTAACCTAGCTTTCCTAGTGGCACCCCATAATCAGCCAGCTTGACGGAGGGTCTAACGGTTTGCGTTTCTGACAAGTTCTCCTGGGGGAGTCGATAGGTGGTCTAGCTAGCTTGTGCGAATACAGGTGCCATCCTCCAGGTGTCCTCCCTGTTTTCCATCTCTGTCAGTGACAGAAGTTGGACAGGATGACAAAAGGCGTAAGGCTGATAAGAACTCATTCACGCATCAGCCTTTGCAGAGCGTGACGGGCTTCCATCAGCACGTAAGCCAGCAGCCAGCGTGCTGGCTGGTGTTTATGTCAATCTGACATAACCTAGAGCCGTGCTTCTCAGCCTTCCGATTGCTGAGACCGGTTCCTCATGTTGTGGTGACCCCCAACCATAAAACTATTTTCATTGCTCCTTCATAGCTGTAATTTTGCTGCTGTTATGAATCATAATGTAAAGACCTGACATGGAAGATATCTGATATGTGACCCTGTGAAAGGTTTGTTCAGCCATGGAAGGGTTGTGACCCACGGGTTGAGAACCACTGACCTAGAGTCATCAGAGTGGAGGGAAGCTCAGTTGAGAAAACGACTCCACAGGACTGGGCTGTAGGCGAGACTGTAGCGAGTTTTCTTAGTTAGTGACTGAGACAGGAGGGCCCAGCCCATTGTGCGTAGTGCCACCCTCAGGCTGATGGTCCTGGGTTGTACAAGAAAACAGGCTGAGCAAGCCACGAGAAGCAAACCAGTAAGCAGCGCTCCACTGTCTCTCATCCACTCCCATGTCTGATTTGTGTCCCCGCCCTGACTTTCCTCAGGGATGGAGTGTGGCCTGAGAATCATAAGCTGACATGAACCCCTTTCTCCCCAGAGTTGGTCATGGTGCTTTGTCATGGCAATTGTGATGGTCTGTATATGCTTTTCCCAGGGAGTGGCACCATTAGGAGGTGTGGCCTTGTTGGAGTAGGTGTGTCACTGTGGGTGTGGGGTTAAGACCTTCACCCTAGTCGCCTGGAAGTCAGTTTTCTACTAGCAGCCTTCAGATGAAGATGTAGAACTCTCAGCTCCTCCTGTACCATGCCTGCCTGGATGCTGCCATGTTTCTGCCTTGATGACAATGGACTGAAACTCTGAGCCTGTAAGCCAACCCCAATTAAATGTTGTCTTTTATAAAAACTTGCATTGGTCATGGTGTCTGTTCACAGCAGTAAAACCCTAACTAAGGCAGCAATAGAAACCTTAACGAAGACAGACAGATTCCTAAAGCTGTGAGTCTCCCAAGGGGAATAAAACTGTGGGGGCTTTGCTGAGGTCTAGGCAGGTGCAGGGTTTAGCCTAGCGCGTCCTTTGGAGGATTGCTGTCAGGCCCCCGGTGAAGGCCCTACAGGACTTAAGGACTTAACAGCGCTGGCTGCCTTTCCTCCTCCATGCTTTGGTGTAGGGGAAGGGAGAGGAGACACATCCGTCGGAATCAATCCCGTTCACCACATCGCTGGCCCCTTAACGACCCTCCTCTCGTTTTGTTTAGTCAGTTGTTCCTTGTATTAGTCAGAGTAGGTTAGTGTTGTGCCGCAGTAACGAACAGTCTCCATTCCCAGGATATTAAAACAAGACTTTGTCTCCAAAACTGCATGTCTTAATATAGGCTTAGCAGGAAGGGGGTTGGGGGAGGGCCTTCTGTACCCACTCAGGGGTACAAGTTGGTAGAGGTTTCTCCTTAACTCTTGTCTTCATGACTGTCAGCAGTAGTGGACCAAAGCCTTGGATGCACTCCCGCCAAGAACTAAATTCTCTGGACTGCAACAAGCACTTCCTTATAAAAAAAAGCACTGGGCCGGGCGTCGTGGCGCACGCCTGTAATCCCAGCACTTGGGAGGCAGAGGCAGGCCGATTTCTGAGTTCGAGGCCAGCCTGGACTACAGAGTGAGTTCCAGGACGGCCAGGACTACACAGAGAAACCCTGTCTCGAAAAACCAAAAAAAAAAAAAAAAAAAAAAAAAAAAAAAAAAGCACTGGTCTGCCTGGTCTACAGAGTGCAGAGAAACCCCGTCTCAAAAAACAAAAAACAAAAACAAAAACCAGTTCCAGGACAGCCAGGGCTACACAGTGAAACCCTGCCTCGAAAAAACCAAAACCAAAAAAACCCAAAAACCAAAACCAAAAACCAAACAAAAAACAAAACAAAAAAGCACTGGTCTGCAATGCGACTTCCACCCACAACTCTAATTCCACGTTCTATCCCAATGCAGAAGGAGTGAGAGAAACATAGCCACCCCATGCCCACCACAGGCTCAAGAAGGAGGCCAGCCAGCGGGTAAGCCTTAGAAGCCTCACGGCCTTGCTTTCATCTCCCTCCATCACCCCAGGCGTCTTCTCTCCCGCTCTGAACTAGCCATTCTGAACCGTGTGATGGGCCACCTTGTGTTTACATACGTTCTTGCCCAACGCGTGGTGTTGTTTGATGGGCACGTGCTGTTGATTTTTGTGGATGATTCCGCTCTGGACCTCACTGAATGCCTCCCCGCCCCCAGTGCCATGCTTTTAGTAATCCACGCTGCCAAGTGTGCATCAAACCTGCTGCTTCTGGCTGTCTCATGGACCGCTTTTATTTACCATCTTCCACGGTGAGGAGGCACCAGATTGCTTCTCTTTAACACATTGTTCATTTTCCCACATGTACGTACGCAGAAATATAAAAGAGTATTTGAAAAAGGAATACGGGGATAGATCTTCAGGGTTCTGGGGCGTGGACATTGCTACAGTTTGACTCTGAAATATCTCCCACAAAGAGTGCTATGGACACTTGGTCCTCGGATTGTGGAGTTAGCCCAAAGGCTGTGGAGTCTGTAGGAAGAGCAAGCTTGCAGAAATAGGCGACTAGGGGCAAGACTTTGAAGATTGCATCTGCTCTGACTCAGGCCTGCCACCGGGTGAGCAAGCTGCTACCATGTGCTCCCCCTGTTACGTACTCCTCCGTTAGTGCTCCCCTGTTACGTGATCCCTCTGTTTAAGTGCTCCCCTTGTTTACGTGCTCCCCCTGTTACATGCTCCTTTTGTTTATGTGCTCCCCCTGTTTATGTGTTCCTCCTGTTATGTGCTCCCCCGTTTATGTGCTCCCCCTGTTTAGTGCTCCCCCTGTTTATGAGCTCCCCCTGTTACGTGCTCCCCCTGTTATGTGCTCCCCCTGTTTAGTGCTCCCCTGTTTAGTGCTCCCCCTGTTACATGCTCCTTCTGTTTATGTGCTCCCCTTGTTACATGCTCCCCCTGTTATGTGCTCCCCCTGTTTAGTGTTCCCCCTGTTTACGTGCTCCCCCTGTTACATGCTCTCCCTGTTACATGCTCCCCCTGCCCTAGAATTGATCTACTTTGCCTTCTCCACCAAGAAAGACTGACTCTGGAACTGTAAGCCAAAACAAACCTTTCTTCCCTGAGTTGCTTCTATCAGGTATTTTGTTACAGCAGACAAGACAACTAATGAATGCAGGATAGTGTTTAACCTAGGACTATCCTAAGATCCCCCTACCTCCCAGGATAGCCTGCACTCCTGCCAACAGACAATCAGGCCCCCCCCCCATCCCTGCCAACCCTACATCACCCAGAGTTCTAATTTTTGTTCTTCTGACTTAAAAACCAAACCAAGCCAATCAAGCTACTACTTCTTTCCCCCACCCCTTCCTCCTCCCCTCTCCCCCACCTTTCCCTCCTCCCTTGCCCCTCCCCTGTCCTCTCCTGTTCTTCCTCTTCTGTCCCCTCACACTCCTTCTTCTTCAGGTCTCACTACACAGCCTAGGCTGTCCTAGAACTCACTATGCTCCTGCCTCAGCCTAGGATCAGAGATTTCAATCTCATTGTCTCCTCTGGTGTGTGTGTGTGTGTGTGTGTGTGTGTGTGTGTGTGTGTGATGTATATTATTGCTTTTACAGGAACTCCTCCAGGGTCTGCTACACTTGAGCATGACTTTTAAATGTTTGCTAGCACTGTTTTAACTTCAGAGAAAGACCTGTGAACCACCTGGGTCTATTGTCTCTTTCAAGTTGCTACATGTTAGTTTTCCCAGCTTAGCGGGAGGGTGTCTGTCTTTGAGACTTGCCTTTGCTCTGTTACTCCACGTTTGTTTTCTGCAGTCACCTGTGTTCTCCATGGTGTTGGTCGTGGAAGCAAACCTGTGATTGCACATTACTGACGCTGCCCGCTTATTAGTCTGTGGGCCGCCCTTCGGAGTGTCGCCTAGGGAACACCTCCCGTTGGCAGTGCCCACCTCACAGAGGAGAGGCTGCTGCTCACGCCTGGCTCCATTCCCCTGCGACTTCCAGCCAATCCCAGACAGCTGCAGGGAGGAGGTGCCACAGTGCGCTGAATTGAAATCGCAGAAGAGCATGGCTTTCAGACAAAACAACCAAGCAGAACAGGCGGGCCATCTCAGGGAGGCGCAAGTCGGCGACCCTGGACTCTGCAAGCCTAGCTTGTTTTATTTACTTGGTTTATCTTGATAAGATGCAAAGAGGTTGGCCAGGTTTAATTCGCTCTGCTGCCCATTTTAAATCCAAGAATCTAGAACTGATGACAAGGAGGACCCGGCTTGCCTCTCCCATCTACCTGTCTGGAAAGAAAAGGGTCCTTCAAGTTCGTGAGAGGGGGTACAGGGTGTGACACTGCAGTCGAGAGTAGACCCCCAAGCCAGCCCTGGGTGTCCTGAAAGCTGTCAAATGCACTTTAATCACTGTGTCATTTTTAAATGTGCAGATCACTTTAGTTATTGGAATGGACAGTTGTTTTTAAACATATGCAACAATATAATATATACTTTTTTTTAATTTGAAAGAAAGAAGAAACACTTTCTTATTTTTAATTCTCCTGTGTTTTCACTTATTACTTTTATTTCAAATGTAGGTATCCAGCTGGTATCCTGATTTACATCTATAATTGTTGTGGAAAGTTCCCGCACTAGGCCGGGCATGGTGGGCTACATGGCTCCAGCGGGGTGTTCTCATCTCGGCAGACCATGGCCGGAGCTCCTGAGAAGTCTCACCACACTCACCGAGCTCCCTTGTGGGTCATTGCCACACCAGCCCCATGCAATGACGGATCAACTCGAGATGCCCACACAATAATTTCAGAGCCCAGGCTGGCCTCTAGGCCACAATCAGCATTATTTTATTTCATTCTTTACTGCACTGGGGATTGAACCCAGAGCCTTGTGCACGCTAGGCAAGCGCTTTGCCGCTGAGCTATGAACCTTTTCCCTCTCTGATTTAAAATGTCTGCAGCTTGAATTCCTCGGAGGGCCGGTTTACCGTCCTTGGGGTTTGGTTCAGTTCGGTTTGGTGGTGGGGATTCTGCAGCCCGCTCCCCCAGGACATGCCCGACCAGCTCAGTCTTCTGTGTCCAGCATCTCCACACCCCTGGCTTTTCAGCTCTGACTTGACAAGTCAGAAACCCTGGGATCTGAGAGAGTGTTGCCAGGTTCGGAACTTTATCTAAAGGAGGACTGATATGTGTCTGGCGGGGCCTGTCCTTAGTGAGCCCCAAATCCTAGTCTTGGTCCCCGAATTCTAGTCCTGGTCCTTGGAAGCTCTCTGAAACTGCCTGTGCTGTTTTTTGAAACTCAAGTCAACGTTTGTCCATTTCCAGTCAGGTGGGGTCAGACCCGGTTTTTGAAATTCTTCCACAAGTCCACACGCCAGCGAGACTTTGAAACGTAGCCAACCCAGCAGTTGTCCTCAGGCATTTTCCTTATTTTGTTTAAAATAAACCTTCCCTCCCCCTCTCTTCTCCCACCCTGGTTTTGTTTGAAAAAAAAAATTTTTTTTTTTATACAGGGCCTTGCTATATAGCCCAGGCTGGCCTTCAACTCACTTATGTAGCCCAGGTTGGTCCACCTCTGGTCCTTGTGTACTGGTGATCTGGGTGTCAACAACAGCCCCAGCCCCTCAGGCTCATCTTTCCCTGAACTTCAGGCCAGGTCATGACCCTGTCCCTCACAGTCTCGCCCTGAGAGCCACCCAAGCTCTCCTACACAGTCCCATCTGGGCGTGTGGGCCTTAGAAGAACCCCCTAAACTCTGCTTACAGCATTCACAGCAGGAAAATGAGGACTTTGACCTGGGCGGCCGCCAAGGTGCCTTCCGAGACGAGGCTTTTGGGTTAAGTGTCCCTTTGGCAGTTGTTGGAAACTGTAGACTCTGAATCTAGAAAATTTGTAATTCTGTGGCTGCCTGGATTGCTATCCGCCATCTGTTTTGGGTTCTGGGAACCCGCGTGTTCCTGTGTACGGTGTAGGTGATCTGGCCTGCGCAGCCAGACCTCCAGCCTGCCCCTCACCCTCCTTGTTCTGGAGGACATGTCTCCCCAGCCTCAACTAAGATGACAAATCAAAGTACCCCAACTGGCTTGGCTGGGAATCGGGGTGAGTTGGGGGTGAGGGAGCACTTAAATCTACTTCTGCTTTGTTTTCAATGGAATGGGGAAGATGGGGAAGACATCTCTTCCTCTTTGGCAGGGGGCTCTGAAATTTCAGCCCAGACCTGCCTGAGGTCATGTTTTCTGCTGTGAGGAGAAAGCCCTCCTGTGTAGTTGAGAAGGAAGGCCACAGGCAAAGGAAGAGCAGAGACTGGGCGGAGACTCAGGGAAGAGACGTTCTTCCTGGCATTGTGGTCCTGATTCCCGGTCGCAGGAGTCTCTGAAGCAGACTGAAGGTCAGCTCAAATCTGTCCTACTTATGTCTACTCTTTGGACCAATGAGTAACTGGGGTGGGGGTGTGGCTCTGGACATGTGAGGCAGGCGCTGTACCAGTGAACTATACACCAAACTTTCTTTTTATTCTTTATTTTGGGACAAGGTCTCATTAAATGGCCCATAATGTGTGGTCCTGCCTTAGCCTCTTGAGGAATTCGCATTACCACAGAAGGGCCTAACTTCCTTCCTCCTTTGGCTAATTGCTGAAGTGAACTTAAGAGGACTTATATACAGTGGAATGACACTTATTCTAATATCTACCAAGATGAAAGGCATAATCTTAAACCTTGGGTTGAGTGTGTGTTGTATGTGTGTGTCCTATGTAGCTAAGAGATAAATCCATGTGGATATGTGTACTTGTGTGTATATATGCATATACAAGTCAGAGATTGACATTGCATGTCCTCTGTTTCTCTCCATATCACCACCACCACCATCATCACCATCATTTGTTATTAGTCTTTATTAGGCTTTTGGTTTAAGCGCCCCTTTGGCAGTTGTTGGAAACTGTAGACTCTGAATCTAGGAAGTTTATAATTCTGTGGCTGCCTGGCTGGTTATCCACCATCTGTTTTGGGTTCTGGGAACCCGCGTGCTCCTGTGCTCGGCAGCAGGTGATCTGAACTGCGCAGCCAGCTCAGTGGTGATTTGTTATTAGTCTTATCACTTTATTAGTAGCTCTCAAAGAATGTGGCGCTCACTGATGGACTGCAGGCACTAACCAACGAGCTCTGGAGACCCACTCCCTAATGCCAGGGTTGCAGATGCTTGCAGCAGCCACACCCAGCTTTTGACTTGGGTTCCGGGGATCAGAACTTGGTCCTCATGCTTGTACAGGGAGGTGGTTTGGATAGAATGGCCCTATCAACTCATATATTTGAATGCTTGGTCACCAGGGAGTAGAACGCTTTGAAAGGATTACAAAGATTAGAAGGTGTGGCATTGTTGGAGTGGGTGTGTCCTTGTTGGAGTGGGTGTGTCCTTGTTGCAGTGGGTGGGGCCATGTTGGAGCAAGTGTGTCATTGGCCTTGAACTTTGACCAGTGGCAGGCCTGGTCTCTCTTTCCCTTTCTATTCTCTTTCCCGCTCCCTCTCCCGTCTCTCCCCCCTCCTCCCTCTCTCTCCTCACTCCCCCTCTGCCTATGATTTAGGATGTATCTCTTAGCTACTTCTTTAGCACCTTGCCTGCCTACCAAGCTGTCACACGTGCATGGTTACGCTGGGGTCTGTCATGTGTCACACAGTATACCCCTTTGCCAAAACAGCTTTATTTGCAAATGTTCATTGCAACTGAGTCATTGGTCTGGTTCAAGACCTCTGGCTTCTGCCACACCATCAATACTGGATCGTCACCGAGACTCCTGGATATCTTGCAGTTGCTCAGAGTCATGGAGATCTATGGTGATGGGCCCCCTTTGTGATTTCCAGTAGATCATAGAACGGGATAATCCCTGTTCTTCCTTGTCTAGGTCTCCTAACCACTAGGATTACAGGTCTGTGCTACTAGGCTGGCTCACTGTGACATTCTTACACATGCTGTAGATGACGGCACCAATTAGACTGACAAATCCTTCTGCCAGGAGGGGTCCATCAAGAAAGCTGAGATACGCCGGGTAGTGGTGGCGCACGCCTTTAATCCCAGCACTCGGGAGGCAGAGGCAGGCGGATTTCTGAGTTCAAGGCCAGCCTGGTCTACAGAGTGAGTTCCAGTACAGTCAAGGCTATACAGAGAAACCCTGTCTCAACCCCCCCCCCAAAAAAAAAGAAAAGAGAAAAAGAAAAAGAAAAGAAAGAAAGAAAGCTAAGATACGTGTGACTCCTCGTGAACCTTACCCTAGGGATTTCAGTGAGTCCCAGAGTCCAGGACAGCAGATCTGGGACTTTCCTAATGAATGGAGCACTAGACCCAGAGCAGAGTCAGAAGTGTCTAAAGCTACAGTCTGTTCACCATCAGAGCCAAGGTGGCCCGGCCCGGCTAGAGGAGCCCACACCGAAGGCCCTTGGAAGGTCTTGAAGCCTTTTATGAAGTCAGGCATACAGGCAAACACATACTCACACACACATGAACCCAAGGGTGCTGTCACCACACTGCAAAGACAATACGTTTTATCTCTTTATGCAAAAATTCAAAACTATTTTCTTGAGTTGTGACTATTAATGGAACATCTACTACCAGGACTGTTTCAGGAGAAAAAGGAGAGAAATGTATAAAGGTAAGATATTCTCACGGCCGTAACTTCCCCCCCAAATCCTTCATATCAGAGAGCTGAGTGGGGTCTAAAAAAATAAGTCAGCAGCTCAGTTTGGGGCCCTCGGTAGAGCTCCAATGAAAGTCAGAGGCTCCCAATAATAAAATCCCCAGCTCCCGGACTAAATCTGGGCCAAGTAATCAACCTCTCGGTGTGGATCTCAGCAGTTTGGCAAAGACAGGATGGTTCCTCTGCCCAACCCAGGCTGGTTACTGGGGACCTGGAGAAGGCAAAGAGCCTGGGTGTAGATGACCACTAGAGGGCGCCGGAGAGCAGAGAAATCTCAAGGTTGGGCGAGCGCCACACATTGTCATCCCTCTAGGGATACCAAGGCAAGTGGCCAACGCTGTTCAAATGGGAACCAAAGTGCATCACCCTGCGTGGTACTCTGGACATCCCCTGACTTCCGCTTCTGAGAAAAGACAGGGAAGTTCCTCCTCTGCGGCAGTCCAAGGGACACGCATCTTCAAAACTGTTCCAAATTGGACGGCTGTCCTGGCTGGTTCTCCAGCCACTGAGATAGATCCGTATTCTTCTGAACTGAGGAAGGGTCTCCCGATAATGAGCATGTTAAGTGAAGGCATGAAAGGAGAAAGAGACAGCTGTTTCGGCCGGGCGGTGGTGGCGCACGCCTGTAACCCCAGCACTTGGGAGGCAGAGGCAGATGGATTTCTGAGTTCGAGGCCAGCCTGGTCTACAGAGTGAGTTCCAGGACAGCCAGGGCTACATAGAGAAACCCTGACACGAAAAACCAAAATGAGAGAGAGAGAGAGAGAGAGAGAGAGAGAGAGAGAGAGAGACAGCTATTTCTTTGCTTTCTTTAAAATAATCAACGTGTGTGCATGTGTTGTATTATTTCACAAATAAAGTTTGTATGTTGTAGAGTGGCTAAGTCAGTCTGGTAACTGAGCATGTTACCCCACATCTTTATTTGTCTTGGGAATTGACAAAGTCTTTTGGCAATTTCCAAGCGTAAGATGGATTTTCTTTATACTTGTTCCTGGCTTGGTAGAAATGAAGATATTCCAAAGAGACAATTTTTGTCTCTCGATCAGACCCAATGACTGTCAAAAAGATGGAATTTCCCTGAAATCTCATGCTGAGAAGGGAAAGCAGACTTCTCTCCTGTGAAGAGTCTTACAAGTTGCAGACAATGACTGATCAATGGCGGCGGGGGCGGAGGGTGGGGGTTGGGGACGGGGACCTCCACACTTTAACCTGGACTGCTTAGTTCTGTGTATGCCCGCTCTCTGTTTAAATTTTTACCACACTTTAAGACCCCAAAGCTGGACTGGGGAGATGGAGACATTGCTAATTCCTTTGTCCCCTTCCTGATGTGGCCTCATTAAATAGATCTTCTTTCCATTATTATTAATTTGGCTATTTTAATTGTCTCCTTGAGGAAGGGGCTGCCTAACTGTCTTGTTGGGGCACAGGTTATGACCTCTAAATTTGGTAAAACTCTACGTCACAAAAAATGAGATCTCTGGATTTAGTAGCCTAACTGAAATGCTGTGACTTTACCCATCAGAACCCTAATCTTTCCCCACCCCTAACCCCTGGCAGACACCATTTTATTCTCTGCTTCTGAGAACCCTGCTGTCTGAGTTCACCTCTCGGTGCGTGCCTGTGGCATTTCTGCAGGCTGCCCGGAGCAGGATGCTCTTTCAGACAAGAGTAACCTCAGTGTTTGCCCGTGAGTGGGTGTCCAGGAAGCGCCCATGGAGCCGATTCTGGGAGGATGAGTTGTTTACTCAGAAAATGTGCTTGCCAAGACCATGGAGTTGTTTTACCTAGGAACTGAAAGCGTGTCACTGGCAAAGGGGTGAACTTCAGCCAAGAAGAGAACTCCTGCTCCTAAGGTCTTTGTGCTGCAAATCATGGCGTAGAATGGCAACACTGAAAGAGCTCATGGCACACTTAGAGGACTGATGAAAATTTGCCTTTTCCTCCTTCCTTCCTTCCTTCCTTCCTTTTTTCTTTTCTTTCTTTCTTTCTTTTTTTTTTTTTTTTTTTTTTTTTTTTTTGTTTGAGACAGGGTTTCTCTGTGTAATACCCCTGGCTGTCCTGGAACTCTCATTGTAGACCAGGCTGCCCTTAAGCTCACAGAGATCCTCCTGCCTCTGCCTCCCAAATACTGGGTTTCAAGGCATGCATCACCATGCTCACCGAAAAAAATCCTTTTTTTTTTTTAAGATTTATTTATTATTATGTGTAGGTACACTGTCACTGTAGCCACACCAGAAGAGGGCGTCAGATCTCATTATAGATGGTTGTGAGCCACCATGTGGTTTCTGGGATTTGAACTCAGGACCTTCAGAAGAACAGTCAGTGCTCTTAATCGTTGAGCCATCTCATCAGCCCGAAAACATCCTTTTAATCCGTTAATTTATTTAAAGTTTTTTTTTTTTACACATTTTTATTTACGGAGGGGGCGGGGCCAGAGGACAGCTTGCAGGAGTCAATTTTTCCACGCAGACTGTGAGGCTCGGCAGCGAGAGCCCTCATCCACGGAGCCATTTCACCAGACCCCCGTTTCCCCATTTTAGTCCTTCTCATCTAAGCAAGCCTTTGCCCTGTACTAGATGAGCAGCTGCTGCTCCTCCTGTGAGGGCCCCTGTGTCCGAGGAGCGGATCGAGGGTTTCACCGAGAAAGCAAAACGCCCAGTCACGTCCTTCATTTCTTTTCTTTGCCCTCCAAACTTTCCATATTCTTTCTCTTGCCCCCCTCTTCCTCTTTTCACACATCATAGAACCCCTCATTTCAAAGTGTGCAATACAGTCGTCTTTAAATATTTGTAGTGTTCTGCAGTGATAACTATCGTACAATTGCAGACCGCTTTCATCACCGCCAAGGAGATGCCATATCCAAATCACTGCTTCCATCTTCCCTTCTCCTGGGGGCTCCTGAAAACCGCTATCTCTCCCTCCCTCCCTCCCTCCCTCCCTCCGTCCCTCCCTCCCTCCCTCTTTCTCATTTTTGAGACTAAGCTACTTTCTATCTCTATGGGTTCCTTGATCTGGAGGTTTCGTAGAATAAAATCATTTAGTAAGGTGACATTTCGTGCCTGGATTTTGTCTCTTAGTTTTGTGCTTCCAAGGTTCTGAGCTGTAGCTTGCAGACACGCCGTTCCTTCCGGGCGAAGAGCATTCCGTCCTGGGGATTCTCAGCCAGTGCATCAGCCACACACATGGTGCACACACGCTCACGGAGGCAAACACGCATACATGTAAATAATTATAAATACATAAATAAATAAATATCTTAAAAACGTTTGAGGGGTCACGGTCTTGCTGCCCAGCCCTGGCTGGCACACATTACACACGTGCGCGTGACGGAGCAGAGCCGTGTGCCGGTCTTGTGCCGAGTTAACTCAGCTTGTAGACTCTGCTGTGCATCTGCTTGTTTTATCAGCTCATTTGCTACAACTGGGGGAAGGCGGGAAGGGACTTAGCATGTTCTTTATATAAGATAGCGTCAATCGCAGTCGGATGCTTTTGCTGCTGGTGGGAGCCTCCAGTCCAAGGGTGCGTAGAAGCGCTGAGGTTCTGGAACGGCGCAGGCGCAGTGCGTCGCGTCTTTTCCCAGTACGGACCTTGGCAGCTGTTGGTTTTTTTTTTTTTTTTTTTTTTTTGGTTTTTCGAGACAGGGTTTCTCTGTGTAGTCCTGGCTGTCCTGGAACTCACTCTGTAGACCAGGCTGGCCTCGAACTCAGAAATCCACCTGCCTCTGCCTCCCAAGTGCTGGGATTACAGGCGTGCGCCACCACCGCCCGGCTTCAGCTGTTGGTTTTGTAGACGCCCCTCACCCTTTTCCTTTGATTTGTCATTCATTCATTCATTCATTCATTCACTCATTCATTCACTGTGGTCCTTGGAGCAGCCCCTGCATGTGCTAGGCAAGCACAAGACCTATACATGATACCCCCTGCCCAAAAAGATTTGATTCCTCTTTGTTATGGTATTTTTCTTTGTTTTTTTTTTTTTTTCCTTTTCTTTAAATCATGAATTTGTCATGTCTGTTCTATACAGCTGTAGAGACGATCAGTGCTTTTGTTTGTTTGTTTTTAATCGTATTACCACGAGGTGTTACTACGTTGACAGATTTTTAAGGTTAAACCAACTTCCGCCTTCCTAGAATCCTACTAGATCCTCCCGGCAGCCATTCTTATGCACTGCGAGATTCCAGCCATTCTTTATCTCTACCTCCCAGGCAGGGAGTGGGGGGCACCGTGACAGAGATGACAAAGGTAACAGAGATGAGAATAGACAAAATGCATGACTGACATGCATGCAAATGTCATAATGGAAAATGATTGCATGTGATTAATATATACTAATTAATTAAATACTAATTAATATATACTAATTAATACTTATACTAATAAAAAGTAAAGCACAGTTGGTAAAGTCTGATGACCTGAGTTCGATCCCCAGGACCCACATGGTGGAAGGAGAGAACTGACTCCCCCAGGCTGTCCTATAACCTCTGTGGTATGCATGCGTGCAACACACTCTCTCTCTCTCTCTCACCAAATAAAGCAGCAAAAAAGACAAAATAATTGTTTTTTTTTCCAACACACACCTGCCTGGGTTTTACTGCTGTGAACAGACACCAAGACCAAGGCAACTCTCATAAAGACAATATTTAATTGGGATTGGCTTCCAGGTTCTGAGGTTCAGTCCATTATCATCAAGGCGGGAACGTGGCAGCATCCAGGCAGGCATGGTGCAGGAGGAGCTGAGAGTTCTACATCTTCATCTGAAGGCTGCTAGCAGAATACTGACTTCCAGGCAGCTAGGATGAGGGTCTTAAAGTCCACACCTACAGTGACACACCTACTCCAACAAGGCCACACCTACTCCAATGAGGCCACACCATCTAATAGTGCCACTCCCTGGACTGAGCATATACAAACCTTCACGGTATGCTATAACTCAAATATATAGGTGCACTTTTCAAAACAGCTTGCTTTGTATGTGTAAGATAAGTTTCTTATATAGCCTCTTGCTATTCCTAGTTTTTGGTTGCTACAGTTTTTAAAATCAATGATCATTCTTCTTCATCGTCATTTTCTACTGATGGCAATCTGCTCTCTCCTAGGACATCTTCCACACAACTTTCTGCTGCCGCTGAGGCTGGGGCGTCAGCCGTGATCTGCTGACAGTGCTTCTGGGTATGGGTCCTTCACTGTGTCGCTCACTCGATCTCTCTGTTCCCTTTTCCCAAGCACCCTTTGAATTTTGTTAAAGCGTGTCTTTGAAGGCTGCCCCACCAGCACCAGCATGTTGACACACGATTTTGTCATCAAACTCTGTCAGAACCCAGAAGGCATCACTTGACATTTTTTAGAATTCAGTATTGTTGGAAAGTTTGATGTTCCTTGGATTTTCTTGTCTGGCAGATGACATTTTATTCTCTGTACAGAAAAAAAAACTTTTAGGATTTTTTTTTCCCCAAAACGCACCTGCCTGCTTCACTTCAAGGCATTTAAAAAAAAAAAAAAAAAAAAGATCCAGAGAGTGTTCCCACAGTAGCAAGTGCTGCATGTAAGTTTTGTGTTTTCCTTTTTCTAGGTTTCTCTTGCTTCGCACTGGGACCCTTCTGATATGAAGGCAGCACAGTTCCTCTACCCTGGCTTATTTTCTTCTATCGCTTCCTAGTGTCTCTCCCTGTTCCTTTCTCTGCAACTTCCAGCACAGAGTGGACTGCTGCTCTAGGCCTCATGCTGGTCTTCAGTGCAGGGTTTGAGGCGGGGCTTTCTAAATGCGCATCAGGCCCCTCAGGCACCTCAGGCACCACAGGCCCCTCAGGCCCCTCAGCTTTGCAATGCATCAGGCACCTCAGCTACTTTGCCCTTCTCTTAGGTGCCTCTTGCCTGGCTAGTCCCTGAGCACTGAACTCTCCAGTCTCCCGCCCCAAACACTCTCCACATTCAGGTCTTCCTTCCTGGGGAGCCAGGTTAAAATCCCAGCATTTCCCTACCCGGTGTTCTGAAGCCTAACCAAACCCCACGACTTTCCTTTCGTTTTCTTAGTCTTCGGATTCCACTTTCCATTTCCTCTGGTTGAACTCAGTGCCTTGCAGATCCACAAGACACATTTGATATTCACCCCAAATCCCTTCCCACCTCCGTGCTCCACCTACCTCTGGTCCTGTGTCAGCAATTGACCAGACGCCCAGCAGTCTCCCAAGCAGGCTGGAAGTTTCTGTGCACTCCTGACACTCACACTCCACTCCACGTGACCTGTTCCACGGCAGGGGCTTTTCAGAACTCTTGCCCCATTCTTCACTGTCCTCTCCCCTTGACCTTTGTCATTCTTCGAGTGAAAAATGAGGGAGGAAGAAAAAGAGGGAGGGAAGGAGAGGAGATGGAAAGAAGACAAGAGACAGGTAGGTCTTGAGACAGAAAAGGCTGCCAGTGGGTCTTTGGTCAATAAATATGTGGGCCGGGGATGTAGCTCAGGCAATAGTGTTTATCTGACATGCGCGAAGTCCTGGGTCTTATATCTAGCCTGCTTAAAACGGGGACATGATGACATATGTTCTAACTGGACCATTCATAAATTCCTGCAGGAGGTTCAACAGGTCAAAGTCATCTCTGGTTACATGACAAGTTTGGGGCCAGTCTAGGATGCATGACACCCTATTTTGAAATAATAACTTTTTGTGAGGTGGAGGTACCGATTTGACATAAGTCATAGTCAAAGCTGGCCTTAAAGAGGAAAAGCAGCCAGGGGGTACACATGGAGGACAGAAGCCAGAGGGAGGGAAATGAAGGGCTGTCAGGTCACTGTGTATGGCTACTTAGCCCCTGGTGCCCGGACTCTATCTGTTCAAGGCTTCCTTATGTCCCATGGGGCCAGAACTGAGACACAGAGGAAGCCCGGGCCTGGGGTGTTGTATAAGTAAGAGGACGGTTCAGATCTGGGAATGCAACTCTTGGATTCTTTCTGCAGAGTTGGAGGAGGTGTTGGGTGGCAGAGGCGGGAGCATTCGTTAAAGAATGACGGCCTAGGCTGTAATCCGTTAAGACAAGACTGTGGGATATGCCGGGCGTGGTGGCGCACGCCTATAATCCCAGCACTCTCGGGAGGCAGAGGCAGGCGGATTTCTGAGTTCAAGGCTAGCCTGGTCTACAGAGTGAGTTCCAGGACAGCCAGGGCTACACAGAGAAACCCTGTCTCAAAAAAAAAAAAAAAAAAAAGGCAAGACCGTGGGATAGAACCTGAGGTGGGGGTTGGCGCCATACAGCCTTAAGGAGAAGTCTGACCTCCCCAGCAAACTTGGGTTCTAGGTCTTAACGCCTGGAGAATGACTGCAGCAGTTAGGCACATCTACGAAATACCTCCACAGCAGCACTAAAATGATACTTGATTAAATGGCTGTGCTGTTTAACGCTATGATACCAATACTACCTCAGTCCAGCTGATGTGAAAACCAGCCTCCATAATGCAGCGAGAAACAGGATTCTGCGCCCTGCGGAAGAGGAAACGGCAGTGCCATACTGTGACTCACCTTCTCGAATAGAATTTGAACTATTTCCGGAGACTTAGCAGCTGGTTTGAGCACTGGTTGGAACTGGTTTCAGACAGCTTTGTTGGGTGGTTTCAGGATCTGGCAAGTAGCACAAACGGAGATTCAGAATTTGTTTGTGGCATTTAAATTTTAACAGGGATCCCAAAGGACAGTCCTGTAGGTAAGTCATGGCATTTGACATAGCCCCGAACTCACAGTCCTTTTGTATTGGGATTCCAGGCTTGTGCTGCCCTGCCCAGCAAATTTCTTATCAGAGTTACAGCTGATCTTACGAGATGCATCCATTCATAGGTGTGGCAGGCAGTAGAGATAACCGTGTGGCACCCGGGAATCCAGAGGGCACCGCGACACCTCAGGCCGAATGGAGGAACCGTCAGCGCTGGGCGGGGACCTTCTCCAGAAATTGACACTCCTGGAAGGAGGCTGCTAGGATTCACACGCACACACACACACACACACACACACACACACACACACAGAGAGAGAGAGAGAGAGAGAGAGAGAGAGAGAGAGAGAGAGAGAGAGAGAGAGAATCTCCAGTACAGGCTGGGAGACAGCAGCCAAGTCACTTCCTACCCTGGGTCACGGTTTCAGTCTGTCTGTGACCCTGATGATAATCAACATTTACAGTGTGTGCGTTACGCTTTCACCCTTCACCTAATAAACACACTGAGTGGTCTGAGAGGAGGGGCTGGGAGCGAGTGGTCTCTGAACCCAGTAGGAGGGCTGTGGCTTCTAGCTTCTGTAAACATCTGGATGCAGGCAGATGTGTGGGCAGAGGGCATGTATACCCTTCTAAAGCTTCCAGGGCACCCCTCCTCTCTCTAAGCCCCTATTTGTTGTTCAGCAGGAGATTTAGATTGTTAGCACGGATAACACACGGAGCCGTGTGAGCGTGGGAATATGTCGCCGAGAGGTGGAACAATTGGCCAGGCATGTGTGCGGCCTGGGGTGCTATCTCAGCCCTGGGAGGAGAAAAGAAATCCTACACGACCCTGGGACCCAAAGGCCTGGCACTGCTGATGAGAACAGGAAGGTTCCTGTCCGCTGTGAGCCCAGGCTGAGCTACACTGAGGACAACTGGTTCCGTTTCCACAGACGGTTATGGATGCAAGTGGCCTGTGAAGGGACAAAATAAATGACGTCCTATGCATTTTTTTTAAAAAAAATTATTACATTTAGAGTGTGTTTTTATGTGTATGTATGTGCTATGTGTGTGTCGTGTATGTTGTATTGTGTGTGTTTGTGGCATATGTATGTATTGTGTGTGTATGTGTTGTGTGTGTACATGTGCTGTGTGTGTATGTGGTGTATGTGTATTTGCGAGAACACGTGTGTATGTGTATGTATATGTGCAATTGCACATATATATATATATATATATATGTCAGGTCCAAAGGAGATTCCGATATGGAGGTTAGAGGACAACTCTTAGAACCCAGTTCTTCCTCTACCAGGAATTAAACTCAAGTCATGAGGCTTGGGAGGGTGGAGCATCTTTTCCTGCTGACCCATCTTGCCAGCCCAACAGGTTCTGTGAACAGGGACAAAGCCACACTTTATAAGGCCCTTATTAAGGGCTGGAGAGATGGCTCAGAGCTTAAGAGCAATAGTTGCTCTTCCAGAGGTCCTGAGTTCAATTCCCAGCAACCATAAGGTGTCTCACAGCCATCTGTAATGGATTCTAGTGTGCTGAAAACAGCATACTCTTATACACAAGTATACTCATGAACATAAATATAAATATGCATAAAACAAACAGATAGATCTTAAGAAACCTTACTAACCTGCCCAAACCCCTTTTTTGTTTGTTTGCTTGTTTTTGTTAGCCCAGGCTGGTCTTGGATTAATATGAGCTGAGGATGACTTTGAACTTCTGATCCTCTTACCTTGAATCCTGTGATTTATAGATACTTACTTGCCCTGCTATTTATGGTATTGAGAAATGAATCTATGGTCTTGTGCATAGTAGGCAGACGACACTCTGCCATTTAAGGTCTATCCTTAGCTAAGAACTCTTTTAATCTTAAGAAACACACCTATAGACATAAAGCTATTAGGAAAATGCTGGAGGGGCTAGGGTGTCACCCAGGGGTATAGGGAATCCTAAAGATGCAAAGAGCCCTGGTCTAATCCACAGCTGCGAATAAAATCATGGAGGGAGAAGGTAAGGGCAAGAAGGGAGAGGCAGGAGCAGGAAGGAGAGAAAGTAGAAGAGGACACACCGAGCAAGGCACAGAGAGCGCTGGCCACTTGTCTTGGATCTCCCAGCTCGAGAACTCGAAGGTCCGTGAGCCCAGCAGCTCACCTATGGCTCTTCGCTCATGGCCGCTCTCAGTGACATCTCCGCTCTCAATGAATGACGTCACCGCAAACGCTTGTCCTTGCTGGATTTTGGCTAGAGAGTTAGGGCTGCCTTCACTCATTTGCGTCTCAGGGGTGCTGCATCAGTTTCCTAAAGAGCCCGAGCCACTTGTCCGGCATCCCTGTGCTCACGACAGTGTCACTGGCATTCGATGTCCAGTTGACTCTCAGCCCCCTCCTCTCCCACATTCTTGCCTTTGATTTTGTTTGTTAGTTCTCCGTAGCCCTGGCTGGCCTGGGACTTCCTAGGTAGACCCAGCTGGGCTTAAACTCACAGAGATCCACCTGCCTCTGCCTCTTGAATGCTGTTACTAACAGCACATACCACCCTGCCCAGTGACTCCTGAGTTTTTAAATATTGATCTTTGTTGAGGTTGGAGTTTATTTTACTAAGTATTTTTATGTCCAACTTAGGAAACTACCTTAAAACCAAAACCCAAACAGAAATGATGCCCCGTCTCCTGTGTTGTCCCAGCTCTTGAGGTTACCAGAGAGACGTATGTGGGAAAGGAAAGAACGGGGAAGTTCAGGCTTGGGTCAGCAGAATCTTCCAGATGTTTTTTTCGGGCATCATAGAATGCATTAGCCTTCTCTGGAACATTTTTATGAGAGGGGAAGTCTGAAGTCTTTTTTCAGGAAAATGGATCCTGCTCTCGGACAGGATGCTCACTGCTTTGTCTGTGTGCTATCGGACATAGCTGTCTTCGGATGGTTCATGTCCTAGGGGTGGGTGTGGCAAGAAGTCAGGAGAGCCTGGAGAGGGGGGGCTAGGGTCTGAGGGAAGGAATGCGATGACGCGTATGAAGCGGACATGCCTATACAGCCCCAGGCTCGGTGCAGACAGACACCCGGCAAAGCCCTCTGAGCTCCCTCTGGGAGATGCAGACTTCTGATAGGGCAAAAGGCACCGGGTGTGTACAGCACAGGCAGACGAGGAGCGTGCCAAGTCGGGCTGTGACTTGAAATTCCCCAGACTTAAGCAACTGTCCCTCCTAATTTGTCCCATACCTCTCTCCTTTTACCAAGCATGCTCCCCACCCCCCACCCCCCAACATTTGTGTTGGAACTTTAGACCTACCCACACCCGCCACTAGACAATGCTGTTTACATAATGTGACAAGGTCACACAAACAGGGTCACAGAGGTGGGGCTTAGAGCCAACACCTTGAAAGTGGGGGGGCGGGGGTAGGCTCTGCTGTTTTAATTTTGAGATAAGGTCTCAGTTTTGTAGCTCAGACCTGACTCGAGTTTTCAATCCTCCTGCCTCAGCCTCCTCTGGGCTGGGATTATGTGATAGCAAATTAATCCTCTCCAGTGAGAATTTACTCCAATTATGTAGGGAATAATAAGGAAAAAAAACCAAACCTCTTTAATAACAGTACAAGTCTGGTTCTGGCTAATACCCAAAGAGAAACCGGACCCTGAACAGAAATCCCTTATGGCTTATATAAATGAGCTGCCTTTGGGCTCACAGCCCCACACTTTGGACAATTAAGCACATTTACACTTTGGGTAATTACACTTTGGGCAATTAAGCACATTTTACAGAGTCAGGAAATGGCAAGTTTGGACACTTTAGACACATAGGAGATTTAAGTAAGGTATTGTCACAGTTATCTGAAACAAGCTCAATTTTTTTCTTAGGGGCATCTGTTAACCAAGGTCATTCTGCCTGCCTGGCAGAATTACACTCTTTCAAATAAAAGGCACAAGACTTAATGGACCAATAGAAGCCAACGCCATCTATGACCCTTCCCAGTGGAGGCAAAACTCCTTTGGCTAAGTTTTACTTACACGTAACTTAATATAAGCACGTTTATTGGTAAACCCTCTACAGCAGTCTGACTTCCACTTCATGTTCAACCACAAGTGTGTGCCACCACACTCCATAAATCTTTACTTTGGAGGGGGAGAGTCTGGTCTTGAAAACATAGGGGTGTCTGAGTCATGTGATTACGTTGCATGTTGGGCAGAGGGGGAACCAGTAGAGAGGTGGAGACAGCCATGTTTGAGCTGGTTCCTGGACTGCAGCCTTCCTCAGGGTTAGGAAATGGTGGGCAGTATTCCCCAGCCTGAGGTAACTGATAGACATCCTGTTTCCCCCCACCCTCTGCCTGGTCCTCCCCCCCAACCTCCCTGAAGATGGCTGGGGCTGAGGGGCTGAGGGGCTGAGCCCACCAGGGCCAGGAGTGTTCCTAGTCTGAGCTCTTCTCTGAGCCTTCTCTGGGGCAAGGGCCACAGCCTCCTGACTGAGTCAGACATCCCTTCTCCGGGCTTCTCTTCCCACACATCCTCAGCTGCGGTTCCTCTGATTGCTGTTTACCTCTGGCTTTGTTTACAGTTCTTGAACATCCTCATTATTGTCTTGAGTTATTACCAGGATCTTACCATGAATGTAACTTACCTTTCTTTCTTTGTCCCACACGTGTCTCCCCCCCCCTCCTTTCATTTTCCCTCTCTCCATCTCTCCACCCCACCCTCTTCTGTAATGGTTTGGTAGAAATGAAGGTGCTCAATAGAGTTACTTGTTTCTCTCAATCTGACTGTCAGGCTATGAAAAACATGGACCCCAGAGGAACAGGAACTTCCCTGGGAATCTCATGTTGGAAGAAGGAAAAGGAACCAACCAGAGAGGGAACTTGTCTCCCAGAAAGAGATCTCACACATTCTAACAACTTGCCAGACCACCTTACAGGATGAGACAGAAGCCCAGACAAGGATGGGCCAGGGATGGGGGACCGCACCTGGACTGCGCCTGCCAACAGGTGCAATTCCTTAGCCCTCTGTTAACTCTAATCTGACTTCAGGACTCTTCAGACAACTTGGATTCTTGTCTCTGTTCCCAGTGTGGGCACATTGACTAAGTCTCCTTATTCTGCTTTTCACTACTATTTTTACTCTTTTAATTGGGTGGCAAGTCCTGGCTTGGAGCACCAGCTGTGCCCCAAGCTTGATAACAAAATGAAGGGACAAGGATGCATTTTGGGGGTGACGGACACTTGCAGTGAGCTAGCCCCAGATGGAGAGGAAAGACAATGGTTCATAGAAGCTATCAGAGTCATTTTACTCCAAGGTAGTTTTCGACCTTTTCCACTCCAGTGGGCACCAACACTTTTCTTGGTTGTCTTCCTTCTCCTCCTTCTTCCAGTCTGGAACTCAAAACTATATGTAGACCAGGCTGGCCTCAAGCTAACAGAGATCCACCTGCCTCTGCATCCAGAGTGCTGGGATCGAGGGTGTGTGCCCCCACACCTGGCCCCTCATCTCCTCTTTTACTTCTACTTGGTGAAGCAGAAAAACAAATTTGAACTGTGCCTTGGATTCCTGAGAAAACCTGACCCTTGGAGAGTCTCTCTCCCTACGAGGGCATTTACCTTCCTGTTTGCTTCCGACTCTTTTGAGCCCTTCGGGGTCACTGCTGTTTGGTGACTGGCTTTATCTTTTGAGATTCTTCTGTTGAACAATATTGGGCTATTATTGTTTAAAAACAAAAACAGAACCACAGTGACCATGACAGTGGAGGAGAGAGAGCTCTTGAAGAAGTTGAAAACCTGACTGTAAGCCAGGCTGTGTTGGCACACGCCTTTAATCCCAGCACTTGGGAGGCAGAGGCAGGAAGATCTCTGAGTTCAAGGCTAGCCTGGTCTATAAGAGATTTCTGGGACACCAGGACTACACAGAAAAACCCCATCTGGAAAAACCAAAAGAAAAAAGAAGAAGAAGAAGAAGAAGAAGAAGAAGAAGAAGAAGAAGAAGAAGAAGAAGAAGAAGAAGAAGAAGAAGAAGAAGAAAACCCAGCTATAACTCAAAGACTGCAGAGACAGGAAGACATTGTTCACCGCGGCACAGTTAGGTCTCCTTTGTGAGGTGCTTGTGTTTCCCCTGCTAAAACAAGTATATTTTAATCCTTCCAGAGTAGGCCTGTCAGAGCTACAGGATCGTGGCTTGGTTTCCTCAGGCTTTGAGTTCTGACTTCCTAGACTGAGGAGTGTCTTAAAGGGAAATGTCTGTTAATCTAACAATAATGTTATTGTAAACCAGGCCGATCTGGATGCTCCCTCGTTTGAGCAAATTTGAAGTTCTGTTTAATTATTTGGGCCATCTGCTGTGTGGCAGGAAGGTTTGTGGTTGAGAGACGGGGTGCTGAGGAGATCTCTGCTGTGATTTATGAACCATGAAAACCCCAAGGCGTTACTAGTCGGGCATCTCCAGGGAGCCTTGCAGCCAGCTAGTCTTTATAAACCTGGTGTGGCTTCAAGGATAAGCGAGTGGTGTTGCAAAAATCATATCTATGTATGTCCTAAGTGGGTATATGATTATCTATCTGTAACTACATCTATCTATCATCTTCTGATGATTTAAAACTTAAATCATTTCATTGGTACTGTTGGATCTTTCTGTTTTTACATTTATGTATTTTCTTATTTATCTAAATCTGCTCTTTCTTCAACACAAATTTTGACCAAGGAGAAAGAAATACAAGATGGCTGGAGAGATAACTGGGCGGTAAAGAGCCTCTGCCATTCTTTCCGAGACTGAGCCAGGCTCCCAGACCAACACCAGGCAGCTCACCGCCACCTGTAACCCAGCTCCAGGGCTCTGACACCCCCTTTTGGCTTTTGAATGAAACACACACACACACACACACACACACACACACACACACACACATACACACACACTTTAAAATAAAATTGAAATTATAAAAATAATTAAAATAGATGAAGAGCTTACAGGAAGGAGCTAATGCACCCCATCCCATTCCAATAGAAACATAAATCTTGCTAGAGAGAGGGAGAGGGAGAGGGAGAGGGAGAGGGAGAGAGAGAGAGAGAGAGAGAGAGAGAGAGAGAGAGAGAAATAGCTCACCCTTAGAGTAAAAACCCCACAGTTTGAAAATAAGATCTATTTAATTTTATAAATGTTCTAATATACAGACACCAGTGTTAAGACTAAAACCTAATTCCTGTGCCTAAAGCAACGAAATGTTTTTTAAGACATTGTTTTGTTTTTTTGTGAGGAACATAAGATTTTGCGGTCTGTTTTTGTTTTCTGCTATTTATGCTTCAGACTTCTGGATCCTTCGGAGATTGTTGCAACAAGGTTAAAGTTCATTTACATGTCTGTGCTGACTGCTTTTAAATGGCTTCGTTTTGGTTTTAGTACTTTGATGGCCTACGTCTCTGCCCCTAGAACCATGTCTAACACCCGTGCCTAAGCTAGCTTGCATGTAAAGCTTACAGAGGTCATACATGTGAGGGTCATACATGGGACAAGGGCTGCTGCTCAGCACAGAGCCTCTCAGCAGCCAGCGATGGCTGCAGGAGAGACAACAGGCTGCAGCCTGCCAGAGCCACCGTGGGAACAACAGGCATCACCGGCCAGAACATGCCCTGTTCCCATAGGTCATGGGCCAGGCTGAGTGGCCTGAGTTAATCCCCCTGTAGATAATAAGATGCAAGGAAGCTCTGAGCTAAGCCCACAGAGGATAAAAACAACACAAGCCCCAGGAGAGCACACTGGAGAGATTATAGGGGGCTAATAAGAAAATTCCTTTTTGATTTTTAAATGTGCTTATTTTAATTTTATGTATGTGACTGTTTTGCATACGTGTATTTATGTGCGACACATGCATGCAATGCCCACATTGACCAGAACAAATGTTGGCATCCAAAGACCAGTTTTGCAAATCGGCTCCAAACTCAGGTGTCACACCTAAGTGTCAGCTGTTGCTATGACTACCTCGTACCTTCCCAGAAGCCCACTTCCCACATGACCTGCGAACAGATTACGGACAGATTACATCACATCACAGCATAGTTCCCCACTTTCACCCCGTTTATTAAAAGATAAAGAGGTATGGGAATATGTTCTGGGGGGGTGTGGTGAGGTGTGGGGGAAGGGGTGCCTCAGCGGGCCCATGCCAAGGCACCCCTTCCCCCTGAAGGACCAGCCACAGGACGGTCTAGTATAGAACAGAGTTTATCCAGGGCATGGGGAGGGGAGTTAAGGGGGTAGTAGAGGCAGAGGAAGGCAGAGAGAAGGACAGAGTAGAGAAGTAGAGGCCGGCCATGACCTTGTGGAGAAAGGGGAAGGGAGACGAGCCCAGGAGGGCAAAGAGAAGCAAACAGGAAACAGGAGTAAGAGAGAGAGAGAGAGAGAGAGAGAGAGAGAGAGAGAGAGAGAGAGAGAGAGAGAGAGGAGGGGAAGCAGCCCCTCACAGTGGGCCAGGCCTACCTGGCTGTTGCTAGGGAATTGTGGGGAGGAGCACACCTGGCTGTTGCCAGGTAACTGTGGTGGGTTCTCAGAGCCAAACCCTGGTTCTCTGCAAGGACGGCAGGTTCTCTTCACCTCTGAGCCATCTCTCCGGCCCCTAGAAAATTCTTCCCATTAGCACATTTGGCCCTAACGTTCCTTTTTAAAAACAACCTTTAGAACCGATAGAACCTTTCATGTTGTATCAGATGGAACTTGCTAATGTTTTTTCAGTGTTCACCTGGCATCTGTTAAAAATAGGTAATGACGGGGCTTTGAACATTCTCTCTTATCCTCTGTAAAAAGATTTCAGTATACATAAGGTATAACATTGAACTTTAAAATGTCCTAAAGGGGGCTGGAGAGATAGATCAGTGGTTAGGAGCACTGACTGCTCTTCTGAAGATTCTGACTTCAAATCCCAGCAACCACATGGTGGCTCACAACCATCTGTAATGAGATCTGACGCCCTCTTCTGGTATGTCTGAAGACAGCTACAGTGTACTTACATATAATAATAAATAAATCCTTAGCCGGGCAGTGGTTGCGCACGCCTGTAATCCTAGCACTTGGGAGGCAGAGCCAGGCGGATTTCTGAGTTCGAGGCCAGCCTGGTCTACAGAGTGAGTTCCAGGACAGCCAGGACTACACAGAGAAACCCGGTCTTGAAAAACCAAATGAATGAATGAATGAATGAATGAATGAATAAATAAATAAATCCTTAGGCTGGAGCAAGCAGGGCCGACCAGATGGAGCAGAGGTCCTGAATTCAAATTCCCAGCAACCACATGATGGCTCACAACCATCGGTACAGCTACAGTGTACTCATATACATTAAATAAATAAAGAAATCTTTAAAAAGGATGTTAAAAATTTCCATATAAACCATATAGCTAAGGAATACATGGATAGGTGTGTTCACTCTTTAAAACAAAAAAGCATTTTGTAACTGTAGACATGAGACATACTTGTACAGGTCTGTTTGTAATAACTAGTGCTGTTTCCTAGCATGGGTGCTTTTGAAACCTCAAAGCCCACCCCAGTGACACACTCCCTCCAGTGAGGCCACACCCACTCAAACAAGGCCACACCTCCTAATCTTTGTAATCCTTGCAAACTGTTAAACTCCCTTGTGACCAAGCATTCAAATAGATGAGCCTATGGGGCTCATTCTTATTTAGACCACCACACCTGCTCTCAGTCTGGCATAGCAACGGAATAGTTACCGCAAGGATCTGTGTGATTCCTCACAGGGCACAACGTTTGTTAGGGTCGTCCATGTTGTAGCCTGAACTACTTTATTCCTTTTTTTTTTTTTTTTTTTTTTTTTTTTAATTTTATTTTCTATATTCTATGTTTACATTCCAAAGGCTTTCCCCTTTCCCAGTTCCCACCCACCATAGTTCCCATAGTTCCTCTCCCCCCCATCTGTTCCCCATTAATTCCCCCTCCCCCCTCGGTTTCTTTACTAAACTGGAAGCAATCTTTACAGGCCCAGGGTCCTCTCCTTTCTTCTTCTTGGGAATCATTTGACTTGCTATTTGTGTCTTGAGTATTTAGGGCTTCTGGGCTCATTAATATCCACTTATCAGTGATTGCATTTCAGGTGCATTCTTTTGTGATTGGGTTAATTCACTCAGGATGATATTTTCCAGGTCTAACCATTTACCTACAAATTGCATGAATTCATTATTTTTAATTGCTGTGTAGTATTCCATTGTATAAATATACCACATTTTCTGTATCCATTCCTCCTTTGAGGGATATTTGGGCTGCTTCCAATTTCTGGCTATTATAAACAAGGCTGCTATAAACATAGTGGAGCATGTGTCCTTATTGCATGCAGGGGAATCCTCTGGGTATATGCCCAGGAGTGGTATGCCAGGGTCCTCTGGAAGTAACATGCCCAATTTTCTGAGGAACCGCCAAACTGATTTCCAGAGCGGTTTTACCATTTTGCAATCCCACCAACAGTGGAGGAGTGTTCCTCTTTCTCCACATCCTCGCCAGCACTTGTTGTCTCTTGAGTTTTTAATCTTAGCCATTCTGACTGGTGTGAGGTGGAATCTCAGGGTTGTTTTGATTTGCATTTCCCTGATGACTAATGATGTTGAACATCTTTTAAGGTGTTTCTCGGCCATCCGAATTTCTTCTGGTGAGAATTCTTTGTTTAGCTCTGTGCCCCATTTTTTGATAGGGTTATTTGGTTCTTTGCGGTCTAACTTCTTGAGTTCTTTGTATATATTGGATATTAGCCCTCTGTCGGATGTGGGGTTGGTGAAGATCTTTTCCCACTTTGTTGGTTGCCGTTTTGTCCTTCTGACAGTGTCCTTTGCTTTGCAGAAACTTTGTAATTTTATGAGGTCCCATTTGTCGATTCTTGATCTTAGAGCATAAGCTATTGGTGTTCTGTTCAGGAACTTTTCCCCTGTGCCCAAGTCCTCCAGGGTCTTCCCAAGTTTCTTTTCTAATAGTTTCAGTGTGTCTGGTTTTATGTGGAGGTCCTTGATCCACTTGGAGTTGATCTTAGTACAAGGAGATAAGAGTGGGTCAATTCGCATTCTTCTGCATGTTGACCTCCAGTTGAACCAGCACCATTTGTTGAAAAGGCTATCTTTTTTCCACCGGATGGTTGTGGCTCCTTTATCAAAGATCAAGTGACCATAAGTCTGTGGGTTAATTTCTGGGTCTTCAATCCTATTCCATTGATCTACCTGCCTGTTGCTGTACCAATACCATGCAGTTTTTAACACAATTGCTCTGTAGTACTGCTTGAGGTCAGGGATATTGATTCCCCCAGAAGTCCTTTTATTGTTGAGAATAGTTTTAGCTATCCTGGGTTTTTTGTTGCTCCAGGTGAATTTGAGAATTGCTCTTTCTAGATCTATGAAGAATTGATTTGGGATTTTGATGGGGATTGCATTGAATCTGTAGATTGCTTTTGGCAAGATGGCCATTTTTACTATATTGATCCTGCCAATCCAGGAGCAAGAAATATTTTTCCATCTCCTGAGGTCTTCTTCGATTTCTTTCTTCAGGGACTTGAAGTTCCTGTCATACAGATCTTTCACTTGTTTGGTTAGAGTTACGCCAAGGTACTTTATGTTGTTTGTGGCTATTGTGAAGGGTGTTATTTCCCTAACTTCTTTCTCAGCCTGCTTGTCCTTTGAGTACAAGAAGGCTACTGATTTGCTTGAGTTAATTTTATAACCAGCCACGTTGCTGAAGTTGTTTATCAGCTGTAGAAGTTCTCTGGTGGAGTTTTTTGGATCGCTTAAGTAGACTATCATATCATCTGCAAATAATGATACTTTGACTTCTTCCTTTCCAATTTGTATCCCTTTGACTTCCTTATGTTGTCTGATTGCTCTCGCTAGAACTTCAAGTACTATATTGAAAAGATATGGAGAGAGAGGACAGCCTTGTCTAGTCCCTGATTTTAGTGGAATTGCTTCAAGTTTCTCTCCATTTATTTTGATGTTGGCTACTGGTTTGCTGTAGATTGCTTTTACTATGTTTAGGTATGGGCCTTGAATTCCTGCTCTTTCCAAGACTTTTAGCATGAAAGGATGCTGAATTTTGTCAAATGCTTTTTCAGCATCTAATGAGATGACCATGTGGTTTTTTTCTTTTAGTTTGTTTATGTAGTGGATTACATTGATGGATTTCCGTATATTGAACCATCCCTGCATTCCTGGAATGAAGCCTACTTGATCATGGTGAATGATCGTTTTGATATGCTCTTGGATTCGGTTGGCAAGGATTTTATTTAGTATTTTCGCATCTATATTCATAAGAGAAATTGGCCTGTAGTTCTCTTTCTTTGTTGGATCTTTTTGTGGTTTAGGTATCAGCGTAATTGTGGTTTCGAAGAATGAGTTGGGCAGTGTCCCTTCTGTCTCTATTTTGTGGAATAGTTTGAAGAGTATTGGTGTTAAGTCTTCTTTGAAGGTCTGGTAGAATTCTGCACTAAAACCATCTGGTCCCGTACTTTTTTTGGTTGGGAGGCTTTCTATAACCCCTTCTATTTCTTTAAGGGTTATGGGACTGTTTAGCTGGTCTACTTGATGCTGATTTAATTTTGGTATTTGGTATCTGTCTAGGAAATTGTCCATTTCCTCCAGATTCTCCAGTTGTTTTGAGTATAGGCCTTTGTAGTAGGATCTGATGATCTTTTGAATTTCCTCTGTTTCTGTTGTTATATCCCCCTTTTCATTTTTAATTTTGTTAATTTGGATATACTATCTCTGTGCCCTTTGGTTAGTCTAGCTAAGGGCTTATCTATCTTGTTGATTTTCTCGAAGAACCAGCTCTTGGTTTTGTTGATTCTTTGTATGGTTCTCTTTGTTTCTGCTTGATTGATTTCAGCCCTTAGTTTGATGATTTCCTCTCTTCTACTCCTCCTGGGTGAGTTAGCTTCTTTTTGTTCCAGCGCCTTCAGGTGTGCTGTTAAGTTGCTAGTGTATGCTCTTTCCAGTTTCTTTTTGGAGGCACTCAGGGCTATGAGTTTTCCTCTTAGCACTGCTTTCATTGTATCCCAGAGATTTGGGTAGGTCGTACCTTCATTTTCATTGAAGTCTAAAAAGTCTTTGATTTCTTTCTTTATTTCTTCCTTGACCAGGGTGTCATTGAGTAGAGTATTGTTCAGTTTCCATGTGTATGTGGGCTTTCTGTAGTTCTTCTTGCTATTGAAGACCACTTTTACTCCATAGTGATCCGATAGGAGACATGGGATTAGTTCGGTCTTCTTGTATTTGTTGAGGTCTGTCTTGTGACCAATTATATGATCAATTTTTGAGAAGGTACCGTGCGGTGCTGAGAAAAAGGTATACTCTTTTGTTTTAGGATGGAATGTTCTATATATATCTGTTAAATCCAATTGGTCCAAAGCTTCAATTAGTTTCACTGTGTCCCTGTTTAGTTTCTGCTTTTCTGATCGGTCCATTGAGGAGAGTGGAGTGTTGAAGTCACCTACAATCATTGTGTTAGGTGCGATGTGTGCTTTAAGCTTTAGTAAAGTTTCTTTTACGAATGAGGGTGCCCTTGCATTTGGTGCATAGATGTTCAGTATTGAGAATTCTTCTTGGTGGATTTTCCCTTTGACAAGCAGGAAGTGACCTTCTGTGTCTCTTTTGATGACTTTAGGTTGAAAGTCGATTTTATCTGATATTAGAATGGCTACTCCAGCTTGTTTCCTGGGACCATTTGCTTGTAGAACTGTCTTCCAGCCTTTTACTCTAAGGAGGTGTTTGTCTTTGACACTGAGATGTGTTTCCTGTATGCAGCAAAATGTAGGGTCCTGTTTCCGTATCCAGTCTGTTAGTCTATGTCTTTTGATTGGGGAATTGAGTCCATTGATATTAAGAGATATTAAGGAATAGTAATTATTACTTCCTGACATTTTGGGAATTGTTATTATTATTTGTATTTGAGTGGTTCTCTTCTTTTGGGTTGGATGAGATGGGGTTTCTATCTTGTTTCTTCTGGGGTGTTGTTTCCCCCCTTGTGTTGGTATTTTTCCCCTATTATCCTTTGTAGGGCTGGGTTTGTAGATAAGTATCTTGCAAATTTGGTTTTGTCGTGGAATATCTTGGTTTCCCCATCTATGGCAATTGAGAGTTTCGCTGGGTATAGTAGTCTTGGCTGAAGTTTGTGTTCTCTTAGGGTCTGCATAAGGTCTGCCCAGGATCTTCTAGCTTTCATGGTCTCAGGTGAGAAGTCTGGTGTAATTCTGATAGGTCTTCCTTTATATGTTACTTGTCCTTTTTCTCTTACTGCCTTTAATATTCTTTCTTTGTTTAGTACATTTGGGGTTTTGACTATTATGTGACGGGAAGTATTTCTGTTCTGGTCCAGTCTATTTGGGGTTCTATAGGCTTCTTGTATATTCATGGGCATCTCTCTCTTTAGGTTGGGGAAATTTTCTTCCATAATTTTGTAGAAGATATTTGCTGGCCCTTTAAGTTGTAGATCTTCATTCTCATCTATCCCTATAATCCTTAGGTTTGGTCTTCTCATTGTGTCCTGGATTTCCTGAATGTTTTGGGTTACCAGCTTTTTGCATTTTGCATTTTCTTTAATTGTTGAATCCATGGTTCCTATGGTATCTTCAGCATCTGAGATTCTGTCTTCTATCTCTTGTATTCTATTGTTGATATTTGCATCTATGACTCCTGATTTCTTCCCAAGGTTTTCTATTTCCAACATTGTCTCCCTTTGCGATTGCTTAGTTGTTTCTACTTCTGTTTTTAGATTCTGTATGGTTTTGCTCAGATCTTTCAGTTGCTTGTTTGTGTTTTCCTGTAATTCTTTAAGGGATTTTTGTGTTTCCTCCTTTATGACTTCTACTCGTTGACCCATGTTCTCTTGTATTTCTTTGGGTGATTTTTGTTTCTCCCCCTTATTGGGATTCACTTTTTGCTCTATATTCTCCTGGATTTCTTTAAGTGATTTTTGTGTCTGCCTTGTATGGGCTTCTAGTTTTTGATCTATTTTCTCCTCTATTACTTTAAGAAATTTATCTAAGTGATCCTCAATCTGCATCTTTACCAGTGATTTTAGATCTGAGTCTTGTTTTTCTGGTGTGTTGAGATATCTGGGATTTAATTGTGTTTGTCTTGCAATGGCTTCTAGCTTTTGATCTATTTTCTCATGTATTACTTTAAGAGATTTATCTAAGTGTTCCTCTATCAGCATCCTGACCAGTGATTTTAGATCTGAGTCTTGTTTTTCTGGTGTTTCGGGGTATCCAATATTTATTGCTGTTGGGGAACTGGGTTCGGATGCCGCCATATTGCCTTGATTTTTGTTAGTAGCGATCTTACGTTTGCCTTTTGCCATCTGGTTAACTCTGGTGTTAGTTGGTCCTGTAGATACTAGCTGGTGCTTGACCCTCCTGTGGGGTTGTAAGGCTATTTCCCAGTGACTGGGATACCTGAATCACTGTCCTGCGGGGCTCTTGCTCACAGATTGCTGACAGGTGGCCTGAGTCCCCCGAGGTCTTAACCTCAGGATATCCCAGGTATTTGGTTCCGCCTGTTGGGCGGCTGCTCTGCACTGCTCCTGCTCAGGGTTCGCTGTCTGATATCCTGTTTCCCCAGGGGTCTTAAAGTTGGGATATCTCAGTTATCTGGTTCCGCCTGCTGGTCCCAAGCTGCTGGGAAGCTGGCTGGGTCCGGTTTCCAGCTTCCCTGCCACTGGCTGGATGGGAGGCTGGTTCGGCCTCCGGCTGGGTCTGGGTACCTGGCACACTGGCTGACTCTGGCTTCCTCACCACCAGCTGGACGGGAAGCTGCAGGCAATATGGCAGCTGCCTGCAGGGAGCTCGGGGTCCGCCCCGCGCGCGAGTGCAGAGTGCACCCGCTATTCTGTGCCCAATTCCCACTCCAGGCCTGAGTCCCCGAAGGTCTTAAGCTCGGGCTGTGTCGGGTACCTGGTTCTGCCGCCGCCGCCGGATGGTTCTGAGCACCTGGGACGCTGGGTGACCCTCCGGCTTCCCAACCGCCAGCTGGGCGGGAAGCTGCAGGCAATATGGCAGCTGCCTGCAGGGAGCTCGGGGTCCGCCCCGCGCGCGAGTGCAGAGTGCACCCGCTATTCTGTGCCCAATTCCCACTCCAGGCCTGAGTCCCCGAAGGTCTTAAGCTCGGGCTGTGTCGGGTACCTGGTTCTGCCGCCGCCGCCGGATGGTTCTGAGCACCTGGGACGCTGGGTGACCCTCCGGCTTCCCCACCACCAGCTGGGCGGGAAGCTGCAGGCAATATGGCAGCTGCCTGCAGGGAGCTCGGGGTCCGCCGCGCGAGTGCAGAGTGCACCCGCTATTCTGTGCCCAACTCCCACTCCAGGCCTGAGTCCCCGAAGGTCTTAAGCTTGGGCTGTGTCGGGTACCTGGTTCTGCCGCCGCCGCCGGATGGTTCTGAGCACCTGGGACGCTGGGTGACCCTCCGGCTTCCCCACCGCCAGCTGGGCGGGAAGCTGCAGGCCACTTTATTCCTTTTATAGACTTCTATATACCAGATTTTCTTTCTTGCTTTGTTAGTTGATGGACACTTTATATTTTTCACTTCTCAGTTGTCACGAATGGTTCTGTTATGGACGTTTGTATATGCATTTCTCGTTGATCGTTTGTTTTTTAAATTTTGTTTGTGTTTTTGTTTTTCTTTTTGATTTTTCAAGAGAGTTTCTCTGTATAACATCCCTGGCTATCCTGGAACTTTCTCTTTCTGTAGACCAGGCTGGTCTTGAACTCACAGAGAAGACCCACTTGCCTCTGCCTCCCCAATGCTGGGACTAAAGGCGTGAGACACCATGCCCGAGAGTTCTAATTTTTCTGCAAGTTGAATTGCTGAGTCATGTAGAACTACTAATTTAATGTAATTTACTGAAGAACCCTGGTCTAATGTTCTTTTTTCAGTGCTGGAGCTGGAGTCCAGGGCCTGGGATGTGGTAGATAAGCACTCGACAGGTGATCTCCATTTCTGTCCCTGAGTTTGATTTGTTTGTTTATTTGAGACAGGGTCTTACTCTGTAGCCCAGGCTAGCCTTGTGTTGCTCTGCAGACCAGGCTGATCTCAAGCTCATGGCGATGATCCTTCTGTCTTAGCCTCTGTAGAACTGGGAGGTGTGAGCCAGATCTCCTAGCTCCCTGGTTTGGTTTTATGTGCATGTGTGGAGTATGTATGAGTTTTTGTGGCGGGCACACATGTAGCGGCCATAGGTTCCTGCCTGGTGTCTGTGTGTGTGTGGTGTGTGCATGAGCTTTTGTGGTGGGCACACATTAGCAGCCATAGGTTCCTGCCTGGTGTCTGTGGGTGTGTGGTGTGTGCATGAGTCTTTGTGGCGGGCACACATGTAGGGGCCATAGGCTCCTGCCTGGTGCTTTCCTTGATTGCTCTCTATTCATTCATTTGTTTATTATTTATTCGAAACATGGTATCTTTGAAGTCTTATCTGGCCTGGAACTCGCTATTTAGGCCTCAAATTCACAGAGATCTTCCTGCATCTGCCTCCTGAACACTAGGATTAAAACCATACCTAGCTCTACCTTATTTTTAGATATAGGGTCTCTCACTGAACTTAGTAGCTTGGGGATGCTGACTGGCCAATGAGTGCCCGGGATCCTCCTGCCCCCAGTGCCCTCCCTCCCCAAACCCCAGCATTGGTGTCAGACTTAGGCTGCCACACCCCATCTTTCTGTGGTGCGAGGGATCCAAACTCAATTTCTCAGGCTTGTACAGTGGGCTCCTTACCTGGTCTGATTTTTAGACTCCTCAGGGGAAAACAGAAGGTAATGCGGAGCCATTTCTGACTCACGGACTCTGCATTACTCTTCTGTTCTTTTTTTCTTTTCTTTTTTCTTTTTATATTATTTTTCTTGATGCTATGGTGAAATGCCTTATGGGACGGAAGGTTTGCTTTGGTTCACGGTTCAGGGTAGACAGTCCACCCTGCTGATGGTGTCGCAGGGAAAGCGGTGCCTCAAGAGTATCAGGCATTGGCTCTCGATGCAGCCATAGGTACACAGGGGAGCCAGTCTATAAAACTGCAGGTCTGTGACAGTGACTGACTTTCTCCAGTCCAGCGCTATCTCCCAACAGTCCCACAACCTTTCAAAACTGCCCCGAGGGGACACTTCATATTCAAACCACAACAGTCACTTCGTCATCCACCCTAATATTATTACAGTTGCTTCATATAAACATCTGGGAGTATACGGAAAAGAGGTCGTGGAATGGAACAAACTTGGATCACTGTCCCAGACCCCTTCAATGCAGGAGGACAGGTCTGAGGCCTCCAGACCACAAGGAAGGGAATATGGCATGTGTCAAATTCTTGAGGTCACAGTGAGGGCAGTTAGTTTGGTGACATTGCACAGGCAGGACAGCCCCTATGAGTGCGCCCTTATTTGGAAAAGGAGGCTTGGTAGGTATCGCTAACAATCTCAAGTGGAGGAAGTCAGCTTGAATCATCCAGGTGGTCTGCGCTAGATCCAATGACCAAGCAGAGCTGAGAAGACACACAGGGAGCAGAGGAAGAGGAAGAAGCCATGTGAAGACAGCGACTTTGAGGCAATGCACTCATATAGCCCAGGGGACATCCAAAGTCCTCAGGATCCAGGAAGGGTAGGAAGAGATTCTTCTCTTGAGCCCTTGGAAGCTGGACCAGTCAGGTCTAGCGTCCAGAAATCTGAAAGAGTCTGTTGTTGAAAGCCCTTCTGGTTCCAATAGGTCATGCTGGCAGCCATAGAGCCTCGAAGCAGGACTGCGTATGTGGGCCTTAGGAGCTAGCACTGTGAAGATAGGGTCTTGTTTCAGAGGACAATGACTCTAGGACTTGCACATCTCTGGCCTTCTCCTGCCACTGTAACTTTTGAAAGGAGATGGTCATGTGGGCTTCCACTCCCAGTGGACACCCACTCCCTGGAGACCAAGAAGCATACTAGGTGTTTCCAGAGACTTGTGGATTCAGGCCAAGTCTTCCAGCTTGGTGGACTATAGCTAGCTTCAGGGAGCTGTCCAAGCAGGAGTTAAGGACAGGGCTGCCCCCTCAGGATCCTTTAAACTCACATGACGAGGGCCACAGTGTGTAGTATCTTGATGCAGCACAGATCCTCTAGATGCGGTGGTTAAGTCATGGGATTTAGGACCCGCCCTCTATGCGAGGCCAATCAGGCTGTGAGTCAGGGCACACAGGAAACACTTCCGGCAGCCGCATCAGAGCTTTTGCTCTTGGAGGAGGATTAGGAAGAAATTTTGAGAATTTACAAATGGAAGGGGCTCCCTGAAGGGAGGCTGAAGTTAAAGGAATGTGAGGCCACGAACTGGATGTCTAGCTGGGAACACGGTGACCTCTCTGCTCCCCCGGGAGCAGCCCTTTCCGGCTTCCGGAACTTGGCAGTGGCAGAGGAAGCCCAAGGTGCATTTCTTCCTCCACAAGGATTGTCTTGTTAGGATCTTAAAACTATTTATAGTCACTCGATATCTGTTTACATGGTACGAAACTCTTAACACTCGTAAGTATGTGTCCAACATGGGGGGTTTTGTAAGTTGAGTTTCCCCGAAGCGATTGTACATACAAAGGAAGAACCAGAGGAAAACAATTCTTATTCTCTTGTGTTCCAGAGAAGCCGCTTTCTATAAATTAGACAGGAATTTAAGTCATTTGAGTACACTCTCATTTAAACCGTATGGGTGTGCACAATTCTGTGTGGGTGGGTGCATTATGAGCAGATATATGAGGCCAAGGGACAAGCTGGTGTAAGACCTTGTTTGAATGAGTCTCTCATTGTCCTGAAGCTCGTCGAGTGGGCTAGCAGGTCCCAGGGATCCGCCTGTCTCTGCTCCCTCATGCTGATAATACAAGTGTGCGCCACCACACCAGGCTTTTACACCTAGGCTTTGGGGGTTGGCCACAGGTCTTCACACTTGCAAGGCAAGAGCTTTATTATGGACTGAGTCGGCTCTTTACCCTGTTTATTCTTAGGCACTGGGAGAACATCTTTGGCTGGGGGTAAGCATCTCTTATCTTTTTCTTTCTTTCTTTCTTTCTTATTTTCTTTCTTTCTTTTTTGTTTTGTTTTTTTTGTTTGTTTGTTTTTTGTTTTTGTTTTTGTTTTTCGAGACAGAGTTTCTCTGTGTAGTCCTGGCTGTCCTGGAACTCACTCTGTAGACCAGGCTGGCCTCGAACTCAGAAATCCGCCTGCCTCTGCCTCCCAAGTGCTGGAATTACAGGCATGCGCCACCACGCCGGGCCTCTTTTTCTTTTTTGTTTATTCAAGACAGGATTTCTCTGTGTAATCCTGGCTGTCCTGGAACTCGCTTTGTGAACCAGGCTGGCCTCGAACTAAGATCTGCCTACCTCTGCCTCCCTGGGATTAAAAGTGTGCCCAGTTCCATAACTGTTATGATCATAAAGAGAAAGAGGTGTGAGAATATGTTCTATGTGGGTGGTGTGGGGGAAGGGGTTGCCTCAGCGGGCCCATGCCGAGGCATCCTTTCCCCCAGACACATGATGGTATAGTACAGAATAGAGTTTATTCAGGGAATGGGGAGGGGAGTTAAAGGGGTAGTAGAGGCAGAGAAAGGCAGAGAGAGGGAGAGAGTAGAGAAGCAGAGGCTGGCCATGGCCACATGGAGAGAGGGGGGAGGGTAGGAGAGCCCAAGAGGTGTCAAGAGAGAAGCAGTGAGAATAAGAGATGCAAGAGAGAGAGGAGGGGCAAGAGGCCCCTTTTATAGTGGGCCAGACCTACCTGGCTGTTGCCAGGTTAACAGAATCCTAACAATGGCCCTTTCTTTTCTTCCTGTCCATCATGAGGTAACAGATTCTCCACCACATGTTCCCATAGCCACGATATTCTACCCAAGCTCACAGAGTCAACTGACCAGGAACTAAGCTTTCTCAAACTGGGAAACCCAAACAACTCCCCACTTCCTTGTTTTTGTGCCAGGAATTTTGGTCACTGTGGGGATGATGAGGAAAGGCTGACTGGTCCATAGAGCTGTAGCAGGATCCCCTGCCGAGCGAATGGGTTGGGCCCTGGCAGAGGAGAGATGCTTAAATCCTGAGGAGACACACTTCTTTCTGCCTCTCCTTTTGGCTACTGGATTATTGCTTTTACTTGCAAAATTATACATAACAGGAGTTAGAGCAGGAAGCTGAATCCAAATGAACAATGTAAAGATCTCCATCTGAATGTGTCAACAGAATGGACCAGGGGGAATCTGCCAGAGCAGATGCCCAGAGAGCTCACAGTCCACCATCCTATAAAACTCCCAAAGCCCTCCTCTTTTTTTAAATTAAATTTTTATGTAAGTTTATTGGATATGGCCAAAAAGTTTGTAAAATCGGCAACAAAGGTTTGCTTAAAACTTATAACAAGCCGGGCGGTGGTGGCGCATGCCTTTAATCCCAGCACTTGGGAGGCAGAGGCAGCGGATTTCTGAGTTCGAGGCCAGCCTGGTCTACAGAGTGAGTTCCAGGACAGCCAGGGCTGTCCTGTACAGAGAAACCCTGTCTCAAAAAACCAAAAAAAAAAAAAAAAAAAAAAAAAAAAACCAAAAAAAAAAAAAAAAACAACCCAAAAAACAAAAAAACAAACAACAACAACAAAAAAACTTATAACAAGAAAGATGATAATTAAAAATCTATACGTAGGTAATCATAATTTACTATAGCCTATCAGATACATAACTTGGAGTCAACTCTTCTTTTTTTTGAAAAATGAAATAGGTCAGGCGGCGGTGGCAAAAGCCTGTAATCCCAGCACTCTGGGAGGCAGAGGCAGGCGGATTTCTGAGTCGGACTGGCCTTTATAGGCTTATAACAGAACCCGCCTACCACAAGCTTCTAAGCCAATCAGTTCAAACCATCCCAGCCCGCGCTCTCTGAGAACTAATCAGCCTCCCACAGAGGCCGGATGGGACCTGGTTAAGTCATTTCCGCTTACATGGCCACCACGCACAGGGTCCCACCAGGGTTACACAGTGTCAATATGTAATTCTCATTAAGCATTTCCTGTTACAGGGCCAGGATTACGTATTCAAAGCCCACCCTCCCCCACTAGCAGCAGGTGTTGGGGACCTGAGTGCCCCCAGGCATGAGGCCCGCAGACCCCACAGTGATCCTGCCAGCCCCAGCCATGCGTCCTCGCCATAGCCGCTCCGCAGAGGCGAGACGGGGGAAAAAATGCCAGGGACACTCCCAGCCCGAGGCTCGCAGCTAGACTTTGGAGGAAAGAATGGGCCAAACCTCTGCTCCTTTGGGGTCACCCAAGACTCAGGCACGGGGGATTCCTAGCTTGCAACCTTATCCTTTCAGAATCAAAAACATTTTGTGATAAAATCAGAGATTTACATTGAAAACATTTCTGATAAGACAGAAGAAATATATAGAAAAACATATTAAAATTGAAGCTTGTGCCGGGTGGTGATGGCGCACACCTTTAATCCCAGCACTTGGGAGGCAGAGGCAGGCGGATTTCTGCGTTCGAGGCCAGCCTGGTCTACAGAGTGAGTTCCAGGACAGCCAGGGATACACAGAGAAACCCTTTCTGGAAAAAAAAAAAAAAAAAAAAAAAAAAAAAAAAAAGCTTATCATGAAAAATAATGCAGTTAAAATGGTAAACATAAAAAAATTACTAAATTAATTGAAAGAGGAATACAGACATTTTCTGATAAAATTGAAGATTTATATGAAGATTTATATGAAAAATATTTCTGTTAGTCTGTCTTTTTATTGGGGAATTGAGTCCATTGATATTAAGAGATATTAAGGAATAATGATTGTTGCTTCCTGCTATTTTTTATATTATTTTTATGTTTGTGTGGGTATCTTCTTTTGGGTTTGTTGGAAGATTACTTTCTTGCTTTTTCTAGGGTGTGGTTTCCCTCCTTGTGTTGGCATTTTCTATCTATTATCCTTTGTAGGGCTGGATTTGTGAACAGATATTTTATAAATTTGGATTTATCATGGAATATCTTGGTTTCTCCATCTATAGTGATTAAGAGCTTGCTGGGTATAGTAGTCTGGGCTGGCATTTGTGTTCTCTTAGGTCTGTATGAGATCTGCCCAGGATCTTCTAGCTTTCATTGTCTCTGATGAGAAGTCTGGTGTAATTCTGATAGGTCTGCCTTTATAAGTTACTTGACCTTTTCCCCTTCTGCTTTTAATATTCTTTCTTTGTTTAGTGAATTTGGTGTTTTGAAAATTATGTGCCGGGAGGACTTTCTGGTCTGGTCCAGTCTGTTTGGAGTTCTGAAGGCTTCTTGTATGTTCATGGGTATCTCTTTCTTTAGGTTAGGGAAGTTTTCCTCTATAATTTTGTTGAAGATATTTACTGGCCCTTTAAGTTGGAAATCTTCACTCTCTTCTATACCTATAATTTGTAGGTTTGGTCTTCTCCTTGTGTCCTGGAGTTCCTGGATGTTTTGGGTTACCAGCTTTATGCATTTTTGCATTTACTCTGACTATTGAGTCAATGTTTTCTATGGTATCTTTAGCTCCTGAGATTCTTCTATCTCTTGTATTCTGCTGTTGATGCTTGTGTCTATGACTCCTGAATTCTTTCCAAGGTTTTCTATCTCCAGAGATGTCTCCCTTTGTGATTTCTTTATTGTTTCTACTTCCACTTTTAGATCCTGGATGGTTTTGTTCAGTTACTCCAATTGATTGTTTGTGTGTTCCTGTAATTCTATAAGGGATTTTTGTGTTTCCTCTTTAAGGGCTTTTACCTGTTGACCGATGTTCTCCTGTATTTCTCTAAGGGAGTTATTTAAGTCTTTCTTGAAGCCCTCTATCAGCATCATGAGATACGATTTTAAATCCAACTTCTGCTTTTCTGGTGTGTTGGGGTATCCAGGACTTGCTGTGGTGGGAGAACTGGGTTCTGATGTTGCCAAGTAGCCTTAGTTTCTGTTGGTAGGGTTCTTGTGCTTGCCTTTCGCCATCTAGTTGTATCTGGTGCTAGTTGGTCTTGCTGTCTCTGGCGGAGCTTGTCCCTCCTGTGGGACTGTAAACCTGTGTCCTTACTGCTGGGAGACCAACTCTCTTTTGTCAGGGTCTGTGCACAGAAGACTGTGGAGTTGCCCGGCTCCCTGGTCTAAATGGCGGCGGGAAGACTTCCGTCCCTGCTGTTCCACTGATCTTTCTTTCTTTCTTTCTTTCTTTCTTTCTTTCTTTCTTTCTTTCTTTCTTTCTTTTTTTTTTTGGGTTTTTTCGAGACAGGGTTTCTCTGTGTAGCCCTGGCTGTCCTGGAACTCACTTTGTAGACCAGGCTGGCCTCGAACTCAGAAATCCACCTGCCTCTGCCTCCCAAGTGCTGGGATTACAGGCGTGCGCCACCACCGCCCGGCTTTTTTTTTTTTTTTTTTTTTTTTGGTTTTTTGAGACAGGGTTTCTCTGTATAGTCCTGGCTGTCCCAGAACTCACTCTGTAGACTAGGTTGGCCTCGAACTCAGAAATCCTCCTGCCTCTGCCTCCCAGAGTGCTAGGATTACAGGTGTGTGCCACCACCGCCTGTCTCTGCTCCACTGATTTATGTTATGTTATGTTATGTTATGTTATGTTATGTTATGTTATGTTATGTTATATTTTATTTTATTTTTGTTCCACTGATCTTAAGTCCTGTGTGCTCCTAGCTGTTCCCCTCTAGAGAGAAGGTGGAGACCTCAACTCTGTACTCAGAAGGGAAAGTGTTGCAGGAGCTCACTTTCTCCTGGCAGGCTGTGCACAGAAGGCTGTGGAGTTGCCCGGTTCCCTGGTCCAAATGGCGGTGGGAAGACTTCCATCCCAGCTGCTCCCAGCCCTTTTCCTTTTTGAAAAGCGAGTAGGGGCAGGATTTTTTTTTTTTTTTTTTTTTTTTTTTTTTTTTTTTGGTTTTTCGAGACAGGGTTTCTCTGTGTAGTTCCGGCTGTCCTGGAACTCACTCTGTAGACCAGGCTGGCCTCGAACTCAGAAATCCGCCTGTCTCTGCCTCCCAAGTGCTGGGATTAAAGGCGTGCGCCACCACCGCCCAGCTAGGGGCAGGATTTTTAAAGACAGGATGTCTAGCCCATTTTCCTTCGGGGGGGAAAAGAATGGGACACACCTGGCTGTGTCTCGTGGTTACCTATGGAAAGAATTAGCCTTCTCCTCAGTTTGGTGAAACTGGAAGGAAAACCACTTTCATCTGGGCAGGCGGCATGTTCCTTTAACCCTGGCTCTCAGGAAGTGGAGATAGGCATTAAGGTTACAAAGGACCCGATCTTCTAAACAGGGGGATGGTGGTGGCTGAAGAGGTGGCTCGGTGATAAAGAGCATGCACTGCTTTTCTGGAAGACCTGGGTTCGGTTCCCAGCACCCACACCAGGCAGCTCACAACCACTTTCAATTCCAGTTGCAGGGAGTCCAAGGCCTTTTGACCTCTGTGAGCAGATAGTACAACGCACAAGTGCACAAGAATAATATGTCTTTTTTTCCCCCTCCAAGACAGGGTTTCTCTGTGTAGCCCTGGCTGTCCTGGAACTCACTCTGTAGACCAGACTGGCCTCAAACTCAGAAATCCACCTGCCTCTGCCTCCCAAGTGCTAGGATTAAGTGTGTGCCACTACTGCCCGGCTAATAAGTCTTTAAACAAAAAGAAAAAGAAAGCAAAATGGCAAGTCTGTTTTCCTTATCCAATTTTTGTTTATTTCTTTAGAATACTAGGAAACAAAGGGTGTGGGTTATGGACTCGAAAATCTGGTAATAGTACTTATATTTTATTCTCATTCTTAAGAATGGGTCGGGGATTTATAAAAATCAGCACATTATAAAATTGAGCTGGTTCTTCTTTTAAAAAGTTAAATTATGTCCAGGCGTGGTGGCACATACCTTTGATTCCAGCATTTGGGAGGCAGAGGCAGGCAGATCTCTGAGTTTAAGGCCAGCCTGGTCTACAGAGCGAGTTCCAGGACAGCCAGGGCTATACAGAGAAACCCTGCTTCTGTGTAGACAAAACAAACAAAGAAAGGTTGTTGGGCTGGAGAGATGGCTGTGTGGCTGAAAGCGATGCTGCTTTTGCCGAGGGCCCAGCTCGGTTCCCACAGCCATGTTGGGAGTCTCACAATTGCTGGTAACTCCAGCTGGGGCAGGATGCAATGCCTCTGGCTCTCTTGGGCACTGCCATGCACATGCATGTGCCCAGATACAGGCTCACATGTGACACATGCATATAATTTAAAAAATAAAAAAAAATTGCAAGTATACCAATGTGCTGGGAAGTAACTTAGTTAACAGTTTTCTGCCTAATGTACATAATGCCCTGGGTTTGATTACTAGCACCACCCATGCACAAGTGATAGTATACACACACAGTCCCACAGACACACACACACAGATAAATCTGTGCATTCCCATGGAAGACTGGAGCTCAGGGTTACTGGTTGTCTGAACAGTTATGATTTCCAGCCCGTATGCAACTACACTCTCTGCAACCAGTGGAGTCCATGTGCAGGGTCTGGTCCATTGTGTCCACAACACTGTTGTCCCCCAGGAGAGCAGTGGACCCCACTCTAGCCTTGAACCCTTTATGGAAACCTTGAGCATGACACCTGGATCACTGTGTCCAGATCAGGAACCTTCAGTTGCTTCTGGAAAGTTCCTGCAGGAGGGAGGCCTTGTAGATACTATTTTAGATAGGTGATCTCAGTGGCTGAAACAGATTATAGGGGCATCCCAGCCTCGGTGAGCCTGGTACCACTTCCTCATTACCATGAGTCGGTTAGTTTCTGAGCCAGTCTCCTGTGCCTCCTCTTGGGCCTTTCCCAAGCATCCAATAAACATCACCTTTAATACTGTCTTGCACGCATCTTCTTGCTCTGAAACCACTCATTTCCTCCCATTATGACCCATGCAAAGTCTCTGTTCCAGCAGAACCAGGACCTGACACAGAACTCACTCCCAGCTCCTTCCTCTGCTGGTTTTCTCAGCTTTAACCTCCAGTTCAAGTTCGCCTGCTTATAGGTTCACTTTAAACTACACAGCATTGCCTCTGGAAGCCTCTCTCTCTCTCTCTCTCTCTCTCTCTCTCTCTCTCTCTCTCTCTCTGTGTGTGTGTGTGTGTGTGTGTGTGTGTGTGTGTGGTGATGATATGGGGCTTCATGAATATTAGGCAATCACTTTACTACCGAGCCACACTCACAAACGCCTGGGGATGCTGAGGATACGATATGAACTTACTTGGCTCGTCTAGCCATTGGCCAGTCTGGAAATGCCTCTTTCCCCGTCTCTTTAACACGCACCGGGCAGGCAGTGTCAGCACTGTGTGCAGTCTCTTCTCGGGAGACAGCTTCCGCTTCTGGCTGGCACCAGGTTCAGCCCAAGATTTCTAGGGAAATTCCAATTCCTTAAGGACCATTGCTGCACTAGGCTGATAGCCAAAGGCCAGGGGTCGGGTGGGGCCACAGATAAGAGTATAGGTGTGTGCCACCATACTTGGCTGCAAAATTAGGTATTGGACCTGAGGTCAAACAGCTAGAAAGTGGTCGAGCCAAGACTCCAAGTCAGCTCTGAACCTGCGTGCCTTGCCTAGCCTGTCTGCTGATCAAGCCTGCAGCTCCGACAGGTGCTCCACGGTCTGGCTGGATGCTTAGCACAGAGCGAGTCTGCAGTGTTAATGCAGGGAAAGCAGGGGTCCCGTGAAAGGAATTTTTCTCCAGCTGATAGCGAGTCTTGGGCTAGGGCCATAGACCACAGAGAGAAACACAGGTTCTTCCCTGCAAATGGGTCCTTGGAGTTGATCTGCTTCTGGCAAGAAGTCACCCTGTACCACAGAAGTCTGTGTTACCCCAGCCCCCGATGCAAAGGCTCTGCCATCATCAGCCAGGAACTCTGTCCCTGCTCTTCCGAAGCTGACCTTGAAAGCCGAGTCATTTTAATTTCCATTTGGCAAACAGGACTCCAGAAATCTTGGTGGTTTTTCTATTTTCTGTAAATGGCCCTTGGAAATAGGATTCCAGCCCAAGATCCAGCATCCAGCTCTCCTTCACGAATGACCCTTCTAGACCTCAGAGTCCACCCTGCCCATCAGGAAACCTTGTGCTCTTCTCCACCCTTCCCTGTCCAGCATGCATTCGCAAGCCCTATGGCTCTCACAGCACTTCCTGGGGGCTCTAGCATTCTCTTTAGCACTGAAACTAGGTTTCCCCCCTCCCGCTCCATGCTCACCAGTTTGCCTAGTTGATTTAGACAGTATACATTGGGAACTTCCTGTTTCTGCTTCCCAAGTGCTGGGATTAAGGGCACCGGTTACTGTGCCCACCTAGCTTTTATGAGTGTTGGGGGTTTGAACTCTGGTCCTCACTCTTGTGTGATCAGTACTCCGCTTGCCAAGTCATTTTCCCAGAACTCAAATATGTTTTAATGGATAATGATTTTAAATAATTTAAAAAGATCTATGTGCTGGCAAAACGGCCCAGTGGGTAAAGGCGCTTGCGGCTAAACCCGATGACCTGATTTTGGTTTCTGGAATTTAACATGGTCGAAGGAGAGAACCAAAGTCCTGTAAATTCCATCTACACGTGCCATGGTACTAGTGTGAACACAGGTACTTGCACTCACCCCGCCCCCACACACCACTAACTAACCAACCGACCAACTAACCAAACAAATATTTAAAAAATAATTTAGGATTTCAAACAAGAGTGTGGTAGCTCATATATGCCCAGGACTCAGGAAGCTGAGGCAGGAGAATTGCTAAGAATCTGAAGCCAGTCTGGGGGAATATGATGAATTTCAGACCAACTTGGGCCTATATAATGGGATATCCTGTCTCAAAAAACAAAGGAAAACAAACTTTAAGACTTCAAAAGGATATGCTGTCACTCTGAACCTAGTGCGTCTAGAACTCTGGGGCGAACAACCGCGAGTGGGAGATCATGAGGAAAAAGGCCGCTGGATGCTGTTCAGGGATGGATGACTGAGCTATTCCTGCCGCAGAACAAAGCCACTTTTGCCCTGCTGCCTCTCAGCAGGACCAGAAGAAGCTAACCTTCTTCCTGGCCGCAATCTGTCTTAGGGCACCCTGACGCAACTGTACAGTTTCACTCTCTAATGAGCAGGCTCAGACCCCCGGAACTTTGACCCATGTCTCCCTTACACAGGTCACCAGTCCCAAGAAAAGACTTCACACATGATAAAATGTATACCTCAGTATTCTGCCGAGCCACCCGGATAGAACCACCACAGGTGCCCAACCTATTAAGACTGAAACTGTCAGGATGGGGTGATCCTAAAACACTAATGGCCTATGTAGCCCCCCCATAAGACAGCCCCCAGAACATCTCTGAACCTTTTCTCCAGTCTCTCTTGCCCTCTGTGGCTGTACCTTGCTGTAGTGAATTAGTTTCTACCTTTGGTTTCTTCTATCTTAGTGAGTTCATTCACAGCCTGAACACCACTGCTCTGTGAACAGTGTCCCTGTCTGCAAGGACATCTGCAGACTTTTTCTTGTCATTATTCTCCAAATAATACAGTACAACAATCATAAGTCAACTGGAAACTGTGGACGGCTTATATACAGATACTATACAGTTTTAGATAAGGGGCCTGAACAGCCTCGGATTTTGGTATCTAAGAAAGCCTCTGTAACCAATCAATCTCCGTGGATCCTAAAGATGATTGTCCTAAGAGAATGCAAGTAGATAAGGCCAAATTAGGGTCCTTCAGTTTTGGCTGGTGGCCAAGAGTCGGCTAGCATCTCAGGAAGACTTGATGCTGAAGGTCAGGGCACAGTGTTTTTAAAGGAAAAAACAAAAAACAAAAAACAAAAAACAGCCAACCAACCAAAACACGCAGAACACAAGTGTACCAATCCTAGTTGAGGGCCAGAGTAACCTTGCTACATCTTTCAGACACAACACAACAATTTTTATTTGTGCCCTTAACAGTTATTTATGTTTATCTTTAGTTTGTACAAACATCGCTTATTTTGGATAATACATCTGGTCCATGGTCAGGGTCATGGAAAACCCCAAATATGTTGCCAAAATAGAGGTGGTTGTTGAGCGGGTTAGAGGGGTGAGAAGTATCTAAACTGACACAAAATAAAGTCAGGACAAGGTGGCATCACCTTAGGCACTTTATTATTACAGATAGGGAAACCGAAGTTGATTTGAACTTGGCCTGGTCTGTGCTTAGTTAGGACTGGCCCTTCCCCTGTTCACTGGCTGTGGCCCCTTGGCCCTTTGTGGAGGATATTCAAATAGAGACAATGTATGCACAAATCTGCAAATATGTATAAATGACACCCCCTCCTGGAGTGGGGGTGCAGTGCCCTGTATTCCGCACCTGGCCTTTTTTTGCTGCCCTCCGCCATTTTTTTAAAAAAGGTTGTTGGTGAATGCAAGTCTTTCTAAATGCAAAACTAGTACCCTGCTCTCCCAAGGGAGCAAGCCCCTGGCCTGGCCTCATCTACGCATCCTTTCAGGGCCTCTCATCAATGAGCCCTGAGAGGCTCTTTCTGCCCCTCCTCTCTGGCCAAGAGAGCTGGGAAAGAACCAGCCAATGGCTGGGCCTGGCAGAGGGTTCGAGAATCTGAAGAGAAAAGGGTTTTGTTCTCCACCTCCCATCCTCCAAAGACTGGCAGGAGTTGGCCTACTGGGCCCTACTGCCTTTCTCTCCCCTCTCTCCAATAGCACAAATAACTTTCTCTTCCTGCCAAGGCCTGATGGAGGCCTGGCGGGGCCTGTGGTGGTCCCCCAAGGGCCTGGCTCCCACGCCTCACCTCCTTTTGATGGGCAGCTGTGGCGGTCCCTGCCAAGGTCTCAGGACCTGGCCTCCCCGGCGGTATACATCTGCTCCCAAGCCTGGTTGCCGTTGCCGCCCTGGGAGGAACGCTCAGTGCCCATGCTCTGCGCCAGCCGCCCTGCTGCACACTGGCTCCGGGGCCTGGAGGCAGTGCAAGTGCTGGCTGGCCGGCTAATGAGCGAGTGTCACTGGCGGCTAAATGTGTATTTATGCCCGTTCCACTACAAAAAGCCTCATTTGTGGCTGTCACCCCACCACCCCCCTCGACAGTCCAGCTTCTTTCTTCAGAAACAGCTCTGTCTGAAAGCTGCAGCGGAGGCTTCGGGCAGCTTCCGGTATTGGGTGCTAGTCCAGGATCCCTGCCCAGGCTCCTGGCTGGGGGAGGACCTGCCTCCCACTGCTAACGGCTCCTGTGGGTGTTTCTCCTGGAGTGCCAGTGCCTCTAGCCAAGATCGTTAGTCTTGAGGAGGTGTTCCTATAGCATTCTCCAGCTGTAAAATGGACACGGGAAGGGACTGGATGAAGGTGTCCATCTGAAGCCGGGGCAGGCTGCAGCCAGAACCTCACAGGAGAATTTTGCACCAAGGGGGAAGCTTGAGAGTGGAGTGCCTTTGTTTTTCTAGAGGCTGAGGCAGAGGGATGAGAAGCCAAGACAGCCTGGGGTACACAATGAGTTCGAAGTCAGCCTGGGCTGTGAGGCAGGATGGAAACCAGAAATGAAGGGGGTATGGATAAGGAAAGAGAAGAAGCCTTTTCGTGCTGACTGAGAGTTTCGAAATTTCAACACAACCGATAAAGCCACAACTGCCTAGGAGATAGGACCTTTGTGGTCCCCTAGATTTCCCAAACAAAGATGCTAAAACTAACTGTGCCTAAGTCGGGAGTTTATACTATTCCTCCTTCATCTCTAAATAAAACAGTGCCCTCATACAATCACACAACAATTCCATTTAAAGCGGGAAATTCATTAAGATTAGGAAAAACATCTAAACAAGTCATGTAAGCTTTACTTAACTTTTATCTTAAACTTAAATTTTAAACTTTGCTCAGTCACTAAACTGTGTGTGTGCCATAGTCTTTTGAGCAATGGTCTCTTAGAGACCCATAAACAGAATCATGCACTTTTTATAAAGACAATATAAGGACACCTAAGTAGGGCCAGTGAGATGTGTCGCTGGATGAAGACGCTTGCCGCTAAGCTTGATGACCTGACTGCCATCCCTGGAGCCCGGTCATGGCTGGTTTTATGTCAACTTGACACCAACTAGGGTCATCTGGAAAGAGGGCAAATCTCAGCAGAGAAACCCCCCCTCCCACCGATTGCCTGTAGGCAAATCTGTAGGGGCAGTTTTCCTAAATAATGATTGGGGTTTGAGAGGCCAGCTCACTATGGGGGGTGGCACCCCGGGGTGAGTGGCCCTTATTGTCTAAGAAAGCAGACTGAGCAAACCCTGGGGGCAAGCCCTTAGGCAGCTAGCTGTCCTCCATGGTCTCTGTGTCAGCTTGTGTCTGAGTTCCTGCCCTGACTTCCCTCAGAGATGGACTGTGGTGGGGAATTGTAGGCTGAAATAAACCCTTTCCTGTCCCAGTTGCTTTTGGTCATGGTGTTTTACCACAGCAATAGAAATCCTGGAGAGAACCAACTCCTGTAAGCTGACCTCCCTAATGGCAACATTTTTTTTTTTTTTTTTGGTCCTCTGACACCCCGAAAATCCTGTGTGGGAATCTCCAATACCCACCTCCTTCAGAGCCCGACATTCCTGGAATGGCAGTCCTGGAGGGCTCCCCAGCACCTTCCAGGGCAGTCTGCACCGCTGCTATGCAGGTCCTGAGGGGGCCTGTGGCAGTGACAATGGCTTGGCTTGCTACTGTGACCTAAGTCCACATCCTATATATGAGTTTGACTGGTGTCATGCCACTCGCGATGCTCGTCCCCACATTCTGAACCTTGGGGACTTCCTCCTTGGCGCTCCCCTCAAAGAACGGTCCCATTACTTAAGGTGCCCTCAGCCATGTCTCCCAGGTTTGGAGGCCCACTTCCTGGGAAAGGGCGGACATTAACCTGTCTGCGAGGGCTTGTGTGAGAGATTGCTAGCACGGCCACTCCCTTTTTTTGGGGGAAGGTTTTTATTGTGCACAAGAGAGAGAAAATATCCAGAGGTATCAGGAAGAGTCCAGAGCAGAGAGAAAGCAAAGCAGACAGGACATGGCCAGGGCCAGGGAGGTGGGAGAGTGGGGGAATGGGGGAGCTAGAGAGATAACAAGGAATAGAGTAGGCTGTCGTGGGATAGCAAGCGTCAGCGAGAGCAGGAGAGTGGGGCGGGCAGGTCATGCTGTTTATAAGGAGGGCCAGTAGCCGGGGACGGGGTCGGGAGAGAAGGACAATCATGCCCTACAGATTTGCCTACAGGCAATCCGGTGGGAGCATTTTTTTTTTAATTTATTTATTTTTATTTTTTTGGTTTTTCGAGACAGGGTTTCTCTGTGTAGCCTTGGCTGTCCTGGAACTCACTCTGTAGACCAGGCTGGCCTCGAACTCAGAAATTTGCCTGCCTCTGCCTCCCAAGTGCTGGGATTACAGGCGTGTGCCACCATACCCAGCTGGGAGCATTTTTCTCTGCTGAGATTTGCCCTCTTTCCAGATGACCCTAGTTGGTGTCAAGTTGACATAAAACCAGCCATGACCGAGCTCCAGGGATGGCAGTCAGGTCATCAGGCTTAGCGGCAAGCGTCTTCATCCACTGACACATCTCACTGGCCCTACTTAGGTGTCCTTATATTGTCTTTATAAAAAAGTACATGATTCTGTTTATGAGTCTCTGAGAGACCCTTTAGATATGTATAACAGGTACTGACTGAGGGAGCCTGGAGGCCAGCGTGGGCTTGGCTGTGCTGCTAAGCGTCATAGGTAGCCAATGTCCTCCTGCCAGGGAGGGGTAAGGGAAATGAGTCCTGTAGTAGATGGAAACCGGTTCCATTTCCCAAGTTCCCGAGGAAGTCCGGCTCTTCTCTAACCGTATAGAAATCCTTCTATAGTTCAAGTCAAGCTCATTTCTACATATAGACACCCTGAGACCTAACATAGACCTCTCCCCCATGCCTTCCAATGGCTCTCTCTCTTCTCTACACTCCCTCTCCCGTGTGTGTGTGTGTGTGTGTGTGTGTGTGTGTGTGTGTGTGAAGCAACCTAACATTGTCCCTAGCCTATCCTCTTAGGGATTCCCACTCAGATAAAGCTAGACATTTCGTGGGACATTTTTCATATCTTTGTATTAGGACCATTCGAAATCCTCTCTTCGAGTTCTTTTGAAAGGTTCAATTAATCATCCGAAGCCATGGTGGTTCAATTGTGTAGAACAGTAGGAGTCATTCTTCCTACCCAGTTATGCCTTGTGCTTGTCCGTTCATGGATGAGGGGACAAAGAAAATGTGGCACAAACACATAATTGAATACCATCCAGCTCTAAAAGGAACGAGACCCTGCAAACCTCCCCATCACGAACGAGCACGGAGCACACTGTAAAATCCAGATACAGACAGATGCAGCCTCCTCTTGCTTGCATGTGGGACCAGAAGCAGGCGATTTCGTAAAAGTAAACTAATGGCTTTCGGAAGCTGGCAAGGGTAGGGAGGAAGCGGGGAGAGGATACGATTTCTCTTGACCATGGCCGTGGGAGGTGCGGCTGCCTGCACGCGGCTCGGCGCTCCTCTATGATTAGAAGCAAAGCCCAGAAGTGAATGGTAAACTCCTTGAGATAGCGGTGGAGGATAAGGGGTGGAAGGCCAAAGGCCCAAAGAGGAAAGAAAGAAAGATATTCACGTCTGTGACAGGACTTGTTGGGATAGTTTTGCTTTATTTCGAGGCAAAGTCTCACTATGCAGCTCAGGCTGACTTGTCCCCTTCAGTAATCCTCCTGCCTCAGCTTTCCAAGTGCTGGGATGGATTGCGATTGGGAGGCACGCATCACCGGCTTGCTTGGCTTGATGAGCCAAGAACTCGTGCCGGATTCTAGGCTAATCGAGAACTGAAACACGCTGCGTCTGTAACAGTTATTGAGCACACAGTGTAGGCCAGGCAGTTATCACAAGGAGAGGAAAGGCTGCCACTTCCTGTCTCCTCTCCCCCCCCCCCAGAAGAAGAGATAACGGGGCAAAATAAACGTTGGCTCTTCTGATGTCCCTAGGCTAGAGATCATGACTTCCTATGAGACGCGTGCATGTCAGACGGAATGGCAAGAGATGATTACCCCAGAGCCAGCCCGTGGGCAGCTTCATCAACACCAGGTCAGCCGTTGTCACCCGACTGCCAGATGCTCCGCCGTGGCCTTGACATTCTTAATAATCTCTTGTGTTTCCATTTCACACCGAGCCTATATGCTGTAGCCAGTCTTGCTGAGCAATGGCAGAGACCGTTCAGGCTCTGCTGTATTTTACAAAAAGATAAAGAGAGAGGGAATATGTTTGGTGGATGTGCAGTCAGGTATGGGGAAAGGGGTGCCACTGCAGGCCCAGGCTGAGGCGTCCCCTCCCCCTGAGCGACCAGCCACACAATGGTATAGTATAGAATAGAGTTTATGCAGGGCATGGGGAGGGGAGTTGAGAGGGTAGTAGATACAGAAACACACACACACACACACACACACACACACACACACACAGAGAGGGGGGAGGAGGAGGAGGAGAAGGAGAAGGAGGAGGAGAGAGACAGAGAGAGACAGAGAGAGACACACACACACACACACACAGAGAGAGAGAGAGAGAGAGAGAGAGAGAGAGAAAGAGAGAGAGACAGAGACAGAGAGAGAGACACAGAGAGAGAGACAGAGAGAGGAGATGAGTAGAGGCTGGCCATGAGCATTTGGGGGAAGAGGGGGAGGGTAATGGGGAGAGAGCAAAAGAACAAGAGAGATTTGAGGGTGAGCAGCCCCTTTCTTAGTGAGTCAGGCACACCTGGCTGTTGCCAGGCGACTGTGGGGCGGAGCCTAGACAAAATGCTAACAGGCTTTTATTTTGAGTGGCAGCAGGAGTGACTCCTTGCTGCCACCCACAGCAGGCTCACATGATCTCTTTACCCAGCCCTCTTCACATGAAGCCAGGATCCCTGACTTGCTGGCAGACAAGCGATTCGGCAGGAGAGACAGTAAGAAGCTGAGTCAGATTTTTACTATCCTTTGCCTCCCTTTCCCTCTTTTTCTTTCCTTGTGGTCCTGAGACTCAAACCCAGGGCTTCACCAGTGCTTGACAAGCACTCTCCACTGCGACATATCCCCAGCCCAGCCCTAGACATTATTAAGAGATTTTTTTAACATACACGTAAACGCCAGCATTAAGGCAGAGGCGATGTCTTTGACTGCTTCCTATTGCTGTGATGAAATAGCATGACCGAAAGCATCTTGGGGAGTTAGGTCAGTGCTGACTGAGGTGATGTGAAGGTGAAAGATGAGGCTGACCTCACAGGGGCAGGCTGCTGTAGAACAGCAAGAGGCAGTGGGCTCTGTGGGAAAGAAAAGCCAGCATCCAGGCACAGTGAGCCCGAGGGTTTTCAGGGGTAGAGAAGGGATCGGTTTTGGAGGTGGGACTTTCCACTGTAGATCTGTTCCCTGCAGTTTCAGGATGGTAGATGCTGTAGATGTTCCTATGGTTAGGCTCACTTCCTTGTCAGGAGTTTCTCAGTTTGCCTGAGGTTCTTTGTTTTATGTCATTATCTCTCCATTCGAGACCCTGAGGGACAGATAAAGTATGGGTGCGGGAGGCATGGTCCTTCCTGACCGGCTTCTTCCTGCTAGCAGGAGGAGCATCGCTTAGGAGCTTTTACATCTGGAGTAACTTTAAGAGCAGCGTTGCGCTATCATGTCCTGTGTGGCAGACCCAGGGGTGGCACTGATTTGATCCAGGAGGAGTGTGTGGAAAAAGTTTAGAAGATGAGTAAAACCCCTAAGTATCAGGCTAATAAGGGAAAACAGGATTGGTTAGCTCGAACAAGCCCAGAGCGAGCACAGTTGGCTCATGGCAGGGCCATCCTGATTGGCCCTGAGCTCATCAGGCCAGTCCATCATCATCACACCCTATTTGCAGGGAATGGGGGATGGGGTTGCTGTCCGGGCCTTGCTTCTAGGATGTTAGGCTTTTGTCCCTGGAGAGGAAGACCCCAGCCATTTTGAAAGTTCAGCACCTTTATTGCGTACCCCACCTTCTCCCTGTCTGTCTATCCATTGGGAAGTCTAACTCCTCTTTCCCCATTCTCTCTCTCAGAGGAAGAGAACGTGCAAGAAGACCACCCAAAGCACCCTTGGCAGGTGTCAGAGTTCTATGGCTATGACAAAACACTGACCGAAGAGCAAGTTGGGGAGGAAAGGGTGCATTCGGCTTACACTTCCACAGCACTGTCATCAGAAGGAAGTCAGGACAGGAACTCAAACATGACAGGGACCTGGAGGCAGGAGCTGATTCAGAGGCCATGGATGCTTGCTTACTGGCTTGTTTCCCATGGCCTACTCAACCTGCTTTCTTATAGAAGCCAGGACCACCAGCCCAGGGATGGAAACACCTACCATGGGCAGGGTCCTCCCCTATTGATCATCACTAATTGAGAAAATGCCCTACAGTTGGATCACATGGAGATATTTTCTCAGTTGAGGTTCCCTCCTTTCAGATAACCAGTTCGTCAAGTTGACCTGAGACTTGCCGGCACAGCAGGCTTTGGCGTAGGTGTTAGCAAGACTTAGTTTTGTTATTTGTCCATTAAGGCCTCTGGACGGTGGGAGAGTTCAGACAATTTTCGCTGCCCAATGTTAAGTTCAGGTTCAGTCATCTGTTTCCCTCCAATAGAACCATGTGGGGAGTGTGGTGGTTTGAATGAGAATGGACTCTATGGGCTCATAGTTTGGTTACTTGGCCATCAGGGAGTGGTACTGTTTGAAAGGATTAGGACGTGTGGCCTTGTTAGAGGAAGTATGTCACTGGGGGTGTGCTTTGAGGTTTCAAAAAGTCAGTTTCAAGCCCAGATCTCTCTCTTGCTGTTGCCTGTGGATCAGATGAAGAACTCTCAGCTACCTCTCCAGCACCTTGTCTGCTTGTGTGCAGTCACCAAGCCCCCTCACAGCACTGGAACACTGACTAAGACAGGGAACATTAGGAGATGACGTTCATGAGGAAAATGCTTTAGCATCATAATTAACATAAGTTTTGTTTAGTCAGGTGAAATGCAATTGTACAACCGCCTGGCCGTACACTAGAACTCAGTGGAAGGATAAGGTAATTGTGTGAATAGCTGGTTTTTTTGTTTTTTGTTTTTTTTTTTTTGCATCAGACTCCTGCCTAAGAAACTACCTCCGAGAAGCTCTGTAGAGAAGTCAGTTAAACTCAGCATCGCATGGACAACTTAAAAGACTTAAGACTTTTGTCTTTTTCAACTTAAAACTTGAAAAAAAAAAAAGAGAGAAATAGACTCCTAATGGGTCCTTTTTATAAGATTGTCCAGCAGTGTCCCACAGATACAATTTAGGTATCCTGAATAATTTCCCCAAACCTGTGAGTTGGATGAAAGGCTATTTGATAGTCTCCTTTAATTAAGAAAATTAGGGTATAGAAAGACGTATTGGCATTCAAGGAGAGAGGCCTTTGTCTAGTTGGGGTTTCTATTGCTGTGAAGAGACACCATGACCAAAAGCAACTTGAGGAGAAAAAAGTGTGTCTTATACTTCCACATCACTGGTAATCATTGAAGTCAGGACAGGAACCCAAACAGGGCAGGACCTGGAGGCAGGAGCCGATGCAGAGGCCCTGGAGCTTACAGTCTTTCTTCTCATGGCCTGCTCAGCCTGCTTTCTTATAGCACCAGAACCACCAGCCTAGAAATGGCACTAATGACCATGGGCTGGGCTCCTCCACATCAGTCACTAATTAAGAAAATGTCCCACAGGTTTGCCCACCGCCAGATCTTCTGGAGACATTTTCTTCCCTGAGGCTCCTTCCTCTCAGATGACTCTTGCTGCCATCAAGTTAACATAAACTAGCTAGTACAGCCTTTCAGAAATGGAATCAGCAGTGAGAAATAGGTGTTTAGGACCATGTAAGTAGCCCCAAACGATCTTTTCTCCCCTTCTGTCGGGGCCAGCTGAAGGTCTAGTCTTCGGGCCACTTTAGTTTGGAAGAGCTTTTGGATCCTGTGGTCTTTCTTTACCAGCTAATCCATCTCTATGAGGACGAGTCAAAGGCCTTGCTCGACCTTTGTTGCACTTGGAGATGTGGAGGAAAAGTTTCCTGTGTTGACCCTTCTCTTAGAAGTATCTAACAGACTGGATACTGGCCAGAATCCACCAGATGGGTTTTCCATGGCCTTTCCAAACAAGAGAACAGGAGACTTCCCATGAAAACAGAGCACTTTGATGTTCCATGCTCTCCTGGGACCTGGTTGACCTTGGAGAGCGAAGGAGAAAATATTCTTCCTTTTACTCCCTCTAACCGTGATAATCTAAACCCTCAAATATGGTTATTGAATACCTAGAAGGTCAGTTACCTCAGTCTGGTATTTTTCTTTCAAGATAAGGTTTCTCTGTGTAGCTCTGGCTGTCCTTGAACTTACTGTGTAGATCAGGCTAGCCCGAACTCAGAGACCCACCTGGCTTTGCCTCCTGAGTGCTAATGGCATGTGCCACCATCACCTGGCCAATCTGGTAGTTTTAACTACAGTATAATATTTTAAGAACCCAATGCTTTTTTGTTTGTTTGTTTTTTGTTTTTTGGATTGTTTGTTTTTGTTTTTTTTTTCCCGAGACAGGGTTTCTTTGTATAGTCCTAGCTGTTCTGGAACTCACTCTGTAGACCAGGCTGGCCTTGAACTCAGAAATCTGCCTGCCTCTGCCTCCCAGAGTGCTGGGATTACAGGCGTGCGCCACCACCGCCTGGCAGAACCCAATACTTTTAAATAAACTTTGATTATATGTACATTTTAGCCAGTTCTTATAATTATTGACCTTTGACCTTAGAAACAATACCATATATATCGCCTCTAAATCTTATCCTTTACATGCCTTAAATAACTAATTCTGAACTTCTTAACTTGGGTCTGGAGAGATGGCTCAGTGGTTAAGAGCACTGACTACTCTTCCAAATGTCCTGAGTTCAAATCCCAGCAAACACATGGTGGCTCATAACTATCCATAATGAGATCTGATGCCCTCTTCTGGAGTGTCTGAAGACAGCGTCAGTGTACTTACATATAAATAAACAAACAAACAAACAAATAAATAAATAAATAAATCTTTTTTTTTAAAAAGAACTTCTTAACTTGCATAAACTTTCCGTTCAAATTTTCCATTCTGGGAACATCCAGCCATCTTACTCAACATTTAAATCCTTCTTTACTAAATTTAAGTTCATGTCATAATTCTTTAAAAAATTTTTTTTTTTTTTGAGACAGGGTTTCTCTGTATAGCCCCGGCTGTCCTGGAACTCACTCTGTAGACCAGGCTGGTAAAAATTTTTAAATCATTTAAAAAATACTGTAAGACATAATAATAGCATTAGTAAATAAATATACTATCTGTTGTAAGTGTTATGAAATACAATGTGGTGAGAGGGTAGCTGGCAGGCCAAGATGTCCCCTGGGAAATTATGCTGCACAACAGAGATGGTATAAAGGGGGTTGTTTGGGGGAAGGGAGGGGAGTGAGGACCTGGAGGAGTAGAGGCAGACAGGAACAGAGCCATGAGGGCAGAGAAGGGGGGACAAAGAAGGCCAGAAAGGGGGACCAGCCAGGCACGTGTGGGAACAGAGCTGAAGGGGCAGGGCAGTCCTTTTGTACACAGCCCACCCCTGGAGCACCTGGCAGTGGCGGCAGATGATGACAGCCATTGCCAGGTCCCTGGGAGGAGCCTGGTGGAATCGCCTGTGAGCTAACAGTGAGGACTTTTCCTCCTTGGTTTGGCATATTGAGACACACTAAAAAGTGTCTGTCCCTTCTTCAGAAGGTTCCAGAGGCAATCCAGAGTTTGATTTCGTCACTGTTCACCCTGGGAACTGAAGAGCCTATCAGCTTTACTTACAGGGAATGGTGAAGGGTCCCTGATGGGGGTGATCCAGAAGTGGTCACACTGAGAGGGATTCACCCAGTGTGTACGACCGACCCATATCCCAATGTATACGACCGATATCCCACAGCCACCCAGGCAGCTCTTCCCCTAGGTCCTCCATAAGATGTTGAGGCATCATATAATTAGGGCCTCCTCGTATAAGGTAGGCTGGGCTGGCTGGTCCATCTCCTCTATACCCGTGAATGAGTATTAGCATTTCCTCTATGGTCACTTCAGGCTGGCACTGCTGCAGGCCTGATGTTTAGTTTAGAAAGCTCAGACAGAAGCCCTGAATGCTAACACAGAGACACTGTTTTCTCTTCTTCCGGAAGCTATATGATGGTATAAGGTCCTGCTGTTTGTGGTGATGTAAAATAAACTCCTCCTGTCATGCGGAGGTGAGAAGGACATCTGCACATCTCAGCTAGTGGCCTGAATAAGTGATAGTCCGTGAGAAAGTACCAGGCTCTTGGCCAGACAAGGGCGCTGAGTAACTAGCAGGTCATGGGGGAGGGGAAAGGCACGCATTGTTCCTGGTGAAAAGGAAAGGGGAGGGGGGAGTTACTCTGCCTTAGGTTCTCCCTGACACTGTGTGCAGTTCCTTAACTATAAATGCATTTTAAAAATCCAGATAGAAAGCAAACATGATAAGCACTCCTGGTGAATTTCTTTTATTTGGAGAGAGCAATCTCAATTGGGAGACCATTTTCCCAATCCACCACAGACAAATTGGGTTTAAGTCCCTGGAATCTAGAGGATATTAACCATAAAAACAAAACAAAACAAACAAACAAACAAACAACTAAATGCTAAACAGAATTCAGCAGGCCGTGGTGGTGCATGCCTTTAATCTCAGCATTCTGTAGGCAGGGGCAGGAGGATTTCTGTCAGTTGGAGGCCAGCCTGATCTACAGAGTGAGTTCCAGGCCAGCCAGGGCTACGTAGAGAAATCCTGTGTTGGAAAAATCAAAACCAAATCAAACAAACCAACCCAAAAAGAACTCAGAAGCCTAGGGCATTAGACTGTTCCTTTGTCTTAACCTCGTTACTGTAATGAAAAGGAAAGAGCAAAAGTGAGGTTTCCCAGAGTGCCATGGGGCAGACACACCTAGAACAAAGGAGTAGTGGTGGGGGGAGGGGGGGGATGAGCCTGTATTCCATCTCAGTTAGAGGAAAACCAGCCTGGAGAGACCAGGCAGAACTGTCAGGCTCTAAGACCCATCAGAGCCTGGCACACTCACCTGTGCAGCTGGCTGCTCCTGTCTCATGGCCGCAGGGGCCCTCTGGCAGCAGCTTGCCTGGGAAGTTATCCTTAGAGCCCATGTCAGGAGCTGTGCTTCTGTGATCTCTGGGCCATCACATGTGTCAAAGTGTTTGTTCCCTCTTTAGGAAGCCAGTGTTGGAAGAACCTAGCTGGGAAAAGTCTTAGGTCACCTTTAGAAACTAGTAAATTTATTATATAAATTGTGTGAAAATTAAAACAAACAGTAACAATAACAACAACAAAAACCAACTTGGTGTTCGGTGTTATCTCATTCATCTAAAATAAAAAGGGGTGTGGTAATCCCCAGAGGGCTAAGAAAGACCAGGAAGTTTTATAGGTGTCACCATTTTGATTTATGCCGTGTGATTACATTAACCAAGATGCTAGTAAAGTCACTTAGCATTTGCTTTCTTTATAATATCATTAGTGGAGACAGCAGTTAGGTCACACAGCGGCTGCTTGCTTATGGTGAGCTCAGCTCAACAGCAAAGTGAATCCACCCCCCCACCCCCGCCGCCACACACACACACACACACACACACACATCCCTGTGGGTTCCGAATATCTCACTGACTTATTGTGGGCTGCCGCAGTCCAAACTTAGCTGGGAGTTGTAGTTGCGGGGAACCAGGATTCTTTTGGTTCAGGAAGGCACGGACTCGGCTCGGTGAATGACAAACAGACACCAAACATAGAAATGATTTAAGGTCTGAGTGTATTATGCTGCTCTGAGGCAGAAGCTTTTAAGCATGAGATTTTTCCATATCAAAAGATGTGGCACAAAAGGAACAATCAGCATAACCATTTGCCACAAGGAAATGTAAAATCAACCAGGTAAAACGTTTCCGGTATAAGCTCAAACATTGATAACATCTGTCTTCCGGATACAAACTTCAGTCCTAAAAGAGACTTCAAAGGACGTTAGGCCAGACCCCCTAGGTCTTAATGAGATTCTGTGAGTAAACTTTACCTTACACCTAGCTTTTCTCTGTAGAAACCTGAGATTTGTTGTGCTCAGTCAATGCTTTTCATACCATAATGTCAGAGCCACTCTCATTAACATAGCCATAAAAGTTTACATTTTGTTGGGAGATTAATGTAATTATGTAAACTAAGGCAAAGCCTTAGTTCTAAGAAGAGAGGTTTTTTTGGCCAGTGACTTGCTTCAAAGAAGGATTCTTTTACATCTATTTGCTTGGTTTTTTTCTTAGTCCTGGCTACTAGGAAGAGGGGAAGTTTTAGGAAGTAAAGCAGGCTGCCAGTGAGATTTTTGGATTCTGAATAGAGGTGTTCCGGAGGGCTCCAAGAGGCATTTCCTCGCTTCAGTCTGCAAAACTTTGTCTCACAGAATCAATTGGTGCCACACCAGCGTGGGCCATGACTCCCTTTCTTTAAAAAGACACTTTAGTTAGGTTAGTACCAGTAGAGGAGGAGATGACATCTATGGCTTCGGCAGGTAGGCCTAATAGAAAAATAAGCAAACAGAGGACGGAATTGCAGTCTCTGCTCATGGAAGTGGAGTCCACATGTACCTGTTAGAGTAGCTAGAATCACAGTGTGAGTTCTCTTTTAGATTGGGTTTAAAGAGGGAGAGAAAAGAAATTCAGACACCATTTAATTTTCGTTCAGAACATTAGTGAGCCTGCCTTTCCTTCTCTCAGGATTGTGAAGAGACAAGGGAAGGATAGGAGATAAAGGCACCTTGAAAAATCCAAGTTTGTCTCCAGGGAGAGGGTCACCAAATCTCCCTAAGGACTGTCCATCCTTCCAGCACGTGGGTCAGCCTTGGCTCTGGCCAGTGTGAGGTTAACATCTGCCTGGAGGCTGTCTTCAGGTTAATAGTACAATTTTATCATCCGTTGGCAGGTCTCTAGTCATCAAATGGTTTGTTTTCCATGATACACAGACATTAGTGTTAGAAGGAAATGTGTCTAAGGGGACCTTTTTCTTTTAGAGAGAAGACGAAACTACCGCCTCTTTTCAGGGATGTAGGAAAGATTCCTCAGCTCAACCGTTACTTTGTATACTTTTATACTAATTGTTTTTAACACAGAGGTGGCTCAACAGTTACTTTGTATCCTTTTACACTAATTGTTTTTAACCCAGACCTGGCTCAGCAGTTACTTTGTATCTTTTTGTACTAGCTGTTTTAAACACAGACATCTCTGTATTATGAGATAAGTAATAGCAACGTAATGTAAACAGTTTACCAACGGGCTGTCCTTAAGGACATGTTTTTCCTTCTTGGGCAGTTTCATTTTCTATTTCCCTGTCACAGAGTCAGGGCCAGTGTGACCCAGGACAAGGGTTTGCATGGCATTTTGAGACAAACATGCTCCAGTCTGCAGTAGGAGGACCAAATCCCATCTCCAGAGGCAGCTTCTCTGTGAGCTTAAGAACATCCTATAGTAGGTAATGTGTTCCTACCAGCACAGATTTTATTTTAGACCAGTGGTTCTCAATGGCAACACTTTAATACAGTTTCTCATGCTATGGTGACCCCCAACCATAAAATGATTTTTGTTGTTACTTTATAACTGTAATTTTGTTACTATTATGAATTATAATTTAGATATCAGTTATGCGGGTTCTGTGATGTGGGACCCTTGTGAAAGGTCTTGTGACACCCCCAAGGAGTCATGACCCACAGGTTGAGAACTACTGTTTTAGAAGCTCCTGTTCTAAGCACCATAGCAGATAAGAGTTCACCGTGGCACATCTGGGATAATCAAAAAAAAAAAAAAAAAAAAAGCACCCGAAACCATATGGACAACTATATACCCTTTTATTATGGGCAGGATTTAGAGGATCCCTCAGGAGACAAGAGGTCTCAGATCTCAATTGCACCTTTTATATCAAAGAAAAAAGAGATCTGAGGGTCAGCAGTTTGTCCCTGAGGCCTAGAGAGGACAAGCCTCAGGAATCCACTGAGAGAAAGAGGGCAGTGGTGGATAGATCATAGAGATGGGGTATTGTGGTGATAGACCCCCAACTCGATATTTCTAGACCCCTAGCAATTAGCCTAACACAGAGAAGTTTTGCGTTTTTCTGCTCTTGGCCTGAGAAACTGTTCCCCTTGAGATGAGCACTCCCCAGCACTCTCCACCCCAAGGACTAGCTCACCGTATTCCTGACACCTGGCGTCTTACTGAAAAGTTTAACTATGTTTGCCTGAGATAACCTGTAACCTTCTGCTGCCTGACCCCCCTTCCCTATGACTGCCTACCCCCCTTTTCTTGTAATTTTTTCTTTAAAAACTCCCGACTGCAGCAGTGTGGGGTCTGCTCTGCCCCTGAGTGGGACTGCACTGACTCTCCCTAAGTAAACCTTGTGTGCTTGCATCAAGAACGGTTTCTCATGAATTTTTGGGGCGTCGTCTTATGGGGCATCTCCCTGATTTGGGGGCCTTTCAGTGGGAGGGAAGGTAAAGGTTTGATGGATTGGGGGTGGGGGCCTCTCAGATCAGCATCTGAGAGAGAGAGAGTTTGTGAAATTAGGTTTAGATGTTTGAGCTGCTAAAACATCATGTGCAGAAATGGAGGAACAAAGGGACAGACAGAAGGCCAATCCGATGGAGACAATTCCTCAGTCATGGTTCCCTCCTTCTAGATGACCCTAGCTTGTGTCAAACAGATGGGAGTAGGGGAGTAGGCTTCTCAAGAGAGGCGTGTTTAAATATCTTCATGGTAGCCATTGCTATATGACTTTGGTGCCTCTTGAAATTATATTACTAATAGTCTTTCTTTCTGGTTTTTTGTTTTGTTTTGATTTTTGGAGACAGGGTTTCTCTGTATAGCCCTGGCTGTCCTGGAACTCACTCTGTAGACCAGGCTGGCCTTGAACTCAGAAATCTGCCTGCCTCTGCCTCCCAAATGCTGGGATTAAAGGCGTGTGCCACCACCACCTGGCTTTTTTTTTTAAATAGTCTTTTTTGCTTTCTTTCCTTCCTTCCGTTCTCTCTCTCTTTTCTTTTATTTTCTCTAGGTTTTAACATTTATTTGAATATTTAGGCAGCACTATTTTCAACTTTCACTAATTCCAGAGTTGCATATGATTCTTATCTTCACTTTAACTCACACACACACACACACACACACACACACACGCCCAAGTGCAATGGTGTTCATGTGGAGTCGAGAAGATAGCTCTTGGGAGTAGCCTCTCTTCTCACACCTTGCGGATCCTAGGAGTCAGACACACACCGTCAGACTTGGAGGTACGTACCCTTCCCCCCTGAGCTATTTCAGCAGCCCATCTTATCCCTACTTTTCAGATCAGGAAACTGAGGCGCAGTGAGATTAAGAAACAGTTTACTCTTGTACAGAGGTCTCAGGGTACCTGTAGGACTTAGTTATATTTATTTCTGGAGGGGACATGTGCCACAGCACAAATATGGAGGTCAGAGGACAACTTGCAGGAACTGCTTCTCTCCTTCTACACGTGGGTCCCAGGGATCAAACTCTGATTTTGGTGGCAAGGCCCTTCCCCGCCGAGTCATCTCACTGGCCCACCTTTGAGATTTAAAGCATGGTTCACTGGCTGCAGAGTGGGTTGCAGACAGGCTGTGAACACTGGATCTGCTGGACTATTCAGAAGACTAAGGACAGCCCTGAGAGGGGCAGACCAGCAGTTTGGCAGACAAGAACTTTAAGTGACCAACTCTGGGCCAGTTTCTCTGGCTTCATGCTCAGGGAGACTCAACTCAGTACAAAGAAGCAATAGATTTGCAAACTGGACAAGTGACTTCAGTTCTGCAGACCGCAGACCTCCATTCCTAAGATTGCAGACACTAGATGAAAACCTTGGGGTTGTCCTGTTAAAAGCATTTCTAAGAGGTTCATTTTTTTAAGCAAATGGCACAATAGGACAGTTCCAGGGGTACTGATAAGGTAAGAGGAGAACTGATAAGGTGCAACTGTGGGTTACAAAACAGTTAATGCATACCTTTTACTATACATGGAATGTTTAGTCTTCTTCTGAGAGTCCCAGAAAATTGCAGATTTATAGCTAGGAAAGAGAAAAGTCAAACTTGATCATATACACTTAGACCTGAGCGTGGTTCATCTATATTTATGCTCACACCACTGTGTGTCAGATTGCAATGCATATCTTTCAATCTTTTTTTTTTTTTTTTGAGTCAGGGTCTTACTATGTAACTCTCCCTGGAACTCACTGTATAGACCAGGCCGGCTTTGAACTCACATAGATCAACTGCCTCTGTCTCCCCAGATACTGGGATTAAAGGCATGCGCCACCATGCCTGGCTTTTGAAACATAATGCAAAAGGAATACTAGGCCAGGGAGATGGCTCATGGTAAGAACACTAGCTGTGTGAGCATGGGGACCGGAGTTCGAATCCTCAGGTCCCATGGGAAAACAAATAAGGTAAAGGAATATTGTCTCTATGTTGCCTGACTTCGGGGTAAATTTTATTGGTTGTACTGGAATTTTTGTGTTTGTTTGGTTTTGATTCTTTTGACACAATGAGCTCTCTACATAGCTCTGGTTTTCCAGGAACTCAATCTGTAGACCAGGCTGATGTCAAACTCAGAGATCTCTCTGCCTCTGCCTCCTAGGTGTTGGGACTAAGGGTGTGTGCCACCATGCTCAGCCTGTCCTGGAATTCTTGAGCTGTTTGTGAGTCAGAAGCCTGAACCTGTGTGCTTAAAATGTTCTCACCCGTACTTTTGATGATGCTTCCTAAGTGCTTTAACCTTCCTTTTCACCCACTACCCACCCGAGGCAGGGGGAAAGGAGGGATACGGAGAAGTGGACCTGTTTAGAAATTGTTCTTTGGAGTAAATCCCATCTGCGTTGTCAGGAAATCAGCAGTTCGGTTCACAGAATTCAGCAGTGAGAGCTGGAACCACTCGAGCATACTTCACGGACACACCAGCAGTCCAGTTCAGTAGAGTCAGAAGAGCAAACACGAATCAGCAGCAGTGGCACGACCTAGGAGAGCCAGCCAGGCCTCAGCACCAGTCAGCAGGAGGGACTAGGACCACTGGGGACGCCAGGAGAAGTTCTTTACCAAGACCTCTCTCGACGAAGCAAAGATCAGTGAAGACAAGAGACCAAGATGTGTTTCAGAGCTGGCTAGCCAAGCCCCTCTCACAGTCGGTTGAGTCAGTATTCACACGCCCTCCAAACATCACATGACGTCCGCGAGTCTTGCGTCATCACGTGAGACTGTCTTAGCAAAACTCCACTGTGGGTCTGTATCAGCTGACATCACTCTGTTGATTGGCCGGAGTCCATGGAATGGGCGAGAAGCAGCCAGAGCAACACCGGAATTTTTTTTTTTTGTGTGTGTGTGTGTTTCTCTCTATGGAGTCACGACTAACGGAGCTCGGCTACACAATATAGGGCAGACCAATACACGCGTGTCCCTAGCAAAGCATCCCTCATCACGCGTCCTTTCATGTGCTTGCTTTGGCAAAGCATCCTTTCACCTTCGTCCGCTTCAGAAAAATGCTCCTTCACGTGTCTGCCCCAGCAGAACACCATCCGACACAACCGACGTTCCAAAGAACCCGTAAGTTCTTCATTAACCAGACTCTGGGATGAGGGGTTCCTTTCCCCTCCCGTGTCTCCCTAACTTTCTTATATGGTCCTGTCTCAGGAGGACTTAGATCTGAAACTACATAAAGTCATAATATTACATTGACCGATAAAACTTGAGGGAGCTGGGGAGGAGCGTGGGGAGGGCATTCTTGAAGAGACCTTGGAACCTGATTCTCTTTTTCTGTCTCTGCCTCTCTTATGGTGTGTGTGTGTGTGTGTGTGTGTGTGTGTGTGTGTAAGGCAATGTACATGACTGTGCTTTATCCCTCTCCACTTCTCCTCTGAGATAATGTCTCTCACTAAACCTTGACACCAGGCCGGGGAAACTTGACTGTGGACCCTCATGCTCTAACCGGCTGACTATCTCCCCACTCACGGTTTCCATATCTATCTCTAGGGAGTTTAGTTTCCAACTGGCTGAGTCCTCACATACCCACCTTTATGTGCCCAGGCACAAAGGTCTCTGGAAGACGGAGCCTCCCCCCTGCATGCTCTCCCCTCCCACAGAGGCAGAGAAGGATGCAATCCTGGGCTAGAGTGCGCTCTACACTTTTACAAGTGGCCATTTGAAAGCCTAGGCCGTGGTTCATGTGCGTGTATGCCTGTGTGTGTGTGTGTGTGTGTGTGTGTGTGTGTGTGTGTAGAGATCATCAAGGGCCTTGGGCTCTACTGTCTGGAAAGGACTCCCCAGGCTTTTGTCTAGTGTCTGAATTCCAGGAAGACAAGTGACTTTGACGGAAGCATGTGCTAGGGCAAGGATGGGTTCTGGCTCCTGGCCCTTGTCACAGGTAGAAGAGTAAGACAGGAAAAGGAAAGCCAGAATTAGGAAGTGAAATATCCCTAAGGGCCCTGAGAGCAGGTCTTAACGTATTAGGGAACATTAAGGAAAAAGTAATGTCATAAGGCCCTGCTGTAAACTAGAGGGCAGACTATGGTTGGGCAAGAAAAGTTTTCTCTCTACTCTTTATGATGGGTACCTGGGCGCCTACAAACTAAGTGGTGAGAAGGGAATTTATCAAGAGAGGTTCAAGCATTCAGGAGTGCTGGGTGACTAATAACTGAAAGGGAGGTGTATCAATCAGTCATAATTGTAACACAATACTCGAGGTAGCCAACGTTATAAAAACAAAAGGTTTATTTAGTTCACACTTTGGACAGCTGAAAGCCCAAGATCAGGGAGCAGGGTGTAGAGTGGGTCAAGGGACACAGTTCGGTGGCGAGGTTGGCGGAAGATGGCCCATCACAGCAGAAGCTCACGTGTGAGAGAAAGCTTTTATCTGCAAACAGAAGTCCTAGAGGGACCAGGATCCCACGATTCTTTCCAGTGGTACACTTCCAATGACCCAAGGACTTCCCACTAGGCCTTACCTCCTAATAGCACCACCCTGGGACCAGTCTCTAAATCTCATAGTATCTTGGTAGGTTCTGATGCCATTCCTAAACCATTATATACATATATGTGTGTGTGTGTATATATATGTGTATATTTATTTTGTAATATATTTAATATACATGTATAAGTTAAATATATTATATGTTTAATTTAATAATTAAATATACAAAAGAGAAGTTGTAGAGAGATAAAGCCCAGGCATGCACATTGCCCTCCCCCCACATATATAATATAATATAGTATAGTATTATACAATATAATATAATATAATATAATATATATTATATAATATTATATAATATTATATTATATAATATTATATAATATTATATTATATTATATATTATATAATGCAATATATTATATTATATTATATTATATTATATTATATTACATATATAATGCTATATATATAAACACATATATTTATTCCTGTCTCTGTCATCTCTGGCACTTACTTTATTCTACACATCCTGGAAGTGTGTTCACATGTGTTTTTTGCACCGTCACCTCCACCATGGAGCTGTGCAACAAGAAGATCTTACCCAGCAGGACCTTGACCTGGAACTCCCTAGCCCTAGTGTCAGATATACATAGCTGAAAAGAAATTAACTGCACCATCTGGGTTAGTCTGTTCTCCTGGAAATGGACCAAGACATACATGCCTGGGTTGGGAAAGGGACGGGGAGAGAACAGACAGCGGAGAGGTGCCTTTGGGAAGGACAGCTGGGGATTTCAGGAGAACAAGGAGGAGGGAGGCGAGCTTGGGGATGATACTGTTTGTCTGGATAGCCGTGAACAGTCAGTGAAACTTCAGGGCCATAGCCTAAGCCCAGGAGTGATTTACAGTGGGTTTCCCCTTCGTTTCTCTACTGGGAGGAGAGCTACTGTTGGAATGTATGTGAGTCCTTACTTTTCAGAACTCCCTGCTTCCCTTCACATAAAGGGAGAAGTCATTCTGCAGCTGCTGTATCTCAAATGTCCTCCCTTCAAAATCAGCTCTGTGCAAACACAGCAGTGCCTGGGTGGCCATTCTGCACAGCTGGCCCTCCTTGGTCAGTACCTGTGAATGAATGAATGAATGAATGAATGAGTCAATGACCATGTAGAAGGTATGTAGGGAGACTGTTGCTTGGTGATTACGCACATAGTGGCAGATAAAGTCCAGATTCCCCTCTCTGGGGAGGTGATCCCATAGCGCTGGGATCACCTCCCCTGAGCACATTTCAGAGCGGACAGAGGCTGCACAGACTAATCCATTCGCCAGCTGGGCTCCTGGGCTTCCCTGACATCTATCTCCTGGGCCTCAGCAGTTGGTTCCTAAGGGGACGATGCAATAGCTTTGGAGGGAGAAGTCTGAGACTGGGAGCCTGCAACTCAGCTCCTCTATTAGCTTTGGTCTTCTGTGAGAGATGAAACTGGACAGCAAGTGTTGGGCAGGCTCTCCCTGGGGCTGCTGGCTGGGGAAAGGAGCAGTAGGCAGGAGAAGGAAGACAGCTCTCCAGCAGGTCAAAGGGCTTTGCACTGAAAGTCCCCTCCAGCCCCCCCCCCAGCAAAGCCCTTCAGGCTGGGAGAGAGATGGAGGGGGAACTGGAGAGGCTGGATGCTGCCTGAGTCAGCGAGTAAGGGAGGGTTAGTTATCAGCAGCCCTTCGGGGCCTGTGCTCCATTGCCTGCCCCAACCCTGCCCACTCTGGGTTCTTTTAAAAGTCTGCCCGCGGTGGCATGCAACGTCCCTGGTAGTGCGTTCAAACAGGGAACGTGATGTTCTTCACAAAGTGGCCACTGTCTGGATCCAGACAAGATGGCTTGTCCAGATGTCCAGCTGGCCTAGCTACATTGGCGTTGGCAGAACTTCATTAAAAATAGATCGTTCTAAGGTGTTTATTCCATAATCTTCCACTCTGCGGAGTCGGTATGTGATCTGGACTAGCATCTTCCTTTTTTCACGGCAGATATAGACCCTGAGAATGCTGCTGGGCTAATGGATGGCTGAAAGAAGAAGACAAACACCACCCTCCTCTCTCTCTCTCTCTCTCTCTCTCTCTCTCTCTCTCTCTCTCTCTTTTGACATAGCTTCTCTACATAGCTTAGAACTTGGTGTAAACCAGGCTGTTCTTAAATTCATGGCAATCCTATCTTTATACCTGAGTGCTGGGATTACAGGTATGTACCATCATGCCAAGCTGAGGAGGCAATTAAAAAATTAATTTTGTGTGTGTGTGTGTGTGTGTGTGCGCGCGCACGTTTGTATGTGTGTGTGCATGTTCGTGTATGTGTGTGCACACATCAGTGCACATGCGTGCAGTTGTTCTTCAAGGACAGAGACATCTACTTCCCTTGGAACCGCACTTAAAGGCAGTTGTGAGCTGCCTAGGTGGGTTCTGGAAATCCAACTCTTGTAGAGTTCTCTCTCTATAAGAATAGTCCATACTCTAAGTGGCTGAACTATCTCTCCAGCCCCAAGGGGTCAACTTCTGAGGGAATCAAGCAAGACTGTCCTGGCACAATCTTCAGGCAGGTAATATGTGAATCTGAAATCCAAATTCAGGTCTCAGACCTTTCCTTAAAAAAATTCCTGGATGCCTGTCACAGAATGGTAGACCCAGGAGTGAGAAGACACATTGGGTACCTTTCCCTGGTGAGTGGGAGGCCACTGTCTGGTTCCACTGTTCCTCTGCCAGACATTTAGAGGAGGGAAATTAGTCAAGACTGGAAGGAGCTTCTATAGTCATTCTGGGTGGGGCAGTGGTCAACAGAATCCTCCAGGGATATGGAAAAATCACACAGAGAAAGCTCAGAAGAGACCCATTTCAGTGAGGAAACATTTTTTTTTCCAGTTTTAAACTGAAGGCATGTTTATTCCCCAGCACTGGCCTCTGGACCTTGGCCTCTGGCTTAGAAACAAAGGGGGGGTTGTTTGGTTGCTGGGCCTGCATTTGCTCACAGACTGTGATGAGTGCCCAGAGCATCTGGTTTGGGGAGGTGCTGTGCATTCAGAGGGATGAGCACAGGGCTGATCTCCTCAAGCTTTGCCTAGGCCTGCACTGGACAATGTCTAGAGTCTGAGGGCCTCTTCCATCCCCTCCATGGGGAAGAGAATGTAGACCTCTGAGGTCACTTGTCCTTAATGAACACACCTTCTTCCTGACACGGGCCCTTTGGTCTGGCCGCCAACACAGGGCTCTCACTTCCACCTCTGCGGTCCACCTCTCATTGCGTGCAGACCTCTGCCCCCAGGATGCATCTGTCTCTTCTTCTTTCTCTCCTCACCCCTTCCTTCTGACCCTCCCTCCTTTCCTTTCTTCCTTCCTTTGAGACAGGGTCTCGACGTAGACCAGGCTAACCTCAGCCTTGTGATTTTCCTGTCTCAGCCTCCCAGATGCTGGGATGACAGGTATTCATTACTAACCCCTTGCTACTTCTGCTCTGGTATCAGGCCCACACCTCAGATCTGGACCTACTCAAGGGAAAAGCCCTTCCATCTATCCAACACCTATTTGGGAAGGCGCTTTCTTTGTACTGGCCACCATGCTCAGCTGTGCACAAGGAGGTCACTGTTGTGGGGGAGACCAGCAGGCAACAGGCCGTCTATTTCAGTCGATTTCACCTACCTCTTTGCCGAGCAGAAGCTGGGTGGCCTCCTCCTTCCCTCCCCTGCCTGACCCCACATACCCTCCTCATCAGCACGGCGCCTGGCTGGTTCTAATTCGGAAACACATGTGGCATTCACCTTCTCGCTCTCCCTTTTTCCACACTCTCTTCTTGCCAACCCCACATCTTTTTCCTTCTGTACCCAAGTCACCACCCGGTCTCTCCTGGACCAGTGCACTGAGTTTCCTGCTAGGCTCTGGGTTTCTGTCCTGCCCCCCCAGAGACCCTGTCCCACATTAACCAGAGGGAGGACTCGTCTCCTTAAGGCATTTCAGTAGATTTTTTTCAGGTTTTTATTTTTAAAATTAGTGTATATATGTATATGTGTGTGTGTGTGTGTGTGTGTGTGTGTGTGTGTGTGTGTATGTGTATGTGTATATGTATGTGTGTGTGTGTGTGTGTGTGTGTGTGTGTGTGTTTGTGTGTATTGTGCTAAGCAAAGAGCTTCCTTAGGACATTTCCATGTATGAATATAATGTCTTTTGATCAAATTCATCCCCATTGCCTTCCCCTCTCCCTTTTGTTCCTTTCCTTCCCCTTTTCTTAGTAGTCTCTCATTTTCCTGAGCTCTTAAAAAATATGTTTTTTTTTTTTTGCTAGATTTCACACCTGAGAGTGGGTGTGTAATATCCATCTTTCTGGGTCTGGCTTATTTTGTCTAACAATATTAAGTTCCATCCAGTTCCCTCCAAATGACATGAATTTATTCTTACCATTTATCTGTTGATGGGCACCTAAGTTGGTCTCATAGCTTGGCTATTGTGAACCATGCCACGACAATCATGGTGGTGCCTGCATCTCTGTTGGTGTCTCTGTGCAGCTGGATCATATGTAGTTCTGTTTTTGTTGGAGGGGGGAATCACTTGAGGTCTGGTCTTAACGTAGCCAGGCCAGCCTTAAACTTGCTATGTAGCCAAGGATGGTCTTGAAAGGATTCTCTTACCTCTCAAGTCCTAGGACTACAGATGTGTTCCACCATGCCCAGCCTCTGTTTTCAGGTTTCGGAGCACCCATTATACCGGTGTACATAGCTACAATAGTTTACATTCTAACTGTACTGGTCACTATTTTTTTCTGTTAACTTGATACAAACGAGAGTCATCCGGAAAGAGTCTCCTCTGAGGGGATTGCCCTGGTGAATGTGTGCGGAAATTGTCTTGACTGTTGATTGATTCTGGAGGGCCTGAGGCCCAGCCCACAGTTGGCAGTGCCATCCAGGAGGGGGAAGGAGGGAGGAAGGGAGGGAAAGGAAGGAAGGTGGCTCTCCCGTGGACAGGAGGCGTGCTCCTCCATAGTTCCAGTCCCTTCCCGACCTCGGCAGTAATAAACCTGGGATGAAAGCCAAAGAAACCTTTCCCCCCCTACGTTGCTTTTGCTTATGGTGTTTATCACAGCAACAGAGAACAATCTGGAGCACCCGCTGACGGCATAGAGGGACTCCTCTAACTAAAGGTGGTGACACTCGAGAAGGCCAGAAAATTGAGGGTTCAAGACTAGTCTGTGCTACATGACAAAATCCTGTCTCAAAAGATCAAACCAAAGCTGGGCTGTGGTGGAGCACACCTTTAATCCTAGCACCGAAGAGGCAGAGGCAGGGGCTTCTGTGTGAGCTCAAGGCCAGTCTGGGCTACATAGTGACTTCCAGGGCAGCCCAGAACAGCAGTAGCAGCAGCAGCATCATCAACAACAACAATAACAACAACAACAACAAAGAATGCATACTACCCTGACTTTTGTTTTGTTTTGTTTCTTGAGATGGGGTTTTTCTTTGGAGCCTTGGCTATCCTGGACCTTACCTCTATAGACCAGACTGGCCTTGAACTCACAGAGATCTGCCTGCCTCTGTCTCCCCAGTGCTGAGATTAAAGGCGTGCACCACCAGGTGATTTCTGACTTTTAAGATACTGACTTGTCTTTCTAACTTTGACTTTCATATATGCAGAGTCAAAGAATATGCACTTTTTATATCCGGGCTATAAACGTTCTGTTTGTTGAACATGTGATTAGGAGTGCCTACTTTAATCTATGTGTAAAAGCCCCACATCAAGTCCACAGGAGGAACAAGGCATGCTACCCGGCGACATCGACAGCTTAATGCACATGCCTTATGGCTAGCAATCCCAGGGGTGAACGCACAGTAGACATTGGCATAGCTCATCAAAAGACACGCCAAGGCCGGGCGGTGGTGGCGCACGCCTTTAATCCCAGCACTTGGGAGGCAGAGGCAGGCGGATTTCTGAGTTCGAGGCCAGCCTGGTCTACAGAGTGAGTTCCAGGACAGCCAGGGCTACTTAGAGAAACCCTGTCTCGAAAAACCAAAAAAAAAAAAAAAAAAAAAAAAAAAAAAAAAAAAAAAAGACACGCCAAGATTCAGATACAAAGCTCAAACTAAAAACCATCATTAAGGTAACCCCATTTTACAGATTGGAAAACTGAAGCTTAGAGAGAAATTAGAGAATTTGCCCAAGATCTTTTCACTTGGTATGCAGCAGAACCAGAATCAAACCCAGGTTGAGAAGGCCATGCCAAACTGGCCCCTCTCGATTCTGTGGCCTTCTCTTTTCTCACTTGTGATTAGTCCTGTGGGGGTAGGCATTCTTTCTTAGTTAATCAGGCCTATGCCTTTCTGAAAGCCTAGTGTGGTGGCTTGAATATGCTTGGCCCAGGGAGCAGCACTATTAGGAGGTGTGGCCTGGTCGGAGGAAGTGTGTCACTTTGGGGCTGGGCTTTGAAACCTTTCTCGTAACTACCTGGATGACCGTCTGTCCTGGCTGCAGTCGATCAAGACGTAGAACTCTCAGTTCTTCCTGCACTCTGCCCGCCAGAATGTTGCTATGCTTCCCATCTTAATTATAATGGACTGAACCTCTGAACCTATACGCCAGCCCTAATTAAATGTTGTCCGTTATTAGAGTTCCCTGGTCATAGTATCTCTTTACAGCAATAAAAACTCTAAGACACCTAGTTATCTTCTTTTTCTTAGAAACAGAATCTCATGTAGTCCAGGCTGGCCCTGAGCCCCCGATCCTGCTGCCTCTACCCGCCAAGTGTTGGGATTACAGCTGTTGGCCACCTGGCCAGGTCTCACACTGTATTAGGGCTTGGATCCAGGGTTTTAGGCATGCTAGCTGAGCACTCTACCATTTGAATTACACCTGCCACCCTCAAGGCCTTTAAAAACGTTTTAAACTTTTGAATAGGTTGTATTTATAGAAAACTTGCATTTGGACATAGTGGCAGATACAACGTGGCACTGAGGCAGGAGGATGCCTGTGAGTCTAAGGCCAGTTATAGTGTAAGATCTCATTTCAAAAAGCAAACAAAAACCAAAAGAAAAAAAGTGTAAATAATTAAACAAATAGAAACTTACAAAGAGTTCAGTGTTCCTGCCTCACGACTGTAAACATTTGTCACAGCTCAGAAACCAATGCCAGCGGAGTGTCTGTGTCCCTTAGATCTCGTCAGGTCAATGGGAAGCTAGAGTCATCTGGCAAGAGATAACCTTAGTTGAGAATGTCTCCACCAGGCTGACCTGTACCTAATGTGTGCAGCGTTTTCTTCTAACGGTTGACATGGGAGGGTTCCCGCCCTGACTTCCCTCCACGATGGGCTGTAGCCTGTGAAATCACTAATGATTTCCTCCCCTGGGTTGCTTTGTCACAGCAACTAAAAGTAGACCAGGGCACCCTATGAGCTTTGTTTGGATGTCACATCATCTGCTTTGCTTTGTTTGGGACAGTGGGTGGTGGGTGGGTGGTGGGTGGGGAGTGGGTGGGTGGGGTTTGGTGGGGTGGGGGGTGGGGGGTGGGAGATGCCTCCCCATGCAGCCCAGGCTGGCCTCACCTTTCACAATCCTCAGTCTCTGCTCCTCGGCTCTGGGGTTAGGGGCGGGCGTGTCCCACAATGCCTGGCAGGAAGCCACTGGCTTTTACACTGACATCTTTCTTCTGCTCCAGTGTCCTGTCCTGGGACACCACAACTCCTCACTTCTGTCTCCTCTGGCCTGTGACATTTTCTCAGGTTCATTTACCTTCTTAGGACTTTGACGATGTCAAGGAATCCCCAATCTGGCTCTGTGGATTCTTCCCAGCAATTGGGTATGTTGGATGTTTTCTAACCCAGAAAGGTCGGACTGGAGCTGTGGGTGGTTGGGAGAAGATGGCAGGGGTAAAGCTCACATGATAATCTGTCAGTGCTCACACGAGGGAGCACCACTGGCATTGGTTAACCTTGCCGCCTGTCGGCGAAATAAGCTACTTTTTCTTTTCTTTTTTTTTTTCTTCTTTTTTTGGTTTTTCGAGACAGGGTTTCTCTGTATAGCCCTGGCTGTCCTAGAACTCACTCTGTAGACCAGGCTGGCCTCAAACTCAGAAATCTGCCTGCCTCTGCCTCCCAAGTGCTGGGATTAAAGGCGTGTGCCACCACTGCCCGGCATAAGCTACTTTTTCTAAAATCATGATTTACTAAAACGTTGCTCCTCCCATGCCCCTCCCCCCATCTGACTGTACTCCTTGGAAACAGACCACCAGGCAGCCCGTGTTCAAAGTGAGGGGAGGGACCTTAAGCTATTCTTCCTGGAGGGGAAAGGCTTATAGAAATTACTTGTAATTCATCCTTAAGGAAGATGTGCCAGTCAGCTTTCCATTGCTGTGAGAAAACACCCGAAATAATCAACAGGGGTAGAAAGATTCGTTTAGCCTTACAGTTTCAGATGATTAAGACATTTTCTTTTAATTTGCTCTTTGAGATTTTCATACATGTATGCGATGGTTATTCTTTTTGTTTGCTTGTTTGAAATATTATTTACTATATATTATATCTCTCCAGCTCCCCATGGGAGTCACCTACCCGTCTTCTTCTTGATTTCGTGGATTTTTTTTTCCTTTGGTTTTTAAAGAGACAGGGTTTCTCTGTGTAGTCCTGGCTGTCCTGGAACTCACTCTGTAGACCAGGCTGGCCTCGAACTCAGAAATCTGCCTGCCTCTGCCTCCCAAGTGCTGGGATTACAGGCGTGCGCCACCACACCCGACTCAGTTTTTGTTTTTGAAGTTCTTGTTGTTAGTAGCCCACTGTGTCTAACTAGTGATGACCATGAAGCATGGTGCCCTTCGCTAAGGCATGGACAGCCTACCAAAGGCCACACCCTCAAGGAAAAGCGGCGATTGACTGCCACTAACTCCTTAGGGAGATATCCTGGGAGTGTGGCCCTCCTCCAGACACTCTGAAAATTTGACTGACTTGATCTTGTGCAGGGCGTGAGCTGATGTGTGTGCCTCAACCACTCCATGTCCAGGAGAGTGTTGATGGTGCGATTCCCTCTTTTCCTTCTTACACTTCCTTCCTTCCTTCTTTTCCATCTTTCTTTCTTTTAACCTTTTAACCTCATCTCCCTGTCACTTCTTGTTCACCCTCCCCACTGGCAACCCTCACCCCCGCCCCCCACCCCCCAAGGAAAAAAAAACCTCACCACGGAAGCTGAAGTGTGTCATGCTGTGTCACAAGTCTACCCTTTTGTCCACACGTCTTTACTTTCAGTTGTTCACCGCAGTGAGTCACTGTTCTGGTTCAAGGCCTCTGGCTTCTTCTACACTATCAGTTCTGGTTCATCACCGACTCCGCTCGGACATCCTGTCGTTGCCCTGTGTCATGAAGACCCTGGAGCTTTGGATCTGTAGGACCGGCTCCTTCACGAGCTCCAGCAGTTCACAGATGGGGTGGATGTTGGGGTGGGCCGACTCAAAGCCCTGGATCTGGGCCCGGGCGGTTGGTGGCTGAGTTCGTCAGTCCGCCAGCTCTCCCGTGCCCAGGGAGCTCCTCGGCACTGTCTGCGCTGGTTCACACAAGTGCCAGATCTCCTGCTCTCATGCCCTCGGGCGGGCTCATCTGTACCCGCCACCAGGGCCAGCTCTTCTGTGCTGTCCAGGCAGATGCCCAAGAGAGGCAGGGCTGCTCTTCTGAGTGTTTCAGCTGGTCTTCTGTAGACGTAGATTCCAACAATTGTGCTGGCAAGGAAATGCAAGCAGACAAAGAAGAGTAAGACTTCCTTCTTCCAACGTCCTTGTGTAGGTCTCCAGCAAGTGGTGTGGCTGGACGACAGGTGTGCCCCACCACACCTGGCTCTGGAACTTGCTCTGTTCCAGGCTGGCCTTGAACGCAGAGATCTGCTTGCCTCCATTGCCTGGGATTCAAGGCATGTATCGCATTGCCTGGGCCTAAGCTTTTCATGGCCACTATGTCTCAAGATCTCCATTATCAAGATCCAGGTCAGAAGCCTGTGTCTTTCAGCCTCAATATCTGGATCACAGGTGTGCCCTCCATTTCTGGGTTGTAGTTCATTCCAGGTGAAGTCAAGTTGACAACCAGGAATAGCCATTACACTGGCCCACCACCATGTAAGGAACATTCATCACGCGCTGCTGCCACCATGGATGGACCTACTCTGTCCTGCTTACCCCAGCTCCCATGATGGATTGAAACCGTGAGCCTAAATAAACGGTTCCTCCCTTAAGTGGATTCTGTATAGATGCTGTCTGGTATTCATGTTCTGGATTACAAAAGTAGAGAAAGAGGCCTCCGTCTAGAGAATTCTCTAGATTGTTAGCCTGTATCTCTGTGAGAAACAACTTGTCTGGTTGCAGACCAGTGATGACATATGCTTGCTTCTTCTGTAGGTTTTCCTGTCAAGACACTGCTTTTCCAAGCCTACTGGGCCTGTTCCTTTCTCCTCCACCACTTTCAGTGAGGTTGTTGTGTTCCTCAGCTGTGACATGGTCGCAGTCTGGCTTCTCACAACAAACATTCAGCTTGATTTTTAAAGACTTGTCAACATTAGAGTTTATTCATTGTGTTGTAAGATCCTCTGGGTTAGGAAGTCGCATGGTGTCATGTGTCTATGACTCCAGTGTCACATAGAGCAATGACATTCTCTGTACTGCACTCTGACAAACAACGGCTCTTTTTCTCCACGTCCTGGCAAGCACTGATGTGGTTTGATTGACTGTTTTTCCAGACATGTATTCTCACTGTTGCAGGCTGGCCTCAAACTTGCTATGTAGCCAAGGATGGCCTGAACTCCTGATCTTCTAGCCTGTACCTCCCAAATGCTGGGATTGCAGATATGCACCAACATGCCTGCATGCCTGTTTTTTGTAAAGTGTGGTGGATCAAACATAGAGCTTCATCCATGATGGGCAAGAACTCCGTTAACTGAGCTACATCCCCAGTCTTTTCTTTCTTTCTTTCTTTCTTTCTTTCTTTCTTTCTTTCTTTTTTTCTTTCTTTCTTTTTTTTTTTTTTGGAAACAGGTTCTCAGTGTATAGGTTAATGTGTACACCAGGCTAGCCTTGAACTTGTGGCAATCATCCTGCCTCTGCCCCCAAGCACTGGCATAACAATTATTAACAACTACATCTGGTAAATGATACGTGTGTGTGTGTGTGTGTGTGTGTGTGTGTGTGTGTGTGTGAAACCTTTTCTTCTTTCCCTTTTTCCCTGACAAGGTCTTATACGATATAGCCTAGGCTAGCCTGGAACTTGCTCAGTAGCTCAGGTTGGCCTTGGTCTTATGATACACCTGCTTTTAGTCTCCTATGTGCTGAGTACAGAGCTGTGCCTCCACACCTGGTTTCTTCTCCTTGCTTCCGTCTACATTTCTTCCTCTCTCCCTTTCTTTTTTTAATTTTTTAGTTTTTGAGGGGGTGAGAACACGTAGTGCTGCTTGCCTTAGAAGTCACCATTTAGAACATGCAGGACCTTCATTCACAGATACCTCCCAGATGCTGGCATCAAGGGTACGCACTACCATGCCTGGCCCCCTTTCCCCTTCTTTTCCAAAAATGATCACATGTGTCTGTGTGCAAATGTCCACAGAGGCTGGAGGCACTGAGTCTCACTGGAACTGTAGTTACGGGTAGTTGTGAGCTACCCAGTATGGGTGCTGGGAATTCAGCTTAGCTCTTCTATGGGAAATGACAGGTACACATTCTTAACTACTGAGCTATCTTTCCAGACCCACCCCCTTTTTCTTTTTCTTTCTTTTTTTCTTTTTCTTTTTCTTTTCTTTTCTTTTCTCTCTTTCTTTTCTTTTCTTTTCTTTTTTTTTTTGAGACAGAGTCTCATGTAGCTCAGGCTGACTTTAAACTTGCTACGTAGCCAAGGATGTCTTTCTACATGCGGGATTGTGTGTGCGTGTGCAGTTTCGTGTGTGAGTGTGTATACTCATGTGTTTGTGCATGTGTGTGGAAGCTGGAGCGTGAACTTAGCATCTGTTCCTCGGGACTCCATCCACTTGCTTTTTTTCCTGTCTTGTCCAGGTTTATTTTCATATGTATGGATATGTTCTTGCATGGGTTGATGTGCGCCATGTGCTCGGAGGTGTCTCAGAGGATCCTCTGGAACTGGAGTTACAGGCGGTTGTGAGCCACCTGATGTGGGTACTGGGGACCAATCTCAAGTCCTCTGTAAGAGCAGTAAGTGCTCTTAACCACCGAGTTATCACTCTGCCCTTTGTTCTCTTGAGACAAGGTCTTAAACTCACTTAGCCTGTCACTCATCAAGTAGACGAGCTGGATGGCCAGAGAGCCTCAAGATTTGCCTGTTTCATGCCAGGCGGTGGTGGCGCACGCCTTTAATCCCAGCACTTGGGAGGCAGAGGCAGGTGGATTTCTGAGTTCGAGGCCAACCTGGTCTATAGAGTGAGTTCTAGGACAGCCAGGGCTATACAAAGAAATCCTGTCTTGAAAAACAAAACAAAACAAAACAAAACAAAACAAAACAAAAAAACCAAACCAAACCAAAATCAAAACAACAACAAAAAGCCTGTTTCTAACTTGTCCAGTGCTGGGATTACAAGCATGTGTTGTAATGCCAGCCAGGTTTTTTATTTTTTCCCCCTTATAGGTTTAGAGATTGGATTCAGGTTCTTATGTTTGTAAGGTGTCTTAGCTACTTTTCTACTGCTATAAAGAGACACCATGACCATGTCAACTTGGAGAGGGCTTGTAGTTTCAGAGGCCGAGTCCATGACCATCACAACAGAGAGCGTGGCAGCAGGCAGACAAGCTTGATGCTGGAGCAGTAGTCGAGAGCTTACACATAGAAAGAACAACCACGAGGCTGAGAGAGACCTGACTGGAATGGCCTGGGCTTTTGAAGCCCACAAGCCCACTTCAGTGACACACCTTCTCCAATAAGGCCACACCCCCTAATCCTTCCCAAACAGTTTCACCAACAAAACATTCACATGTATGAGCCTCTGGGGAGCATTTTCATTCAAACCACCACATAAAGCAGGTGCTTTGCTCCAGACTTTCTCCCCAATTCCCTGATCTAGGAGTTCTGGTCTCTCAGTTTCCACCTACCAAGTGCTGGGGTCACAGGCATCCACCACCACACCTGGTTTTTCAATTCTCTTTTGACTTGTGTTTTCACAGAGAAGTGCTTTTTGAATTGTCTATGTGTGTGCAGGGGTGCACACGCGGAAGTCAGAGAACAACTCTGGGTTCCAGGACTGAGCAGTTCACATGCTGAGCCATCTCACCGGCCTGCGATGCTGTATTTTTATAAGTGTGCTCTCTGGAATCTCAAGCATTTGGGCAGTCATTCCACGATGGCAGTTCTCACATGTACATTTCTGTAACTTGTGGCCCGTTTTGCAGCTCTACCTAGTCGATCACAGCAAGTTTGTTCATCTGTCTATCTCTAGGCTTTTTGGACTATTACCAATTCTTCAAAACTTTAGACAGTGGTATTGTGTGCCTCTTTAATATTACTATTATGTTGTCATTTTGAGGTAGGGTATTACTTTGTAGACCAGACTGGCCTTAAACTCCCAGCAACCCTCCTGCCTCATCTTTCTAAGATGAGTTCTTGAAATGTAATTGTGTACCACTGTGCCCAACATGCCTATTACTTTCTTTTTTCTTAAACCTGAGTAGTTTCTTTTCAGTGGCCTTTCTCAAAGCAAATACCAGGTCAAATTTTATAGGTGGGTTGTGCTGATTATTTTTATTGTTGTTATTATTATTATTATTTTGGTATCTAAAAAGAGGGATCCTTGATTGAGAAGATAGATAAGATTAGCCTATAGACAGGCTTATGGGGCATTTTCTTGACTAATGATTGATGTGGTGGAGGGCAGCTCTTTGTGGGTGGTGTCGCCCCTGGGCAGGTGGTCCTGGGTTATAAGAAGTAGAGAGTGAGCAAGTCAGGGTAAGCATGCAAGTAGGCAACATTCCTCCAAGAGCTCCACATCAGCTCGGGCCTTCAGGCTTCTGACCTACTTGAGGTTCTGCCTTGTTCCCTCAGTGATGGACTGCAATGGGAGGGAGTCCTAGGCCAAGTAAACCCCAGACAAGTCACTTTTAGTCATGGTATGTTATATCAGCAACAGAAAGCAAACGAGGATGTATTCTTATCACCAGACTCTGATCCAGGATATTGACCCAACTCATAGCTCCACCGATGAGATGTAAATGTATTAATGTTCCCATGGCCCATGGACCCAAGAGTTTTAGCAATTTAATGTTGTCCATAGAAAAGATAAAAGGTTCCCTGACTATGTAGCCCCATGACTAATAAAATGCATAACAACTGTAAACATGGCTTTGACACTTGTAGATTTGGGCCAGGTGTGGCGGTATATGCCTTTGATTCCAGCACTTGAGAACTCTGTGAGTTCAAAGTCAGCCTGGTCTATAGAGTGAGTCCCAGTCCAACTTGGTCTATCTATATAATGAGACTCTCTCTCACACACACACAATCTGAGGGTTTTCTGGAGTACTTGCTTACTACGGCTAGTGTGATAGGGTCTATGGACAACCTAATCAAATCTTGAGTGTAATACCGTGATGTCCTGATGCTGGGGACAAGAAGTTCTCAGGCTGAGGAGCTGCCATTCACGGGCCTGTCTGAAGATCAGATTATGGAAGAGAAGCCTTCTTCTACAGTCCTCCCTCTGCTTGCTATCGGCTCTGGATCCCAAGGCCAAGGTCTTCCCTCTCTCAGGGAGTCTGTCTAGAGGTTCTCACACTGGTTGTGCAGGTGCTTAAGTTTCACCCAGAGATTCTGATGTAATTGCTCTGGGGGAGGAGCCTGGTGGTGGATGGTTTAGGGACCACTGTTACCGCTTCTTATTACTGCATTGACCACATAAATGCTCAGTGAGTGTTTGCCGAATGACTCAGTGACTGGTGAGGTAACTGGGCATCACTGTGGCAAGTGGGCAGCATAGAGATGGCGAGGGCCACTGGTCACCACTGATCAGGGCTTGCTATGTAGCTGAGCATGACCTCGGACTCTGAGTCATGTGAGGTACAGTGCTTTTCCTCTCCCTCTTCCTCTTCTTGTTGTCGTCATTGTCCTCCTCCTCCTCCTCCTCCTCCTCCTCCTCCTCCTCCTCCTCCTCCTCCTCCTCTTCTTCATTTTCAGTCTCAGGGCTTGAATTTTGGGCTTCTCACTAAGTTGCCAAGGCTGGCCCCCCCCGAACACACACTGTATCCCAGACAGGTCTTGAACTTTAATCTGCTTCAGGCTCTGAAACAACAGAAACGATAGGCTTGTGCTACTAGGACCAGCTAAGAACTATAGTTACTTTTATTAAAATGTAACTCATATAGTATTCAGCCCTGTATAATGTACACTTTAGGAGCTTGTAATATAGTGTTGTGTGACACGCTGCTTCTTGGGAGACACAGCACATATATCTACTCACTGTAGCGAGGGGGTCCATGACAGAGCAAAGTACAGATACCACCAGAGTCCAACTTGGTGAACCAGAGAGTTTTATTGGGGTTGCTTACAGGAACAAGGGTAAGGGGTCAGTTGCGGTAGCAGAAATGACTCAAAGACATCACCCAAATCCACCCTAGAATAGGTGACAGATCACAGAAGTTGGGAACCTAGAACACATTACACAGCCCACAGGCAGTTAAACAGATTGGAGAGTGTTCTTTCCAAGTGACACAGTTGGTCTAGACCACTGCCCAGGCAGCTTGGCTGGTTCTGGTTCAGCTTGCTTCTGCCAGGTGCTCCTTGAGTGCTGAGGTCCAGCCTCAGTATGAGGAGGGTCCTGAGAAAGGTGGGAATGGGAGTAGTGCTGATTCAGTAATGACGGGGAGTCAGAAGTGGATGCAAGCTGCTGGGCCAGGAGCTCTCTCTGCTCTCCGACAGTTCTCAATGTTCTTTGTCCTTCAGTTTAATTGTTCTTCAGCTTGCTAACCACAAAGAACCTGAACCCAGTTTTTTTTTTATTTACTAAAGCTACATTATCAAGGCTTTGATCATTGTTAATAGTCATCAAAATTCTTAGATTTACATAAATTCTATAAAAACCCAGATCAATAGTCCCTGTTGCCTTAGAACAGAAACTAAACTCGAAGCAAAAGCACACTTCCTTATAGGTGGACACAGCCTGTTCCTCACGGGGAGCTCTTGGGGCTTCCTGGGACAGCAGACAGCAGTCGTTAGTAACTATTTTCATGTGAGAACAGAAAAGTAACAGACCACTAAAATTAAAATGATTCCTCACAAAGTTTTGAATTTATGTCAATAAAACGGTTAGCTCTCTCTAATGTCTTTCCAAGCATTATCATCTCCAATTCTGCAAACAGCTAGGAGAATGAGCACTACATTTTATGTGCTTCTCTAACATCTTTCAATTCGCCAATCTTCATTTCTTCATCCTAGCAATTCCATAGCCTCATGCACTCTCTTTCTAAATCATACATAAATTCCTGTTTTTCCTCTCCGTATCTTTTCTTCCTCCTTAGTTCTCTACCCTCGATGTCCCCAGGTTCACCCCGGCTAATTAATGGAGCAGTCATTGGACCGGAGGGCTCGTCTATCTCCTCATGATTCCAAATTCAAGGCCAAGTCTGGCAATGAACTGTGTGTACCAAGGACCGTGTAGGCTTTTATGGCCTCTGTGGTTATGTTGTCTAGATCCTTTCCGGGGTCCCTGAAGGCCAAGCAGAAGGCCTGTTCCTCATCCTCCACAGCCTCAGGACTATCTCCATTCCTCATTCCTGAGAACCGCATTTGTTTCAGTTACTATGGCATGATTAACTCCGAGGAATGGGGGAAGTATATTCTCCAGAAAGAGAGATTGAAGGTAGAGTAGTAAAGACAACAGATCAGCTTGGGGCAACCGCAGCCATCAACATGTGTGGGGCTCCTGGTCATCAACGGCCTGGCGACACTCCAGAGTCAGGAACTGTGCTATACTTCCCCATACGCAGCCTTGCCCAACTTGGCATTTGAGTCTTCTTTGTGGCTTAGCTTTTTTCCATCTGAAAGTGACTCTCAGCCTTTATCATTTCCTCTGGCAGGTAGGAGCCTAGTGAATCCTGTCCATTTCAGGGACTTTCTGATGCTATTCTTTACAACATTTTGAATTTATGTAAAAAAAAAAAACCCTCAAAAGTCATTTACTTTCGTTCTTTTGTTTAAGAAGCTTCCTATAAGATGGAATGTTTTAGTTTTGGAAGAAACTGTTGCACAGCATATACTCACAAGGTGGTAAAATAAAATTATTAGCACTATTGAATTAAAAATCTTTGTTCTTCAAAAATAAAATAAAATAAAATAAAACTTAAAAAAGGCCAAACATTTGTGTTCCTTCTTCTCCCTTAATTCCAGTCCTTGGTAATTGTGAAGTTGTCTTCTGTCTTTATAGATTTACCAGATCTGCACACTTCTTTTCTTTTTTTAATTTCAGGAGTGTGAATGTTTTGCCTGCATGTACATTATGTGCACCACATTTTTGTGCTTGATGCCTGTAGCAGTCAGAAGTTATTAGATCTTCCAGAACTCGAGTAAAGAAAGAGAGCGAACCACCCACCATGTGGCGTCTGGGTGGTTCTGATGCTAAGATCCTGTTCCCCAATTGTTTCTTGATCAATAAAGATATCAGCAAGTAAGGACTGAAGGCTGGGTGGACACGCGCTGGAGGACTCAGGGAGATTCGGGAGAACTAGAAAAGATGAAGGAGGAGTAGCAGCAGGAGATAAAGCCAACCAGCCTCGTGAGTTTTTGTTTGGAGTGGCCAATGGCCGCTTTATCTGATTATGCCTGGGGTAGCAAGGGAGTTTTAGGAGTGCTCAGTCATTGAGCTAGCAAAGGCATTTTAAGATTAATGTTTGTGTGCATGTGCGTGCATGCTCGTGTGTGTGTGTGTGTGTGTGTGTGTGTGTGTGTGTGTTGTTTATCTGTGGATCCAAGGGAATCTGGGTGGGGCTGGTAGAACAGTCCCCTCCCCCACCCCAACTAAAAGCTGAATAGCAAAATCTACAGGATACAATGTAGCTACTGGAAACTAAACCTGAGTACTCTATAAAAGCGACAAGTGCTTTAACAACAGAGCCATCTTTGGATAGCCCTGGACATTTCATATAAGGGCTATACACTAAATTTTCTCTAAAATTTATTAAAGCAAATGCTTACCCCAGGCAGTCGTGGCTCACACCTTTAATCCCACCAGCATTTGTAAGGCAGAGAATCTCTGAGTTCAAGACCAACTTGGCCTACAGAGTGGACTCCAAGACAGCCAGGGCTACACAGAGAAACCCTGTCTTGGAAAAGCAGTAAGATAAAACAAGCACAAACAAAAAAACATGCTTAGCATATGCTAGACAGTGACTTTTATCCCCCAAACAACAAATGTACACACACACACACACACACACACACACACACGTAATACATGCAAAATCACAAGAACCAGTCCCAGCCTCAGTTGAAGACAGTATTGTTTAGGGTTGTCTCTTGCAGTCCTCTTTCCCCAGCCTGTGAGTGCCCAGGTCACAAGTCTGTGTCACTGAGGCTTTGTGGCTGGCATCTCCCACTGAGAATAATGTTTTCAAGGTTCACCCGTGTTTTAGCATGTGTAAGTATCCAACCCTAAAAGGTGTTGAACAGTTTTCCACAGCATAGGTATACAGTTTTGTTTACGTATTAGCCAGTCAATGGACATTTGGGTTTGAACGAGCTCTTGGGTGTTATTACTTTTTGAGTGTGAATTGTTGATTTTCATTCTTCTGTTTTTATACAAGACCTAAGCTCAAGCCAGCCTCAAATTCACTATGTCCTATAAGCTCCCAGGATGCTGGAAATGTGAATATGTGGTGCCATCTCCTTCTGAGGAAGTGCATCTGTAGAGTAAATGTGCAAGAATAAATAGGCTACATATGTACGCATTTAATTTTGTTTATTGAGGTAGAGTCTCAGGAGTTCAAGCTGGCCTTAAACTTGTTGTATAGCTGAGAATGACCTTGACTTTGTGGTCCTCCTGCCTCCCCTTTCCAAGTGCTAAGATTACAAGCATGCTTCATTGTTTAGAAATCGTGTATTTATTTTATCTTACATTCACATTTATTATGAGTGTGTATGCTTTCTCTGTCTGTCTGTATGTGTACCACCTCCATACCTTGTGCCCAGACTGGACAGAAGAGGGCATGGGATCCTCTGGAGTTGGAGTTATAGGCTGTTGTGAGCCAACATCTGGGTGTGGGAATCAAACCCAGATCCTCTGGAAGAGGAGTCAGTGCTCTTCACTGCTGAGCCATCCTTCTCTCCATCATATATATATATATATATATATACACACACACACACATATATATACAAATATATACACACACATATATATACACACATATATATCCCATTTTTCAATATGTGATATGTGAATATATATATATATATATATATATATATATATATATATATATATATATATATATATATATATATATCCATTTTTCAGTACTTGAGAGTACCAGAGCCCTGTGCATGTTAGGCCAACACCCTACCATTAAGTTATACACTAGTGCTAAAATATCTCTTCAGCCCAGGCTGGATCTGGCTACATGTATGCATGTCTGTATGCTACGTGTGGGTAGTGTGTCTATATTCTTGGTGCTAGAGATTGATCCCAGTGTCTGATGCATGCTAAACACAGTGTTTGTGGATTTTAGAGAACTCCTGTTGTAAAACATGTCCTTGATATATACATACCATTTTGTTTTACATAAACGTTCGACAGTGTGAACTCAGCAGGGGTGTGCGGGTGATTTCGCCTGCTTTTGCCTGATGTGCATTGGACTTTGGTCATTGTTTACTAGGTAAATAGTAGCTTGTACTAGTCTAAAGCTTAAAAAATGTGAAGGATTCTCTTTTTCTTTCTTCACTGCTAGGGATCGAACCAGCATCTTTCCAGTGCTAGACAGGGATTCTACCACCCAGCTGTATCCAGCTGTCTGACAGACTCTTTCACGACCCCAGCGTGAGCACTGACAAGCCTTGCTGTGGATGTGTCCGCTGACAAGGTGATTATGTCTTGCTCGACTGTGTTGGTACCATGGGCCATTCTCGTTGGGAAGGGTGACCTAAGACCTGTTTGAGATTTCGGTTTCGCTAAGGACCAGACATGGAGTCAGGCTTGGTGGTCCCAGCATTCAGCAGGCAGGCACATGGGAAACAAGTTCTGGGTCAACCTGGACTACACAGAGATTTCAAGGCCAGGCTGGACCACATAGAATCCAACAGACAAAACAAAGACAGACTTTGGCAGGAATCTGCTTTCTAGCCTGAAACTGGAACCGGCTTGCCTTCGGGCTGTGCTAATGGATATCTTCATCCTTAGCCAATTCTTGATGCTGTGCTTGGGCCCTGTGATGGGAGGGAGACTTTTTCACAGATCACAGAGCAAGCACTTGTCTTGGAGATTTCTTCTTGCACTTAAAAGATGACTAAGCGCCGGGTAGTGGTGGCGCACGCCTGTAATCCCAGCACTCTGGGAGGCAGAGGCAGGTGGATTTCTGAGTTCGAGGCCAGCCTGGTCTACAGAGTGAGTTCCAGGACAGCCAGGGCTATACAGAGAGACCCTGTCTCGGAAAAAAAAGAAAAAAAAAAAAAAAGAAAAAAAAAACCCAAATCCAAAAGATGACTAAGCCCAGTTTGGTTGCAAACCTCTTTTGGGAGAAAAGTATCTGATATGGTTGGTGACATGTGAATGCTACATTATTAAATTTATTTTGTGTGTGGCACTAGGAATCAGACTCAGAGCCCCATGCATGCTGGAACAACACTCTGCCACTGAGGCACACTCCTAGCCTGATGTCAAGCTTTTAGAAAGCCCTATGGCAGAGGCCTCTCCTTTTCTGAGAAAGGAAGGAAGAAGAGCTGTGGGGGAGGGGAGGAAAGCTGGAGGGACTGGGAGGAGAGGAGGGAGGGAAAGCTGTGATGTAATGTAATTAATTTAAAAAATCCAATGATATTGACAGTGAGATCGATCATAGCTTTGCGGGTCCTGTGAACTCAACTTTGCCTTATTTTGATGTCCTCCTTTGTGTTGGAGCCTGGGGCTATTTCGGAGGGGAAGCGGAAGAATTAGTATCCATACGAAAGCAGTCTTCACCCAAACACGCCTCATACCTTTCTTCAGCACGGATTTGATCTAGAGAGGAAGCAGCCCATCTGCTCCTTGGTTGTGACTGTCGCTTCAGCTTTAGGGTCTTGGTATCTTCAGAGTTTTGTGCATAGGATGAGCTGCCTAGGAGAAGCACCATTAAAGCTACCGTCAAGCTACCATAATAAGTCCTTTGTGACTCCCCCGTCTCCTTTCTCTCTATCTTGCATGACTTTGGACTTGACCTGACAAAGGGAAGAAGGATGGCTGCACAGACATAGATGGTAAAGCCGGGGTGGGTGGGCTGTGCTCACGCGGGCGGAACAGCACCAGCCACTCCCGGACTTGGAACCTTGGCATGGTTATAATGGACAGCACCAGAGAGGGAGGTTAGCTAGTTCTTGTAGAAGGAGGCGAGTTGTCTCAGGTTGCAGTCACCTGGGAGGAGGAATCAGCAGTTCCTAGGTTTGGAACACATGGCCAACATTTGTACTCAGACCCGAGGCAGGCTTTCCTGTCCCTCTCAGCCTCAGCCCAGGGCAAAGCTTTGGCATTCCCCGGGGTCTGAGGCACTGGGAGCCCTTGACATGGCTGGACCCACATCAGACAATATACGTGGGACCTCAACTGCCTGTTATGCATCCATTCAGGGCTTCTTCAGATTTCCACACTATCTCCCTCTCCCCCTCTCCCCAATTCCTTTCCCCCTTCTGAGACAAGGTGTCCTGTGGCTCGAGATAATCTGCAAATTCTGATCCTCTTGCCTCTACCTGTGGAGCAGGAACATAGACGTGGACACCTCGGCCAACTTAGTCAGTGCTGGGCACTGAGCCCAGGAGTTAGTGCATGTGAGACAAATGCTCTCCAACTGAGCTCCATGCTTGGTGCTATTATCACATCTTATTTTGATAATAAAAACTCTTCCTACACTACTCCCTCCCCGCCAAAGACTCCAGCGTTAAAGGGGGAAGGGCCACTGGGAATGCAGTTCATAAAGCTCAGAGGTAGTGTTGGTTTAGAATAAGCAAGCCTCTGGGTTTGATCTTCACCAACATAATATAGACAATAAATAAGTAAATAAATGAAGCACCAGTGTTTGGACTGTTGAGATGGGTAAAGGGGCCTGCCACCAAATCTGAGTAGTTGGGTTCGATCCCCAGAAGCTACTTACTGGAAAGGAAGAGCCAACTCCTGAACGTGTTATCCTCAGACCTCAGCAAGTGTGCTATGGCATGAGGGTGTGTCCTTTCCCTGAAATAATTAAAAAAAGAGAGATGCGTGTATAGTAATCTCGTGGCCTGCAGTCTGCTCACCACATCCACGAGCTTCCACAGTTAGTTTTTGTGTATGGGTTCTTTAGACTTTTCTAGGTACAAGATCATGCGATCTTCGAATAGCCATAGTGGTAATTTTACTTCCTTCTCTTCTACCTGGATATGTTTTCTGGTTCTGACCTGATTGTCCAAGTTCCTATTTCTTGTACCATTTTAGAGGAAGTGGCAGGGTAGAAATCCTTGTTTTGTTCCCGACTTAGCCCCTTAGTAATGGTATCAGCTATGTCTGTTTATAGGCATCTAGGACCTCTGAGGAAGTTTCCGTCACTCCCAGGGTGCCCAGTGCTTTGCCATGGAGTGTTGTTGGACGCCCTTCCCTTGGAGCAGGACTTTTCTTTCAAGCTTTGTTTTTATTTTATGTGCATCAGTGCCTTGCTTGCATGCATTGCCTCAGAGGCCAGAAGAGGGTGTTGGATCCCCTGGATCTGGAGTTACAGATGGTTGTGAGTCACCCTGTGGGTGCTGGAAATTAATAGAACCCTGGACCTCTGTAAGAGCAACCAGTGCTGCTAGTAACAGCTGAGCCATCTCTTCAGGCCTCCTCTTTTTTTTTTTTTTTTTTTTTTTTTTTAACCAATTGAGGAGTCATTTATTTTTGTGTCCCCAGTAAGGCATCTCCTTGATGGCTTTAGGATACATACTATAACCTTTTGTACTCAGTAGTCCCTGAACTGGGACTGGACTTGACGTGCAGTCCTAAGCAATCTGCATCGCTGTTGAGTTCCTGCTCTCTCTAGCTTACATTTCCCATGTCATTTTAAAGTTGTTTTAAATCTGCATGCAGCAAGCTGCACTTTTTTTTCCTATATGGTTCTATTAGATTTTTCTTTTCGTTTTTTGAGATTATAATATAATTAGATTTTCTCATTCCCTTTCCTCCCTCTTAACCCTCCCCTTACCCCTCCTTGTTCTTTTTCAAATTCATAGCCTCTTCTTTCATTAACTGTTGTTACGTGTGTGTGTGTGTGTGTGTGTGCATGCGCGCGCGCATGTGTGTGTGTGTATCCTGCGCTATAACCTGCTCTGTCTCTATGACTTTACTCACACGTATGTTTTCAGCGCTGATCTTTTGGGACTGGATTGGTCTGTTCTTGCCCGGAGATGACTGTTCCTCCCATTCCAGCCTTTCTTCCTTGCCTGGAGTTCTTTTGTATAGAGTTGAAACCTCATGGCTTTCCTGGGTCCACCTTGGCATGTCTACTGGTGTTGTCCTTGCTCAGCTCAAGTTTAGGCAGTCATGTTGGTGAGAATTTATGGTGTAGCTTCTGACATTCCTAGGAGACGCAATCTCACAGCACACTGCCCGATCCTCTGTCTCTGAGCATCCATCTCCTCTTCTGACATGTTGCCCGAGCCTTAGGTGTAGGAGTGTTTTATACTTGTATCCATAGGGACTGGGCGCCACAAGTCTGCATTTTGATTGGCTATGGTCTGCTGGAATGCTCTCCGGCTGTCTCAAAGAGAAGTTTCATGGCTGAGTGTCAAGGACCACCCTTATCTGTGGGTATAAAGACAAATGTTTAGAATGCAATGAGAGATTAGGCTGGTTTTAGGAAAGTCGTTGTAGAGTCTCCTCCAAGATCCATGACTCCGTCGTCAGTAGCAGGCGTGGCCTCCCTCTTGTGGCGTAGGTCTTAAGTCCACACAGAGAACTGTTGGTTACCACTAAGGTATGTGTGCCTCCGTAGCCATGGGCTACCATGCTATGCTGGTCATCGCTGTGGTTCCTGGGCACCGTTGCTGGGTAGGACTGTTGGCTGCTTCTCACTTTCCAAGCTTGCATGGAGCCCTCTGATGGCCCTCAGGGAGGAGGGATTTAGGTCAGCTCCAGCTCAGAAGCCTTTGACCCCTGTTTTGGAAGGGCGTGGTGTGTTCAGTAACAGGGACTTACCTTCTCCCTCTGCCCCCACCTCCTCTTTGAGACAGAGTCTTCGGTAGCTCAGGCCGAACTCAAACCTTTGTCATAGAGCCAAGGACGGTATCAAACTCCTCCTGACTGACCCGCCCCCGCCTCCCACGTGCTGGGATTCCAGGTGCCACCGTCACACTGGTGCCACCGTCACGCCGGCCTCCTTCAGAACAGTCTTGTGAAGGGTCTCCTGACAGGAACACAGCCGTCCCATCCGAGATGTGCTGCAGCTGCTCCAGTGCTGCGTGGCTGCTCCTTGTTCCCAGTTCAGTCCCCCGACTCAAATACTGTTAATAAAATGCTTATGTGTAAACGGGTTGGGTACAAAGGATTAAAAAAACCATCCTTGGTCTGTCGGTAGAGACAAGCCCCGCCCTCCAGCCTCCGATCCCTTTCCTCTTGTCAGCCCTGTAATACTTTTTTTGCAGTCAAGGTGCTTTCCAGGGACAAGGCTGTTTTTTATACTTGTCACCAAGAACTTATAGCCCACAAATCCTAAAATTTTGCATAGTCACCCTTACCACCACCACCACCACCACCACCATCACCACCACCACCACCACCACCACTGCCGCCGTCATCATCATCTCATAGTTATCATTTTGAGGGTCTTACATAGCTCAAGTTGGATTTCCAATTCCTTGTCTAGCTGAGGATGACCTTGAATTCCTGGTCTAATTTCTCCACTTCCCACGTGTTGAGACTTCGGGCCAGAACCTTTTAAACAACTTTATCATTATTATTGCCATCATTATCATTAGTGTGTATGTGTGTGGTCACACATGTGGAACCGGGTAGGTGTGGCGGTCAGAGGTCAGCTTTGTGGACTTGGGCTCTCTGCTTCTGTCTGCCTTCCCAAAGGATGTGTGAACTGAGGTTGCCACACCAGATTTTTATTTCTATTTCTATTATTTATTTATTTTTGAGATAGAGTCTCACTCTGGTGGTCAGGGTAGCTGAGGACTCACTATGTTGTCCAAGCTGGCCTTGGACTTTCTATAACAACCCAGAGAGCTGGGATTATAGGCTTGAAGCACCACACTGGCCAAAATCCTGAAATATTTCCTATTTGGCACTTTTGCATAAGTTTGTCAATTCCTTTCGATTACCTTTTTGTTTGTCTTTTCATGGTTTCTAAAGACGTTATGATGTCGTCATGTCATTTTGAAGCAGATTTTTTTTATCTAATGTGTGTTTTTATATCTAGAGTGTGCATCTCTGACCACAACTGCTAGGTCTTAAGGTGTCGATATTTGTCGTTTTGAAAGATATTACCAACTCAAGAAGCTGAGCTGGCTTATACTCTGTCCAAGGTCCGCGTGCCTCAGCCTGTGGCCCCACAGCCTCCGCTGTTAACAGCCTGACTCCTGCCGATCTGATAAAGGAAACACAGTACTCATTGTAGCCCGAATGTGCTCTTCTCTGATTACAAATAAGAATTAGCACTTTAAGTCTAAACAGTTATTTTTAATGAACTAAACAACAAATAATCAATAAACATTTAGGAAACAGGGTCCTATTCTGTAGCCCAGACTAGCCTGGAACTCACTGTGGATGGAGCCCACACTGGGGATCTGATCTGGAACTGCTGTCCGATCCTCCTGATCCAGCTTCCTAAGTGTTAGGACTGCACCACCACTCCTGGATTATTTTACTTTATTGATTTATCTTTGCTGTGCTGGAGATCAAATCCGGGGTCTCCAGCACGCTTAGGGAAGCAGTCCATCATCAAGCCACTTTTTAAAATTCCTCCTGAGCAATTTCCCCCTGTCCAATTCAGGAAGTCGGACCTGGCCTCAGGCAGAGGACTGGCAGCGGGATCAGGGCGTGGCTCGCCGAGAGGCTGAGGCACTGGACACCCCCCCATCCCCCATCCATCAGCCCTCCCTCTTCCCACTGTGGTCTCGGAGCTCCGCCCAGAGTCCGCCTGGAGCTGTCCGGGGCGGAGCCCTTGGGCCAGTGGGCGGAGCTGAGCTCCTGATTTATTCCCGAGTGAGAGGAGCGGACGCAGGAACTCTCGGGTCCCAGCATCGGAGCGCGCGGACCCTTTCCCGCGTCCTGCAGCATGCAGCTCTCCCGTGTGCTGGCCGCGCTGTGCGGCGTGCTGCTCTGCGCCTCCGGCCTCTTCGCCGCGTCCGGTGAGTCCCTCTGGCCTCGCCCCGCCGCTCGGAAGTTCTCAGCGGCGCCCTCCCTCTACCCCTACTGTTGACAAACTTAAGCAGAGCCTGGAGGGGGACGCTCAGGGGCTGCGTCGGGTTAGAAGCGAACGTGCCTCTGCGCGCTCTGCCCTGGGGCCTTGGGGCTATGATGGTAGGTTTTGCACTGAGCAGTGACCCTGGACACCCGGTGACAGCCCTGCCTCCCCCAGGGATGTGACTTACACATAACAAAGGAATCCGCTGCGTTGTGCCTCTCTCTCTCTCTCTCTCTCTCTTTTTTTTTTTTTTTTTTTTACCGCGTCTGTAAAGTGAGGCCACCGAACTGTGTCTGCTTTCCTATCCAAACAATTTGGGAGAGTCTAGGACTCTTGTGCGGGTACAGCTCCAGCTAACTTCACCCGAAATTCTCTCCTGAGTCCGCCTGGCTAGAGAATCCAATGAACTTTTGAGTCCCCGCTTGTCGGTGTTTGAACAGATAAGGGAAGAAAGGACCGAGGGGCTGGTGCGAGACTCTGGCTGTAGGTGGGGCGGGTCTGGAACTTAGAAAAGTGCTTCCTGCCCCAGTGGCCTTGGCCGGCTGCCTTATCTCCCCTAACCCTCCTCCTCCGCTCCGAGGTCCCCGGGTAAAAGTCTGGGCCTCTTGCGGGATGCTGCTGGAGAGTTCATCATGAAAATGCAGTGCCCACGTGGGGGCGGGTGCGCTCTGCGGCTCTTCAAGCAGCCTCTTCATCGGTTCTCCTAGAAATGGGACTAGCGAGATCACAGGCAGGAGAGGTCACAGCTGTGCTCTGTCGCCTAGCACAGGATCTGACCTCGCGGGGTTGGAGCTGTAGTCTGTCCACTCAACTGGAAAGATGCTTGGGGTCTCTGTCCCTTTCCACCCCTCCTTCTTGCCCTCCCCACAACCTGCACCTTGGCCTTATGTTCCTGGAGACACTTCCCAGAGCAAGATCCCGACATCCCGTAGGATTTTTCTTCCGCAGAGGAGTTGGCCTCTCCCGGTCTCATATGCAGGTGGCCAGCCTCAGTCCCAGTGCTGCTGCCGACCTCCTTCCACTCTCTGATTCCCTCTCTGGACCCTTGGCCTGGTTCCAGGTGCAGGGGTCGGGAAGGCTGGAAGCCGGGCCCTGGTTGGTATGGGCCTTGGCCGATCCGGAGCCTCCACGTGAGGCAGTGACTGGGCCCTTCCAGGTCAGAGGGGATTAACCTGCTATTTAAAGCAAGTGACTAACAGCTCTGCCACAGCGCCTTAGGATCCCCAGGCCCTTGCCGGGGCGGAGCTGTGTGGGCTGGTGCTCATTAATGGTGCCGCCTGCCTCCAGCCTGGGAGCCTGCGCTCCCGGGGGCCTTGAGCTTTCAGGAGGGCCCTTGTGCCTAGGGTGGGCAGTGGCGGGGAGGAGAAGGGATCTCAAAGGTTCGATTCCGGTGCCGTTTGGAGTGGGGTCTAGTAGGACAAAGGGCCCTCTGCGGTACAGCAGGCCTGGGGAGTGGCTGTTCGCTGGCTGGTGCCAGTGTCAGGGTCCCCGGAGTAAGGTGAGCGTCTGAGGCAGTCCCTGTTAGGACATGAAGATGGGGTGGGGTTTGCCAGCCGCTTGTCTGAGCTGCGTGTATATAGTCCGTCAGCTCACAGGCCAGGTGAGCTCAGCCCAGCTTACCCCACCCCTCTTCCTGTGTTCTCTGTTCTGGGTGACAGTGCACATCTGTCACCCAGGGCGCCCCCCAAAGCTCCAGTGATCTCTCCAGCCTCTTCCATCTCTTCAGTCCATGTTCCATGAAGCCTCTTGAATTCACCTGCTCATGTTCCCTTTGCCCTAACATGCTTCCTCGTCCCTCAGCCTGCGAGCTGCAGCAGCCGCCGCCAAACCTGGCTTCGTAGCCTGGCAGGTTTTCAGGCCTTCCTCCGTTCAAACTTCAATCTGGCTTTAGCGAGAGGGAGAGGGAGAGGGAGAGGCAAAGACAGAGAAACACACACACACACACACACACACACACACACACACACACACACACACACAGAGAGAGAGAGAGAGAGAGAGAGAGAGAGAGAGACACACACACACAGACCGACAGACACACACAGAGACACAGACGGAGAGACACACACACATATACACACAGACAAACACACAGAGAGACACACACACACATAGACACACAGACACATACAGAGACACACACACACCGGCAGACACACCAAGAGGAGAGACACATATACACACAGACACACACATACAGACTCACACAGAGAGACACAGAGAGAGACACACACACAGAGACCGACAGACAGAGAGAGGAGAGTGACATACACACACACACACACACACACACACACACACACACGGTGGTGAGGTGTCTGAGACTTGTCAGCCAATGCCTGGGAGACTTAAGGAAGGTTCAAACGCTATTGACAGACTGCAGCATACAAACTCTAAACTTGTCATTCTTAAGGTCCCTCTGTTCTGGCCTGAGTCCAGTCAGACCTGACCCGTTCTCCAACATACCATGTCCTCACTGTTCTCAGTGTCTGCTTCTCTCTAGAATATTATTTTCTCGTCCCTTGCCATCCTTGCCATTCTGGTTTTTTAAGAAATGTATTTGCTATAGTGTGTGTGTGTGTGTGTGTGTGTGTGTGTGTGTGTGTGTTTTCTGCCACGACAGTCAGCGCTCTTAATCTCTGAGCCCTCTCTCTAGCCGCACCTATAGAGTTTAAGATTTGTTTTATCTATCTATCTATCTATCTATCTATCTATCTATCTATCTATCTAACAAATTATGTGTGCATGTCTCTGTGTGGGCGCGTGCACCTGAGTACAGGTGCCCAGGGCTCTGCACGAGCTAGACATGTGCTACCGTTGAGCTGTCTCTCACTGGCTTCTTGAGGGTAGGATAACAGCGAACGTCCGGCCTCGGGCGCCCTCGTGTGCACATGGCAGCCGGACTCTTAGGTGCTTACCAAATGATTGTGTTTGGTCTGCTGCTGTTGCAGGTGACTTCTGTGACCCCAGCCTGTGCCTGAATGGTGGCACCTGCTTGACGGGCCAAGACAATGACATCTACTGCCTCTGCCCCGAAGGCTTCACAGGCCTTGTGTGCAACGAGACTGAGAAAGGTACCCGCCCCAGTGGCCTACCTCCCCGACCTCTTCCCAAGTGGGTAGCCCTTGTTCCGGTAGAAACTCCCGGCCGCTTGGAAAAGCCAGCGATATCTGTATGTGGGCAAATTGAGCCTCTCAGAGACCCTCCTGGGTCCAGGATGATGGTGGGAGGGAAGAAAAGGGACTCATTTGGGTTGGTCGTTTGAGGCCGGCTCATTTTGCTATGTCCTCAGCCCCTTTCAGACCATCTGAATTGTCTCTTTGCTTCCAGGACCGTGCTCCCCAAACCCTTGCTACAATGATGGCAAGTGCCTGGTGACGCTGGACACGCAGCGAGGGGACATCTTCACCGAATACATGTGTCAGTGCCCCATGGGCTACTCGGGGATCCACTGTGAATCCGGTGAGCACCGGGGGCCTGTTGCTGAGTACGGGCACTTGTGGTGAGGCTGCCTCTGTGAAGACTGAGGGATGGGCAGAGTTGGGTGAGCTTCCCATTGCCCCGTGCCAGGCTTCAGGCCTAGCTTTCTCTCGTGGGACTTCAGGTCAGGGCTGGTGGGCGTTGTGGGGGACGAGAGAGAGTGGGGACCAAGGTCATGGGAATGCCAGGTCCTGGAGACATGCAGTGTCACAGTTAAGTCTTGGGACTCTTTATTTACCAGAAAGAAGAGGCAGGCGTGCTGTTTAACTTGTTCGTAGAGGTCAGGGAGGAGGGGGAGGCTGTGTTGTCCTGGGCTATAGGAAGGCTAGAAGCCTGGTGTACAGGGAGGAGCTGACCTGTCTGACCTGTTTGACTATCTCCCCTGGGCTCCATTGTGGCCTGGGTGAGTGCCAGCTAGCATAGCTGGTGATTGTTCAACATACTGCCCCCAACTCTGCCCCAAGCACACCAGGGCTTTTTTCTTACCCTGTGTCACATGGGAATGGCTGTGTTCAGACAGGGAGGAAGGTGAGTATGCGTGTGAGTGTGTGCGTGCATGCATGCGTGCGTGCGTGCGTGCGTGCGTGCGTGTGTGTGTGTGTGTGTGTGTGTGTGTGTGTTAGGGGTCCAGTTTTCAGCTACCTAGGTCAGGAAGTGGACATCCTGAGGGCTATAGAAGGAGGGGAAAGCTGGGCCAGCTATGTGGGGGCTGGGCCCCATGTTGAGAGAATATAGGGAGAGTGCCTGGGATGCCCCTGACCTAAGAGGAGACAGAGCAAAGACCTGGTCGTTGAAGCTGGACTAAAAGCCAGATGAGCTTGAGGTCCTCAGGGGGAGGGTGGGGTGGGGGGGAGGATGGGGGAGCTCCTGATTGCTAAGGCAGGTGGAAGGCTGGGCGGAGCCAGGCAAGCCTGCTAATTACCGAGTGGGAGCCGGGCTAACCATGGTGTCTCTGGGTGTGAATTAGCTACGCAGCCTTCTCTGGGCTGCCAGCTCTGGAGTTGGCGCTAGGCTGGATGGCGGCACCTGGAGCAGAGGGGAGGTGGTACCCACACAGGCTGCAGGGAGGGAGGGAGGGGGCAGAGGAACCGTACTCTCCTTTGTTATGCTGTTTCTCGAGCCAGTGCCAAGCCTGCACCTTTGGGTCCCTTGGGGTGCGGAGATGGTGGGCGCGGAGATGGTGGGCGTGAGGCTTCAGGAGGCTGAGCTGGCCCAGACCTCGGATGTCCAGCCCCATTTGACATCTTACCCTCTCTGTAGGATCGGTAGTACCTGCCCAGGATGAGTCTTCACTACCAGAGTCCTGCAGGTTATCCCTGGGTCCCCCCTGGTATCAGAAGCCTGGGCACCCACTGCTGGTGTGTGTGTGTGTGTGTGTGTGTGTGTGTGTGTAGGGGAGGGGGATGGAAAGGTCCTCTTGCCACAGGCTTGATCGCTATCCTGAGTTTCTGGTATCATGTTACTGGTGACGCAAAGGCTATGGGGCTATGGCTGGGGCCGTGCTAACGTATGGGTGGGCGGGTAAGGGCTTGGGGGGGTCAAAGGTGCAAAGGATACAGAAGAAAGCAGAATGGTCCTCATACTCTCTTCGGAAAACTGCTGAGGGGGTTCTACAAAATACCATGTCGTGTCAGGTGTGATGCCAGAAGCCTCTAGGAGGGAGAATTCCCGGGTCCAAGGCTAGCACGGGTGACTGGGAGTGACCCTGTCTCAAAACAGTAAGGACTGGGGATGTAGCTCCGTGGTAGAAGCCTCGCCTAGCTTGTTCAGGTTTAATCCCCAGCACTACACACACGCTAAGACGATGAAGAACAGCTTGCCGTGTGTGGAGTTCCCTTTGCTGTTCTGTACCAAGTCCAAGGCAACTAACTCCTCTCCTAAAGCCACCCCTCCTGGGTGAGCCAGGGCTAGTGATGTGGAAGAAGAGGTCATCCTGCTTTTCTCTCCTACCAGAGACCATCTACTACAACCTGGATGGAGACTACCTGTCCACCACCGCCGTCCCTACCACCGCCGTCCCCACCACCGCCGTCCCTACCACCGCCGTCCCCACCCCGGCCCCCATTCCCGATTTTTCCAACAACCTAGCCTCCCGTGAGTTAACTCTGCTGGCCCCTGTGTCTCCTGTGTCTCCTGTGCCGTCTTCTCTTCCATCTGGTGTCGGTGTCCCTTGGTGTTACCTGAGTGAGGGTCTGAGGTTCTCTCTGTCTCTAGGTCCTCATCAGAGGCCACGTTGTTTTTCCTTCTCTTGTCCTGTGGACATAGCTGGGACATAGAACTTGGGATTAGACCCCTGATGGGTCGCTCTTTCTCTGCAGGTTGTTTCACGAAGCTGGGCATGGAAGGCGGTGCCATTGCCGATTCACAGATTTCCGCTTCGTCTGTGTATATGGGCTTCATGGGCTTGCAGCGCTGGGGCCCGGAGCTGGCTCGGCTGTACCGCACCGGGATCGTCAATGCGTGGACAGCCAGCAACTATGATAGCAAGCCCTGGATCCAGGTAGGAAAAAACACCGGACAGGGTGATAGGGAACACAGAGAGGTGAGCACGAGCGAAGTGTCTGTATATGGAGGGCAGCCTTGGGGCTGGAGCCGGTGGGCAGATTATGAGAAGAGATGGCTTTCTTTGATGGATGGGCTTTGGCTCCCACAGGCCTCTTGGGGTCTTGGAACTCAGGGGCTTCTTAGAGGATAGGCTCCAGAATCTCAGGAGAGAAACCAGCCCCTTGGAGAGAGAACTAGTGAGCTAGCCCATTGGATTTGGGTGGGAAGAACTGGATGATGAGGAGCCTGCCTTTCTCACCCCGGGGTCCAGGTGAACTTTCTGCGGAAGATGCGGGTGTCGGGTGTGATGACGCAGGGTGCCAGCCGGGCCGGGAGGGCGGAGTACCTGAAGACCTTCAAGGTGGCGTACAGCCTCGATGGACGCAAGTTCGAGTTCATCCAGGATGAAAACGGTTCCGGCGACAAGGTGGGTCTAAGGAGGGCTCTAAAGTCAGGACCCCTAAGAGTCTAGCACCGACTGAGAAGCCTGCGTTGCTAGGGTTGGGGGTGAATCTTCAAGTGTCCCTTGGTATGTAGACACGGAGAGACCTTGAGCATATTTATGTTCTGTGGTTTGTGGATAGAGACTCAGAGTAGCGCCATGCCCTGGAAGGGGTGGTGGCTGTGGTGGATTTGGGCTCCATTCTGAACATTTCGGGGGCTAGAGTGTACAGCTGTGAAGGTGTGATTAACTAAGTGGGCACCGTGTACAGCACAGCTACCATACAGGTCTGCATTGCTGTTATCGCAAAGTCTTTTGAGGAGGCACACAGAGGCTCTCTAGATAGCCCCGGGTGAGCTGGGGCTTATGCCCAGACCCTGTGATGACGAAGAGGAAGGTGACAAGGACACTGTCCTGATGGTGGTGGTGGACAATCAAAGCCAGGGCTGCCGGCTGAGTCCATATGGGCTCGGTGGGGCCTGCCACCCTTTGATGGCCCCTCAGGCGTGAAGAGGAAGAGGCAAACCCACTTCCTCCCCCAGCCTTATCCCTTCTCTTCTAGGAGTTTTTGGGTAACCTGGACAACAACAGCCTGAAGGTGAACATGTTCAAACCCATCCTGGAGGCACAGTACATAAGGCTGTACCCTGTTTCCTGCCACCGCGGCTGCACCCTCCGCTTCGAGCTCCTGGGCTGTGAGCTGCATGGTGAGTGCCCAGATGAAGCTTTCTCCGGCTCTTATGCCGCGAGCTGCTCAGGGGCTGCGGTGGAGACTGACCCCTCGCGTCCCGCCTGGGAGTCCCCGTTCTGCGCTGCCTGCCGGTCCATCGCTCTGGGCGTTTTGGATGCTCATTTCTCGTCTCAGTATTTCTGTTCATTTTGGTTCCTAGAACAGGCTTCTAGAACAGGCCGTGAATCCACCATTGCATGGCAATTGTCTGGTTTCTTTGTTGCTGGGTTCCCAGGGCCTCAAACACGTGGGTGCTCGGTGACTCTTTGATAAGGGACGAATGAATGAACGGAAGGACACCGAGCTGCATTATTCATCCAGGATGCCCGGCTGGGAGGTGCAAACCTAGTGCTTTCCCTTCCAGCGGCTGCCACCTGCGTTGTGCCGTCATGCAGGTGCTTCTAGGACCGTAGAGCTTGGAATCTGGTGCTTCTACAGACAGGGGGACTAGAAAGGGAAAGGGACAGATTTGCTCCTAAACCAGGAAGATTACTCTCTGAAGAGTCCTGACCAATACTGCCATCTAGTTAAAGCCCACTTTTTTTTTTTTTTTTTTTTTTTTTTTTTTGAGGCCTGGTTCTCTTTGCAGCCATAGCTCCACCTGCTGGCCACATGGGGTAACTATAGGTCTGGCTCTGCTGAACTGGAGAGCTCACGTCTTTACAGACGGGCCACAGTACCCTGTTGGGCCTTCTTTCTCTATCTATGGCACTGTTTCCTGCTTCTGCATTTTAGATCCCACCTAGAGCTGAGTTCTGGGTCTCACTGTTTTTCCCCCCCTTAACTCAGGGCTTTGTGAATAATGGCCATAGGTGTCTCCACTGAGCCACACCCAAGCCCTGGTCTATTTTGTTTTGTTTTGTTTTTGAGACAGGATCGCTCTACATAGTCCTGGCTGTCCTGAGATTCACTGTGTAGACTAGGCTGTCCTTGAACTCACAGAGATCCACCTGCGTGTGTGTGTGTGTGTGTGTGTGTACACATACAGGTGTGCCTGTGCACTGTATGTGTGGGTGGGGTGAGGCCCAGGTGTCCTGGGAGTCCACAAAACTTCCCAGGCCAGGGTTGTTATTTTTAGCAGTGTCTTTGGTGAGTGAACTGTTTAATCTAGACAGTTACTAAGTTTCCCCTAAATACTTAGATCCAAGGAATGGAACAAGTGAGACCTTTGACCTCATGAAACTTTTGTTCTCTCCAGGGAGTCAGAGGGGAGATTAGCAAATGAAAGGGAGGTCAGGGGGTGGGCAAGATGGCTGAATAGTTCAAAGCACCTGCTGCTTTTCCAGAGGACTTGGGGAGCAGGGCCGGGGGAGCAGGGCCGGGGGAGCAGGGCCGGGGGGAGCAGGACCGGGGGGAGCAGGACCGGGGGAGCAGGGCCCGGGGAGCAGGGCCGGGGGAGCAGGGCCGGGGGAGCAGGGCGGGGGGGGGGGAGCAGGGCCGGGGGAGCAGGGCGGGGGGAGCAGGACCGGGGGAGCAGGACCGGGGGAGCAGGGCCGGGGGAGCAGGGCCGGGGGGAGCAGGGCCGGGGGGAGCAGGGCCGGGGGAGCGGGGCCGGGCAGGGCCGGGGGGAGCAGGGCCGGGGGAGCAGGGCCGGGGGGAGCAGGGCCGGGGGGAGCAGGGCCCGGGGAGCAGGGCCCGGGGAGCAGGGCCGGGGGAGCAGGACCGGGGGGAGTAGGGCCCGGGGAGCAGGGCCGGGGGAGCAGGGCCGGGGGGAGCAGGGCCGGGGGGAGCAGGGCCCGGGGAGCAGGGCCGGGGGAGCAGGGCCGGGGGAGCAGGGCTGGGGGGAGCAGGGCCGGGGGAGCAGGGCCGGGGGGAGCAGGGCCCGGGGAGCAGGGCCCGGGGGGAGCAGGGCCGGGGGAGCAGGGCCGGGGGGGGGGGAGCAGGGCCCGGGGAGCAGGGCCGGGATTCTTCAGCTGGAGAGCCAGTGCCAGGAGATCTTGGAAAGAGTATTCTAGGTGGAGACTTGCGAGGATCAAGGTCCTGGGCTTGTTGAAGGATAAGAAAGCCACTGGGGCTGCATCCTAGAGTGTGCGGTGGGCTTGGAGAATGGTGATCTCCACAGACCCACTGTTTCAGCATCTTCCAACTCTACTCTGGGCCTGCTGGGGCAGAATTTTTAATTTAGTTTAATTTCCAGTTCTGGTGATTTTTTTTCCAAAAAAAAAATTTATTCATGTGTTTTACGTGTAATGAGTGCTCTGTCTGCATATACACCTGTAAGATACACAAGGGCATCAGATCCCATTACAGATGATTGTGAGCCATCATGTGGTTGCTGGGATTTGAACTCAGGACCTCTGGAAGAGCAGTCAGTGCTCTTGACTGCTGAGCTATCCCTCCAGCCCGCTAGTTCTGGTGATTTAACCCAGGGCAGCTACTCTGTCACTGAACTAAATCTCCAGAGTCTGTCTCTATAATGTTTAAGAGACAGGGTTTTGGTATACAGCCCAAATCACCAAAGACACTGTCTGTTAAAAATAACCCTTGTCTGGGAAGATTTATGACCTCCAGGACGCCAGGACCTCACCCCAGGTTGGTGTAATCTTTCAGTTCTCCTCCCTCAACCTGCCAGGATCACAGAAAGGTATGCCATTGGAGAGCTACAGAGGGTCTCACTTCACAGAGGCGGGAGAAGTTGACCCCCAGAGAGAAAAGGACTTGTGCATGCATATGCCGAGGCCAAGGCCTTCTCTGGGAGGCCCACGGCAGGGAGAGTTGTACAGAGTCCCACCCCAGGAGATGAGGAGAATGAGTAATGTCTGCAAAGTAGTCCCAAGGTAGTGGCTGCCTCTGAATGTCCCTGTCCTGGACCCAAAGGATGAACGAGCTCACAGCCCAGGAACCTCTTTGGAAGCAGGGCGATGGCTGCCTGGCTTTACGCCTTTTGTATCCGATAGCTCAGCAGGCACCTTTAGCAAGTTTGGGAGGCAGGCATCTGGGGGACATACTTCCCAGGTGAAAATGTGGCTTTTCTTCCCCTCTGCCTGACTCTTCCACCTTTTAGGGGACACAGTTGTGGGGTGGGGATGTGGCTGGGAATGAGAGACACATTATCCGCCTAGGAGGTTTACTTTCTACCCAGCATCACCTGTGCGTCCCGGAGCCGCAGGAGTGCAAGCTTGTCATTCCTGAGAGTGAGCCTGGAGGCAGAGGGAGGGGACAAAGGCTATTCCCCGGGTATATATCCCAGCATGCCAGAAATGTTGGGGTGAGCCAAGCCCCCCCCCAGGTCTTAAGGAATGCTCTTGGGAAGGGCACAGAAGCAGTCCCCAAACTCCAGGAATCCCTGGGCTTCCGTAGCCTATAACCCCTGGAGGGTAGGGGTGTTGCTGGCTGGCTCCCTCCTGGGCTTTACAGGCCCTGCATGGGGAGATGATGTCATATTTGGCAGTCAGGACCAGGTGTGTGAGATGTGGGCACAACCTCTCTGTGGTTGTGGGCAACGCCTCTGAGCCTCCGTTTTCCTCATGCACAGAGCGAGGTTACTGATAGGTACTTAACTTGTTCAGTGTGTTCTGTGGCTGAAGTAAGTCAGTGATCCCAGGAAGCACCCAGGTGTGTGAGGTGTCCTGAGAGGAAGGGAGAGGGGTGCTGGGGGTCTGGCTGTGTCAGGGGGTCTCTGTGACTCTCTAGGTGCAAGTTGGGGTGGGGGTGGGGTTGGAGCTGAGTCCAGCTGGCTGCAGTGAAGGGACAGTGGAGAGCAAGCGAGGGTAAGAGATCGGAAGTCCAAGAGGATGCCAAGTTGGCATCATGGCCTAGACCGTGTTAGGAAGCTGAGGCTGGAGGATCTTCTATTTGGTTTGGCTTTTTTTTTTTTTTTTTTTTTTTTTTGAGACAGGGTTTTCTGTGCAGCCCTGGCTATCCTGGAAACTAGACGATCTCTTGAGTCCAGGAGGTCAAAGGCCAGCCTGAGTGACACACAGCTAGACCCAGCTAAAGAAACCAACAAGGCAGCTGGGTGGTCACTCTGTTGGTAAGAGCGCTCATGAGAAGTATTCAGTACCACACAACCTAGGTGTGGGGTGTGTGGCTGGAAGCCCTTCACTCCGGTAGTGTAGGTGAGGATCAGACAGCCAAGGTTATCCTTGACTGCATGGTGAGTTTAAGACAGCCTGGGCTACATAAAATCCTGCCTCAAAACCAAACCCTAAACCAAGAGAAAAGCCACCGAGCAGCCACAGCCCTTTCTCCTTTAGCGTCTTGTACCCACACATTTCGGTGACACCCCCCTTTTGCACACAGGATGCTCTGAGCCCCTGGGCCTGAAGAATAACACGATTCCCGACAGCCAGATAACAGCCTCCAGCAGCTACAAGACGTGGAACCTGCGTGCCTTCGGCTGGTACCCCCACTTGGGGCGACTGGACAACCAGGGCAAGATCAATGCCTGGACGGCTCAGAGCAACAGCGCCAAGGAATGGCTGCAGGTGAGAGCGGGCGCTGCCCGTGGGCCCCGCCCCGCCCCGCCCCGCTGCTCTCCAAGGGGTTCCTGAAAAGCCTCGGCTTTCTTTGTTTCTCTTTCTCTTTCTTCCCAAGGCTACCCCTTTTCTCTTGATCCTGGTTTGATGTGCTTACACACACACACACACACACACACACACACACACACATGCACGCACTCACACAGACATGTACATGCACACAATACACATACATACACACAAATACACACATATATACACATACACACTCACACATGCACATGCATACACACATACACTCACAGATACAAACATACATACAATTACACACATACATACATACATACACACTGATACACACCTACACACACATACATACACAGTCACACAAATACACATACATTCATACACACATGCACACATACATACTCACACATACACATACTCATGTACATACATAAACACATATACACATATACACATACACATATATATTTACACACACACACAAACATACTTATAGGCACATACACACATACACCAACACACATACACACTCACCCACATACACACACTCACAGATACAAACATACATACAATTACACACATACGTATGTACACACTGACACACACCTACACACACATACATACACAGTCATACAAACACATACACATACATTCATTCATACACACATGCACACATACATACTCACACACACATACATAAACACATAAACACATATACACATACACACATATTTACACACAAACACACACACACACACACACACACACACACACACACACACTCAGGAGTAGTACCACCCTATCAGCTGCCACAGAGTTGGCAAGGCTTGTCTGTGGGCATCAGGGCAGGATGGCAGAGGGCACTTTAGGACTAAACCACTTCAGTAAAGCACGTGTTTTCTCCCACTCAGCGTAACTGGGAAATCTCAGAGAGAATGGAAAACTAGAGGTAGAGAATGGAGAATGCAGATGGGGAAACTGAGTCCTGGAAGACTGTGTGGTGCTTACCTGCTGGTTGAGGGTGAGCTGAGCTTATAGCCTAGATGTGGGGACTGCCTTTCCAGGGTTCAGTTTCCAGGAGAGGCAGGGCAGGGACAGACCTAGGCCAGAGGTGCTCAGTCTGAGTCGGCTTTGTCAGGAGCCACCCCTCTTGGGCTCTCAGGACCATGTAAGGCCCCAGGCAGCCTGACAGGTTTCAGGAGCAATCTCCACTCCTATCGGCTGTGGCCTCTCGGCCTGCTCATCATTCCCCAGTACACATCTGATGCAGGAGCTGGCAGCGTCGGCCAAGGCCTGGACCTCTCAAATGTCCCTCACTGTGCTTTGCTGTACTGGAGTTCGTGGGTGTCAAAGTGGATTATTTATGTGTCTTTATGTTTTACTTCACATTTTTGTGTTACTGGAGATAGAACTGAGGGTCTTGGGCATTCCAGACCAGGGCTGTGCCGCTGAACTATTTCCCCTGTCCTTGGGATTTTGAGGCAGGGCGTTGCTATGTAACCGGGCTGGCCTTCAGCTCCATTCTCAGTCTCCCAAGTGCTGGGGTTAGAGGTGAGCGCTGCCATACATGGCTTTATGCTTGTTTTATGGAAGAGTGTCTTAGTCAGGGTTGCTACTGCTGGGACCAAACACCGTGACCAAAAAGCAAGTTGGGGAGGAGAAGGCTTTTACAGCTTACACTTCCAGATCACTGTTCATCATTGAAGGAAGTCGGGACAGGGACCTACCTGGAGGCAGGAGCTGATGCAGAGACCATGGAGGGGTGCTGCTTATTGCTTTGCTCCACATGGCTTGCCTGTCGCCCACTTTCTTATAGAGCCCAGGACCAGCAGCCTAGGGATGGCACCGCCCACAGTGGGCTGGGCCCTCCCCCACAGATCACCAACTGAGGAAATGCCTTGCGGCTGGGCCTTGTGGAGGCATTTTCTTCCCTCCTTTCAGATAACTTGTGTCAAGTTGGCGTCAGACTAGCCAGCACCAGGAGGAGGCAGGCTAACAGGTCATCCCCGGTGTGTCTGCCTTTACACCCTGCTGAAGACTCTCCAACCTAGAACAATGCTGTTTTTCTTTTCCCGTAGGTTGACCTGGGCACTGAGAAGCGAGTGACAGGAATCATCACCCAGGGGGCCCGTGACTTTGGCCACATCCAGTATGTGGCATCCTATAAGGTGGCCCACAGTGATGACGGTGTGCACTGGGCCGTATATGAGGAGCAGGGAACCCCCAAGGTGGGTGTCGGTCCAGCTGCAACTCCTGGGACACTGTGGGCTTCTGGTGGGCGGGGAGGGAGGCGGCAGACCGTGGGGCACTCCTGACACGCCAGTCGTTTCCAGGTCTTCCAGGGCAACTTGGACAACAACTCCCACAAGAAGAACGTCTTTGAGAAACCCTTCGTGGCTCGCTATGTGCGTGTCCTTCCGGTGTCCTGGCATAACCGCATCACGCTGCGCCTGGAGCTGCTGGGCTGTTAGTGCTCACACCTTCCGCCCAAGCGACGAGGACGGCCCGAGGCCGAGGGGCCTCCCGGCCCTGCCTCCCAGGCCCCGCCGCCGCTGTCTCCTGTGGCTGATGGCCTCCTCAGCCCTTTCTCCTGATCGCACTGGGGTGGAGGCAGGAAGGGCAAGGGGGTTTCAAAGTTGCCCCTCACCCTTTTCCCTCACCCTGCAGTGCCCCCCCTTCCCCCAGGCCTCCTGCTAGCCTCTTCTCTCAGGCATTCTGGGGGAGCTGGACAGGTCTGAGATGATTAGAGAACAGTGAAGTTGGGGTGTGTGGACTGTCTGTACCAACCACCCCAAGTCCTACACTTCCTGCCAGGGGTTGACTTAAGACTGAAGGGAGCCTCAGGTTGCCCACCCCTCTCTGCAAACCACACATTCCTCCACGTTCCACTCCAGGAAGGAGAGGCCCACGGCCGCTTGCTGCCCCTCAGGTCACCTTAGCTCCCAGAGACCCCTCTTGACCCCTTCCTCTGGAGCCCTGGTTGACGAGGAGACGGGGTGGGTCTGGAGAGCTTAGGCGGGCTCTGGGTGGTTGGCAGGCTGGCTGTGGGACCTCTGCTGGCTTGATACCCAGTTAACAAGCAGATTCCGAAATACATTTGTGCTCTCCACTGGACCTTCTGTGCTTCCTCATTGCCCTGTCTGTCTTAGTTAGGGTTTTACTGCTGTGAACAGACACCATGACCAATGCAAGTTTTATAAAAGACAACATTTAATTGGGGTTGGCTTACAGGCTCAGAGTTTCAGTCCATTGTCATCAAGGCAGAAACATAGCAGCATCCAGGCAGGCATGGTGCAGGAGGAGCTGAGAGTTCTACATTGTCATCTGAAGGCTGCTAGTGGAAGACTGACTTCCAGGCAGCCAGGGGGAGGGTCTTAAGCCCACACCTACAGTGACACACCTACTTCAACAAGGCCACACCTCCTAATAGGTTCACTTCCTGGGCTAATCATATACAAACCATCACACCTGTCCAAGCCAGACTGCCCGGTGCCGCTCCCTGCCCCGACCCCTACCCCTGGCCTCTAGAGCCCAACACTCTTCAGTCACTCCAGACTGCAGACAGCTTAAGAGCAGGAGTGGGAGACTGCGGGTGCTTACAGTTAGGAGCAGGAGCAGGCTTTCCTGCCTGAGCCTGACTCATGGCTTCCCCGGATTGTGGGCAAGAGCATGCTGCTTCCTAGAGTCTACTGGTGGCAGGAAAGGGGGGGGGGCGGTGCCCTGCTCTGCAGAAGTGGCCAGTAGGAGCCTTGGGGGCCGTGCCTTGGTCGGCTGGAGGGGGGGGGCGGCTAGCTGGCTGTGGAGAGACTGCATGAGACAGCCCCCCTGGCTTTCAGGGTTTATGTCCCAGCCAAGCTCCGGGAGCCGCACGATGGCTCTCTGGGATGCAGAAAGGGAGGACCAGGAGGCTCGTCGGGAAGCACTCCAGGGACACTCAGCTGGGAGTGCTTCTTCCTGAGAGCTGCCCACTGTGGCCAGGGCCTCTTGTGGGTAGGGCAGAGGAAGAGGCTCAGTGGTGCTCTCCCCATTAAAAGAGAGATGGGAGACTGCTGGGCCCTGGGAGCATCTCAGCCCAAAGACGCCTTGCTTGAGCATTTCTCTGGAGTGTGGTTGGAACTCAGGAATCTAGTCTTCATGGCCTTTGCTGGCCTCAGTCCTCCCTCCTGGGGGAGGGGGGGGAACTACCCCAGCCCTGATCCTGGCCTTCCCAGGGGACCAGCAGGCAATGGGAGAAGCATCCTTTTAGACACACTGCGTGGGACGGCTTTGCCTCCTGGGACCCACTACACAGGAGGGGAAGTGGCACCTCTGCCCACCTGGCTCACACCACACAGTCTTTTCTGTGGGCCAGACTTTTTATCTGGGCTGCTGGACAGGGGGGTGGCTGGTGGCTGGGGCACAAGCCCCCACCCCCACCTGGTGTGGGAGACTGGTACTGCCCAAGCTTGTTTCTTGGCTTCCTCTATGTAGTCTTGTAAGTGTAGACTACAGCCTTGGCAACGGCTCCTTTCTGGGACCCCAGCTTCGAGCCCCTCACTTGGGCTTTGGTTTTCTTTTTCTTTCCTGTCCACAGTCTAGACGGCCAGACTTGGTACTCTCTCTGCTTCCTGACCACTTGCTGTGACAATAGAGACCCTTCTGGCTGACCACAGTCTGCTTCCAAAGCCAGCGGCTGTTAGCTTTGAGACTGCCTCCCTGCCTCTGTCTGTTCCTAGTTGGAATATGGGAGAGTAGCCTGGGACCTAAAGCCTCAGGGCAGGCAGTCTGCTGATATCGTAGTTCTGAGTGACACTGGGCCTCTGGTATCTAAAACATGGAAACAGGAAGGCCGAATCCGTGACATTGCTGGGACCAAAGGGGAGTCCAGAGCTCAGATGCCAAGCCTGGCCCTGCCACAGCCTCAGAGGCTTGGGGGCGTTTCTTCATTGGTACTTGTATCCTGTTTATTTCCTCATTAGTACCTCAACTCCCTCCCTAACCTGCTGGGGAACAGTGCCCTTTGCCAGTGTGCCTGGTATTCATTTAGAGGGAACTTAGTTTAGGCCACAGAAGTTGTGTTTTGGTTTGTTCCTGGCTGGGACACACACGCACACCCGAGCACGCATGCGCGCAAACACACACACACACACACACACACACACACACACACACACACACGGAGGGAGTCAGGGCTATCTGGAGTTGTGTTTAGAAAACCCTGGGCTCCTGACCCTGCGACCTTTCTCTCAGCTCTTGCTGAAAGACCTCCTTAGATTCTCTGTTGAAACAACTAGGCCATGCAGGCCAGGACCTGGTCATTTTGGACAGGAAAGAAAACACCCTGTCCAAACAGAAGCATCCTGAGTAGTGGCTGCAAGAGGGCTCTGTTAGAGGAGTGCCCCTCCTATCCTTGCTTCCCCCCCACCCCGGACCTCCTGGGGGGGGCCGTCTATGTGTGTGGCTAGCCTTTATCTCCTTGCTTAGCCTCTGGTAGAGGCTGTCATCCCTCAGCTCTGGGGAACCAGCACAGATAACTTACTCCTCCTGAACTATCCTGGGCAGTCACAGGCCACCCGCAGAGTGCTGAAGGGGCTTCCCTTTTTAGAAGCCCGGGTATTTTGGGTATTTTAGTGGGACCTCCCACCTCTATAAACAACTCTCTGCCATCTCTCTCTTTCAACTCCTCCTCCAAGATGTGACAGCTAGAGTCTCCATTCGCATCTTGCCATCCAGCAGCTTCAGGTTTCAAGTCTGGACAGTTCTAACAGCAGCTACTCCCCGGGGCTCGGGGGGCGGGAGGGGGGGCAGGCCTTTGGGACTGGAGGGAAAGGGGACCATGTACCTTTAAGGGGCTGGTGTTTGTTGGAAGCGGCTTCCTCTCGGGCCATTCAAGATCCCAAATTCTTCTGCTGCTTCAGACCTGGACAGCCTGTGGCCTCAGCAGTGTCGCAGTGGCCCCCGAGCGTTCGAGCCATCGAAGAGCTTGCTGGGGACGGTACACGTGGCTGGGGGTGGCTGTGTTTCGGGGATTTATGCATGCAGGTTTTTCATTTCTCTCCTAGGGGACCCCGCAGCTGCCGAGAGAAAGGTGGGGATAGGAGACAGGGAACAGGGGCAGAGGGAACTAGGGACTGAGGGACTCCTCTGCCGTGTCACCAACAGCCATAAGGGCGGCTGACTTGCGCGCGACCCTTTTGGGAACTACTGAGAAGTAAAACCACAGCGAACCTCCGGGACCCTGAGGTCTCTTACCTCCTGCTTGTACTAGGTCTCTACTGTCTCAGTAGATCCCATCAGCTTTGTCCAGGGATCCGTGGGAAGCAGCAGGAGCCACCAGAGTCCTTGGCGGGTGAGGTGGGGGGAGTAGGTCCAACCTGAGTTGGGGTGAGCGGTGATTGCGTGCCTTTAGTCTATTTTGAATACCTGGGGATAAAAATTCAGGACTCCTGGCCAGCACCTGGAGCACGCGCCTTAGGGACCGGAGTGCACCGGGGCAAACTCTGGGTGAAAGCCGGTCACATCCAAAGAGGAGGCCAGGGAGGAAAGACGTGATTCCTCGGATCCAGTCCTACCCCCAGCTCATTGGGTGGTCGCCAGCCACCTGCGATCCTGCTGGGACAAGGGCCTCCAGGGCTGACCTCGGGGAGTACCTCTGCTCGGTAAGAAAGGGGACGATGACCTGCTTCCCACCAGCGTCTGGCACCGGGAGGCCTGGAATGCTGGTGGAAAATGCCCCTGTTCAGGCGGGTGATGGTGGCGGAACTTCAAAGACTTGGGAAAGCCTATTATTCCCAACGGGGCATTGATGTCAAATTCCATCCTGAACTAGCCTAGTGTATCCAGGGGGCAATCCTGCCCTCTACCGGTGTCTAAGGGACTAGTACTTACCTGTGGCTCAGTTGCAGCGAGAATAAGGTAGTGGTGGCATCTTGTCCCTTCCCTGTCAAGACTTGGTTTAATTTTGTTCTCTTTGGACGCTTCTTGGGCAGCAGTGTCCCAAAAGAGCAGAGGACTGGTGATCATGCCCCCCCCCCCAATTTCTTCTACACTTCAGATAAAAACAAAGCCAAATCCGGGATCGCTTTTCCTCAGCTGTGAAGAGAAGCCAAGGGTGGCTGCTTCTCTCCTAGTTGCTCAGAAAGGAGAAAGATCGCCCGCTGTTAAACGGTCACCGCTGCTGTCTGACGTTCCAAAGAGTGTTTTCTGAGAGGCAGTGTGGACCCTTTTATGACAGAAGAGAATGAGGCTCAGACGCTTGTCTGGGGGCAGACTGGTTGTAAGTGCACAGAGCCAGAACAGAATCCAAGTGTCGAATGATGAATCCTTGGTGTCGACATCAGAAGGAGCTGTTTGCTGAGACAGGGTGGAGTAGATGCCTGTTCCTGCACCAGTGATAGAGGCGGTTAGACACTGCTTCTGACGCCCACCCAGGCTTCTGCTCTGTGGTTCATCTTAGCATTTTGGGGCCACCCTTGTCTTCAGCCTCAGAAGCGGGGAGGCCTTGCACATTCCAAGAGGCCACGTGACTTGCCCAGTTCAAAGCCAGCAAAACGGAATCTTCGGCTTTTACGAATTCTCCCCTGCAATGTGGTTTTAGGGCATTGGGCACATCTTCTCTTGCTAAGTTCTTTTATTTGTCCTGACACCTCCCTGGTGGAAGGCTACACTCCTGCAGGGTTAGCCTCAGACTCTTTTACTTAAATAGTGCTAATAAAGCCAGACTGGAGAGGAGTCAGGTGCTCAGGGAAGCTGAGGTCAGGAGGATTGGGGGTGGGGGGAGGCCATTCTTTGTGTTTGGCGTGTGTGTGTGTGGGGGGGGTACTCGGGGGGGGATTTGATGACACACATTTGATTGGAGGTCAGAAGTCACTCAGAGCCATCCTTGAAGGGTCTAAATCAGATTCACCATGCCTCCTCCGAAGATTCTTTGTCCTTCCTTTTTAAAAAGTCCAAGGGGGATATATGACAGGGCCACCACATCGACATTGCTTCCTGATGCCACTGGGGCTCCAGCCTCTTTGTCCCCTGAGCTGTCCCTGCAATGCTCTTCTCCCGGAATCCTCAAGGCTCCCATCTTCTTGGAAGTCTTCCTGACTAACGGTCAAGGGACACCCAGAGCTCAGTCGGCAGAGTGCTTGCCCGGCACTGCCGAAGCCCCGGGTTTCATCCCAGGCACCCCCAAAACTGGACATGGTAGCACACACCTGTGATCCCAGGCAGTGTTAGGAAGATCAGAAGTTCAAGATCACCCTCAGCAGCATCAAGAGTTCAAGGCCAGCCTGGCCTACATGACATCCTATTTTGAAAGTAAAAAATAAGTAGGCACCCGTCTCCCTGCCCCATCTTCCCCTGTCACTTGCAGACCCACCTGCGCCTGTCATCGCCTTTGTGACTCTGAGGCCCAGCAAGTGCTTGATTTGAATCCCTATTGCTTAGAACTCTGCCTAGCTTGTGGTGGCGACACAGGCAATATTTGTTGAGGAAATGAGGTCAGATCCCAGCTCTTCCCTAAGGGGAGTCTTAGCCATGCATCTCAGCTCCACTGAGCCCCGGTTTTCTTGTCTGTACCGTGGAGATGATGGTTCTGACACTGGTGTTACCGTAGCCAGGAAGGTGTGCTGACAGTCAGAGGACAGACCATAATTCACATCAGACAAAAAGAATCCTACTCTGTCATTTTCTGGCTGTGTGGCCTTGGGGTAGTTGATTTATATCTCTGTTTACTTGTGGAGTGAATGGAGAGAATAAAATTCTCTTCCACAGTTATGGTTTGGGACCTCTTAGGAGAAGGTGCTGGATGAGAAGTTCATTTAAAAAACCAGAGAGCTTGTCTGGGGCCCAGGCTGGAGGCTGTGAGTGTTTTCAGGGTCTCTGAGGCTGGGAAAGCCAGCTTTGGGAACTCATTCTCTGTGTTATTGGCAGGGAAACTTGCTGTAGAATTCTAGTGTTTCTGAGCTGTGGCTACCTTCTCTTTAGCTGAGAGAATGAAGGGGTACCAGGTCAGTGTAGTGGGGAATCATCGCACTGGCGTGGGAGCGGCTTTCCCCAGTACTTGAGCACCTGGAGATTTCTGACTTTTGAGGTACTCCTCAGATTGCTGTTTGTCGTGTGAATTCTGATAAAGGCTGGCAGAAAGCACCTAACTTCTTTCAGCATCCTTGGGCGTGCCTCGGCACCCGGACTCTTGTGGGTTGCTGTCCAGAGCTCAGGAAGCAAGCAGATGGGGCGTGTTTCTGAATCCTTGCTAAACCGAATTCCCAAATCAGCTTTCACCATAGCAACACAAGGATGCAAGCAGGGTGAAGGGTTACAACCCATGTGACTGGCCCAAGGGAGTTTAGCACCAGAAGCTGTGCAATAAACCCAGGGGTCAGAGGAAGACATTCCAAGGCAGTCCTGAATTTAAAAGAAAAAAAAATAGAGGAGATAAGTCAAACCTAGGACATCCTGAATGTCAGGATTGTGGTCTACCACGGACCTGGGCGCACTCATTTGGACAAACTTAGCTCCTTCTCTTCCTCCTCCTCCTCCTCCTCCTCCTCCTCCTCCTCCTCCTCTCCATCTTCTTTTTAGAGATCTATTTATTTCAGGTGTGTGAGTGTTTTGCTTGCACGTATCTCTGTGTAGCACATTTGTCAGAAGAAGGTGCTGGATTCCCTGGAGCTAGAGTTGTAAGCTACCATGTGGGTGCTGAAAACCGAGCTGGCTTCTAATGATCTTAGAGCACTCCAGGAAGTTCCATCAGGAACGAGGAAGCCTTGCACCATGACAGAAAGACCTGCCCTCAGTCCCCGAGTCCTTCGAGAATTTGTGATACTGTGGGTCTTTTGCTTGCTTGTCTAACCTCTTGACATGGAAATTACGACATGGTCATCTACAGAGTTCATGTTCGAGAACCATGCAATCAAATGAAAAATTAAATAATTAAATACATACATAAATAAAAGTCACAGGCCTGGAGAGATGGCTCATCAGTAAAGAGCACTTTCTCTCCCTCCAGAGGACCTGAGTTCAGTCCCCAGCACCCATCTTGAGTGTCTCACAACTTCCTGTAACTCAAACTCTAGGGGATCCAACACCATCTCTGGCCTCCGTGAACACCTGAACACATACAGCACAACAAACCCCCAAATCTCATAATGTCTTCAATTAGTTTTATGATTTTGTGTTTGGACTGCATTCTACAATCTCCTAAGACAGCACCATCAAATGGGGACCAAGTATTTATACACAGAAGCCTATAAGATCATGTCATACGAGTATGAAGTGAGAGTCTTCAACACAGCAAGGCTGAGCTGTGTTCGCAGATACTCCACATGTGGTGGTTTAAGTTCAGGGAGACTTGTTCCTAGACCATTGTAGGTGGGAGATGTCCAGGCTGGAGGGAGGCTCTGGCTCCCATCTCTGTGCAGTTGACTGCTGTGGTCCTAGCAGGATAGAGAAAGAACATCAGGACACGGCCTCTCCTGGAGTTCTCACTGCTGGCCTGGACAGTGTTGCACAGGGTATTTCTGCTCTTAAGCTGGTTTGCCCATATCTAGAACCCCATTGCTGCAGGAGGAAACTGAGACCTGCTGGGGAGAAGTAAGCCAGGTGTCTTCACTTCACAGCTGCAGATCTAGCTCAGAGTCACACAGTGGGGGCGGTGAGGATCTGATATCTGCATCTGGACACTCAACCAACCACAGAGAGATAGTCAGGTGGAAAAATAGGATAGACCTTCCCCATCTTGTCAGTAGCCCCTGAACGACACAGTATAACAGTTATTAAGAATTAGAAATCAAGCCGGGCGTGGTGGTGCATGCCTGTAATCCCAGCACTTGGGAGGCAGAGGCAGGCGGATTTCTGAGTTCGAGGCCAGCCTGGTCTACAGAGTGAGTTCCAGGACAGCCAGGGCTACACGGAGAAACCCTGTCTCGAAAAACCAAAAAGAAGAAGAAGAAGAAGAAGAAGAAGAAGAAGAAGAAGAAGAAGAAGAAGAAGAAGAAGAAGAAGAAGAAGAATTAGAAATCAGCGATCTAGAGAAGACCCAGTGCACAGGAGAATACGTAGAGGCTATATGCCAGTGTGATGCTGCTTTATGTCAGAGTGTCCTTGGATAGTGGCACCCATGAGGGTCCTAAGAAAAACTGTCCGCTAATACAGAGGGAGGGAGATGGTTTGGCACAGGGCTTTTCCAGTTCCTGATCAGGAGGCTTTGTGGGTGTCAGCCAGGCTCTGTCTGGCTCTGGTGCATAGCACAGCTGCTAATGTGGTGCATGCCTTTATCCCAGCACTTGGGAGGCAGAGGCAGGCGGATTTCTGAGTTCGAGGCCAGCCAGGTCTACAGAGTGAGTTCCAGGACAGCCAGGGCTACACAGAGAAAACCTATCTCGAAAACAAACAAACAAACAAACAAACAAACAAACAAAAAATTGTGGATCGATTTTCAGCTCCCTCTGCCTCCATTCTTCCTTTCCAGCAAGAAAACAGTCTTGTTCAGGGAACAAGACTGTTCCCTCCAGAGTCTGGTCACCCTCACAGGTCAATATTTACTTTGCCTGCCCCTCTATTTCCTCTCTCCTTTCTCTCTTCTCTCTTCCCTTCTCTTCTCTTCTCCTCCTCCTCTCCCTCCTCCTCTCCCTCCTCCTCCTCCTCCTCCTCCTCCTCCTCCTCCTCCTCCTCCTCCTTCTTTCTCTCTCTCTCTCTCCTCTTTTTGGAACCCCTGCCTCCTCTGGTCTTGTACACAGACATTCTCATAAGGCCACATGTTTGCAATCAGTGTGGCAATTGTGTCTTGCTTTGTCGTCACAAATGACACCCTGAGCACCCTCCCACATTCCTCTGCTATAATCACAGTTCTATTTGCAAAGGCCTGGGGGAACGCTGGTTTCTGCACTAAGACCTCCTGCCTACCTCCGGAAGGTGCGGTTATAAGATGTGAGTCTGACCCTGCCTGAAGCCCGAAGCCTTCACAGCTGACCCTGCCCAAAGCCTTTCATCTGCATTATCAGGGCAGAGAGCAGGGCATCTGGGTTCGCCTCCTCCCGAGGCTTTCAGACAGAGTCCCTGCTCAGCTCCTTCTCCCATGTCAGTTGGGCTGGGCAGAAAGCAGAATTCACTCCAGATGGCTGCAACAAGGAGATTTTAATCAAGGGATCACTTCTAGAGAACTATAAGGATAACAGAGAAATGGAGGCTGCTGAGAGACAGACAGCCATCTCTCGGCATCGCTGGCCTGGGAGGGCGTGGGGTCTTTTTTCTTCCACATCTCATCACGGCCTCCCACCACTGAATCCAGCTGGAAGTCAGAAGGCTGGGGGTGGGGCAGGGCAAGGGAACCACGGGGACAGATGCATGGTGACAGTGGACCTGGGATGCATGGGGGAACAAGTGGAGAGCATCCCTCATGCCCGTGCCTGGCCACTGTACCTTCTAGAGTCCATGTCCTACTAAGAGGACCAGTCTGTCCATTCCACCCAAAACCTTCCCAGCTTCAATGTTCCTTTGGCTGTGCCCATCTTTAGACAAGGTCTTGTGTAGCCCAGGTGGCCACAAACTCCATTTGTGATCTGGGATAGCCTTGAACTCTTAGTCCTTCTTGCTTCTACCTGTCCAGTGCTGGGATTATAAGTGTGCACAAAACCAAACAAACAAAAAACACTTTGGGGAGCCATTCCTATGTTGGTGGGTACGCAAAAGAGGCAGCTGGCCCATAGGCTGTAGGTTGTTTATTTTGTTTTAAAAATATCATTCTTTGATTGCTAAGATTTTTTGAGGTAGAGGTAGGAAGGTCAAGAGTTCAGGAGTACCCTCTGTTACATGCTCAGTTTGAGGCAAGCCTGCACTGCATGAAACCCTGGTGTGTTTTCTATGTTTTTTTTTTTTTTACACTTCTTAAAAGAGTATGTATGTATGTGTTCGTGTGTATGTGTGTATGTATTCGTGTGGAAGTATATATGTGTGTTTGTGTGTATGTGTGTGCATGCACATGTGTTCATGTGTATGTGTGTGTGCTTCTGTGTTTCTGTGTATTCATGTGCACCTGTGTATGTACCTGTGTTAAGGTTAGACAACGTTGTGGAATAGGTTCTCTTGCACCTTTATGTGGCTGCCAGAGATTGAACTCAGGTTGTCATATCTGCACAGCAAGCATCTTTACCACTGAGCCATCTTAAGCCGCAAAAGATTGTTGACCTTGATCTAGTCTTTAAAATAGACTGCCACATTGTTACAGTCCTCGCCACGCAGACATCCGACTTTCGGTGTTGAAACAAAGTTTCCAGTACAGACTTATTGTTACTAAACATGAAACTCGCCCTGCCCTGTTCTGCTCTGGTCTCCTGTTTTCCTTTAAAAGTGCTTGCTATTTGCTCCCTTTGAAATTCAAACCGTTTGGGCATGCTTCTCCTGCGCTTCTGTCCCTGGGTGCAGTTCTTCCCCACTAGGCAGACTCTCTTCTACCTTGTTTTTGCTGTGTGCTGCACTGTGCCCTGCACTGCGTCCTGGCACACGGAGCTGCTCTGTGACATGCTGTTGAGCGTGCTGAACAGAGGGATCCCAGCCTGCTAGAGCTGGGCTTCTCTAATTGGCTTGTTTTTCTTCTCTCCGCAGTTTTCCCAGGGCCCAGCCTCATTCAAGATACCCTGGCACTGCCACCATCCTGGCCAGGATGAGCCTACTGTTCCTTGTCCTTCTCTCGCCCCTTCCCTGTGTTTTGGGACTTCCCTTCTACAATGGCTTCTACTATTCCAACGGTCTGCATGGCAGAACCCTGGGCAATGGCTATGGGGAAGGTGGGTGGCTCGTAGGCCTGAGTCCTGGCTTCTGCTGTGATATGCAGGTTCTAGAAAATGTTTTTCCTTCTCCCAGCAGCTGCCAATAGCACCTCAGTAAGGAGCTGGGCCTGGAGATCATTTCCTGCATTTATGCCAGAATTCTGGTTGGTTTGATCTTGTGCAGGTGACCACATCCACTGTGAGACCACAAGAGCCGTAGCCATGTCATGTGCAGAAGACGAAACGCCTCCCCATCCGCTGGTTCTTGGGTTCTTTCCACCCCCCTCCCACCCTGTTCTCTTGAGCCTCGGGTGGCTATTGGAGGGCTGAGCACTGAGCCTCCTATTCTCAGCTCTTTGACCTCATTAGCTATTCTGACATCTCATTGGTTATGTGAGGCAGGAGAGAGAGGGGCTCCTGTCTTTCCTTGGGTCTCCTCTGTCTCCCAATGATCAGTCTCAGGACTTGCAAATGACCTGCTATTGGAGCACCTCACAGGTGGTTGGTGTAGGATGACCTCAGCTGAGGAGGAAGCATTCTGCTTGTCTCTTGTGCTCTAGACAGGCAAGTCTGGGCTTGTACTCTTAGTGACTGGCAATAAACATCCCCAGAGAAGGTAGTGTCAACTAGAGGTCCTGGAACCAAGCCTCAGGGCAGGCATAGCGGGACCATCATTTTCACCTTCCATCCAAGCAGCAAGCAAGAGGCAAGGCCAATACAAATTCAAGGAACTGGTGTCACCCCTCCCCCTTTTTTGAGACAGACTTCACTGCATGTAGTCCATGCTGGTCTCAGACTAATGTTAATCCTTCTGTCTCAGCCTTTCTTTTTTGTTTTTGTTTTTGTTTTTCGAGACAGGGTTTTTCTGTGTAGCCCTGGCTGTCCGGGAACTCACTCTGTAGACCAGGCTGGCCTCGAACTCAGAAATCCGCCTGCCTCTGCCTCCCAAGTGCTGGGATTAAAGGCGTGCGCCACCACCGCCTGGCTTGTCTCAGCCTTTCTATGGGTGTTTGCCAGCACACACAGCTCAGTGGAAGTTGGTGCAAAGTCACAAGGTTGGGGAGTGGAGGAGTGGAGGAGCAGGTACTTTTGGATGGGGCGGGGTGGCTCTTTTTGCATCCTACCACACTTGAGTCTGGAGGGGCTTGGGACGAGGGTATGGGTGGTTTTACAAGACCATTGTCCCATCTGTGCCCCACCTTGCCCCCAGGCCTATTTAATGGCGTGAAGTTAGTGGTGGAGACCACCGAGGAGTCCCTGTTCAGTCACCAAGGAGCCCGCGTGACCCTGCCCTGCCGCTACCACTATGAGCCAGCCCTGGCATCCCCGAGACATGTGCGTGTGAAGTGGTGGAAGTTGTCAGAGAATGGAGCCCCGGAGCGGGACGTGCTGGTGGCCATCGGGCAGAGACACCGCTCCTTTGGGGATTACCAAGGGCGAGTTCAACTGAGGCAGGACAAACAGCAGGAAGTGTCACTGGAGCTTCGAGACCTGCGGCTGGAGGACTCTGGGCGCTACCGCTGTGAGGTCATTGATGGCCTGGAGGACGAGAGTGGCCTGGTCGAGCTGGAGCTTCGGGGTGAGGCCCTGAACAGTGCCACTGGGACCCGAGGGAGGGGGAGAGGACCCAGAGAAGGCATAGGCCTTTGTACTTGACACAGGTAAGCATGGCTAAGTCTTAAAACAACCCTAAGAGGAAGTTGTGGCATCATGGCCCTTGTTTCCCAGAGGAGGAAATGAGGAGAGATCGAGGAATGTATTTAAGGTTCTGTAGCTGCTACGTGGCAGAGCTGGGGTTTGAACTCGGGGCGGGGGAGGGGCACTTCCAGAAGCCACTGCCGCCTATTCCCTGCCATTTAGTCCTGTTCAGAAAGAAGGAAGTGGGAGCTGGCTCCACAGCTCATAGGGACCAGAGCTGAGGTCCCAGTAAGGTTAGTCAGCAAGACATATGAACAAGGCAGGGCCAGTGGGTGACAGTAGGGACTGATAGAGCCTGGGGCACACTGCTGAACCCCAGTCCACTTAATTTAGGCTAGTTGTGATACCAATTAAGAATGCGGGCCTGTTGCTGTTAGATTTTCATATTTAAGTATGACATTTTTTGTGTGTGGTGTGTGGGGTAAGAACTCAGGGTCTTGGGCGTGCTAGGGAATTGGTCTATGAGTGAGCTATATCACCAGCCATTGGACGCTCTGGATTTTTACGTAAAAATCATGTCCTTTTAGAAGCACCTTTGTGCCTTCCAACCCTCACCCAGTTGGGACCCATGAACTTCGACAGCTGCCTGGGCACAGGGTGACATTTATTCAAGTTTCTGCTTCTAAATAGCATGTGCCAAGAAGGGCTTCCTCCTACCCCCTCAGCTTCATCTGTCTTTTTTATTTTTTTTGGTTTTTTTCCGAGACAGGGTTTCTCTGTATAGCCCTGACTGTCCTGGAACTCACTCTGTAGACCAGGCTGGCCTTGAACTCAGAAATCTGCCTGCCTCTGCCTCCCAGAGTACTGGGATTACAGGCGTGCACCACTGCCGCCTGGCTTCATCTGTCTTGATATGGACTAAATGATACTTACACATTTTAGTTTGGGCTGGGGATATATACATCGATGGTAAGAATGGTAGCCAGTGTTAATGAAACCCAGGGTTCAACCCCGCTCACAACAAAAACGAATGCATAACTTTTTATAAAGTAAGATTTCAAATGTGTGTGATAACATGTTTGTTTTGTTTGTTTCTTTGTTTTTGAGTAATGCTTCTCTGGGTAGCCCCGGCTGTCCTAGAACTCACTTTGTAGACTGGGCTGGCTTTGAACTCACAAAGATCTGCCCGCCTCTGCCTCCTGAGCGCTGAAATTAAAGGCGTGCGCTACCATAGCCTGCTCTGTGCTTTTGTTTTCTGAGACAGGATCTCATGCTGTAGGCCAGAGTGGTCTTGAGCTCATGGTAATCCTTCTGCCTCGGTCTCCTGAGTCCTGGTATTACAGAAATGAACCACCACACCCTGCTCGCATAGTAATTTTTGAGGGGGACATGTGTGTGACCTTCTCAAGAAGGAGGCCCCTGCTCCAAGGTGTCTGTTCTTGGCCTCAGGCCTCTTACCTGAGGGCTCTTCCCCACCCCCTTCCTTCAGTTTTTATGTGCCCCCCCTCTATAGCCCAGGATGGCCTTAAACTCATGGTAGTCCCCAGTCTCAGCTTTCCGACTGCTGGGATTCTAGGCATGAGCCACCACACCCGGCTTCTTTTATTCCCCTAAGACATTTCCCCATTAAGAAGCCAGGCTTGGTAGTGCAAATCTCAGTACTTGGAAGGCTGAAACAAGAGGGCTTCAAGTTTGTGGCCAGCTTGGGTTACATGGGAAGACTCTGTCTTTGTCTTGGTTAGCGTTCTTATTGGTCAAAAGCAAGGTGGGGAGGAAAAGGTTTATTTCACTTACTCTTCCATAGCTTTGTTCATCATCCAAGGAAGTCAGGACAGGAACTCAAGCAGGGCAGGAACCTGGAGGCAGGAGCTGATGCAGAGGCCATGGAGGGGTGCTGCTTACTCGCTTGCTCCTCACAGTTTTCTTAGTATTTTTTTTTTTTCTGTTTTCATAGAACCCACGACTACCAGCCTCACCCACAGTGGACTGGGTCCTCCTCATCTTAATCACTAATTAATAGATGCCTTACAGGCCCGATTACAGCCTGAGCTTATTGAGGTTCCCTCTTCTCAGAAGATTTTTAGCTTGTGTCAAGTTGACACAGAATTATTCAGCCCAATTCTCCAAAAACCAACCAACCAACCAACCAGTGTGTTCACTAAATGGCATACAAAGCTGGCCTTTCCTGTCTGGTCTGAAAATTAAACCGCCTCAGAGGGGCCTGGGAGATGGCTCAGTGGGTAATGGTACTTGTGACTAAGCCTGGCGATGTGAGTTCAATCCCCAGGACCCATATGATGGAAAGGGTAGCTGATTGCTATAAGCTGTTCCTTGATTTGTATGCATATGCCCTTTCCCCAACAAACAAACAACAATGAATGCAATTAGAGAGCTGAACCAACTCATAAATCAAAACTATGCACCTGTGTCCCAAATGCAGAGAGGTTTAAAAGACTAAGCCTTGAGCTCACTGCAGGCCCAGTACCACACGGATCCATGATCCACGAGGGTGAAGTGATCTGTGGGCTTGGTGTCAGGAGCTTAAGCAGTTAACAGATGAATTATACTAGAGGATGTGCAGATGCTGCCTGCAGACAGACACCTGTAGGACTGGGCGAGGAGCCAAGCCTCGCTCCTGGAGCCCAAAGCACAGCAGCGTGGTCCTGTCTTCTATCTTGTTCCATAGTCAGGGATGTCACTTGATGGATTAATTACAAGTCAATGTATACTGTCTGGGAACTCTGCTCACGTTTAGGAGGAAGGCGAGAGGCAGGCAGGGGAAGGCTCCTCTTGGGCTTAGGTTGTGGACAGGAACTCGGAGGTTTACTGAGCTATCTGAGCCAGCAGAGTCTGTGTTTTGGATGCACGTGCATCTTGGTGGGGGTGAGAAGCTCCTGCCTCTTCCTTCAGACTCCTCTGAGACCTACCTTCCTTCCTTCCTTCCTTCCTTCCTTCCTTCCTTCCTTCCTTCCTTCCTTCCTTCCTTCCTAGGTGTGGTTTTTCCCTACCAGCCCCGCGAAGGTCGCTACCAGCTCAACTTCCACGAGGCCCAACAGGCCTGCCAGGAGCAGGGCGCTGTGCTAGCCTCTTTCGAGCAGCTTTTCCGAGCGTGGGAGGAAGGCCTGGACTGGTGCAATGCCGGCTGGCTACAGGATGCCTCCGTGCAGTACCCGATAGCGCTGCCCCGGCAGCCCTGCGGAGGCCTGGGTCTGGCGCCTGGAGTTCGCAGCTATGGCCAGCGCCACCCCCGCCTGCATCGTTATGACGTCTTCTGCTTTGCTGCTGCCCTCAAGGGTGAGTGGAATGGCTGGGCACAGGCCTGCCCTGCCTGAGGGCCTGGTGGAGCTTCCAGAACCCTCTGCCCTTCTCTGCCTGCCTGGCCTGGCCTGACTGGTTCAGTCTGGGTTGGGGTGCCCACTCAGAGTGCAATTGGGGCGTACAGCAACCCCAGTCCTACGGCGGGGATGGTGGTGGGGTGAGGCCTGCAAAGGTGGCCCTTCAAAGTGTCCAGTACAGAGTCCCATGAGGCAGTTCCTCCCTGCCCGTGGCAGGCTCTGCTGCTTTCTATCCTGCATAGCGCTTAAATGCCCCCTTTCCCACAGGGCAGGTGTACTACCTGGAGAACCCCGAGAAGCTGACTCTGCTGGAGGCCAGGGAGGCCTGTCAGGAAGATGGCGCACAGATCTCCACGGTGGGCCAGCTCTTTGCTGCTTGGAAGTTCCGTGGCCTGGATCGTTGTGATGCTGGCTGGCTGGCAGACGGAAGTGCCCGCTACCCCATCGTTCACCCCCGACCCAACTGTGGCCCCCCTGAACCTGGAGTACGGACCTTTGGCTTCCCAGACCCCCACACCCGCTATGGCGTCTACTGTTACCGCCAGCACTAGCAGGGTGGCCCGCTGTGCGTCTGCCCTGCCGCTGACTTCCTGGGCTGAGTGTTTATCAGGTGGACTGTTGTTCCTTGTTGGTTGGGGAATTGCTTGGATTGTTTTATACTTCCCAACCTAAACATTTTAAAAGTTATTATTATTATTATTATTATTATTATTATTTTAATAGATCCAAATCTGAATTCTCTTGGCATTCTTCTCTGGGGTATTTGAGGTCCACTGTGCCATGTTCTGGTACAGCTGACACCCCTACTTGAGAAAACTGGTGCTCACCATGGACAATGGCTACGGCTGGCTCTCTTTCCTCAGCTTATAGGTGGCAGAGGGCTGAGCATTGATTCCTTAAATTCCTGCACAGGGTCCTCAGACTTGTGGGTGAGGACTTAGGCAAGGGAGAACTTCCGCTCTTCTCCTGGTTCCGAAGAGTCTAGGTACCCTTTCTATGTCCCCTGCTTGGGGACTCTCTGGATATGTGTACTGTATTTGGCCACCAAATGGTGCTATGATTCCTTCCTTTCCAGCTGACACCTGTGTCTGACCCTTTGTCTCCTTCCGTCTCAGCGACTAGGGATCCCAGCCCTGGGTCAGCATGGGATAACGTCTGCCTTCTGTCTTCCCCTGGGCTGCCCCTGCATGCTCGTTTGGTTTGACCTTGTCTAACCTACAGCATACCTGCCTCAGGTTGCTGCCTCAGCCGCTGGAAAGCTGGTTCCCTTCTCCACCGTCCCCACCCTATGGTGGCCCAGTTTTGAGGGCCTCGGGAGAAAAGAGTAGGGGGTGCCCTTCATGAAACGGGGGCTCCTGTGCTTTTCCAGAGGATCTCAGAGGCTGAGGACCTGCCAAGTGTCTTTGTTTCTTACCCTCACGATGCTTCCAGGAACCAGACCTGTAGGTCATCCAGATGTCTCTCCTGGTGCTTAACAATCAGGGGTTTAGGCAGTTTTTATCTTCTTTTTTTTTTTTTTAAATGTGTATGTGTGCATATGTGTATATGTATCTCTTTGTGTGTGTATGTATGTGTGTTTCTGTGTGTGTATGTGTGTCTTTTTTGTGTATGTATGTGTATGTGTGTGCATGCATGCATGTGTTTGTGTGTATGGGCAAGTGTGTGCAGAAGCCTGCAGAGGCCAGAAAGGGCACTGGATCCCCAGGAACTAGAATTACCCGTGGGTTGTGAGCCACCTGACACGGATACCCTGTAAGAGCAGCAAGCCCTCTTAGCCCCTTAGCCATCTCTCCGGCCCCTAAGCCGGGTTCCTTTTGGGGAAAGGGAGAGGAACAGGGATTGAGACAGTCTCACATAACCAGAGCTGCGCTTGAGCTTTCTGTATAGTTGAGGGTGGCCTTAGACTCCAATCCTCTTGCTCCCCAGAGCTGGGACTACATGTGTGCACCATCATGCATGATTAACAGCTTCTGGGAATTTGTTAAAAATTCAAGTCCCCCTGCCTCACTCCAGTGTGTCATCCCAGTCCTTCAGGAGACATGCTACCCTGTTTTGCTAGTGGAGATCGAACCTAAGGTCTTACATATCTGTTAGTCAGGCACTCGCCCACCAAATTATTCAGGCTGTCTCATCACCCAAGTAGCTGGGATTACAGGCTATGCCTTTAAGTCTGGTGCATCTAGTCTCTTTGAGTACTTCTTTTGTTGTTTTGAGACAGGGTCCTACTATGTAGCCCAGGCTGGCCCCAAGCTTTCAGTCCTCCTGTCTCAGCTCACTGAGCCATCATGGCTTGTCTTAAGTTTCCAGCGTGCCCACCTACAAACCTGCAACCCAAACCACTGAATAACACAGGGAGGCAAGCATGTTCAGGCACACACACAAGTAGGTCATATGTGGTCACACAAACACGCTGTATTCACACACACTCAGGGGCCGAGAGTTGTAGTGTCATCTTGACAAGGCAACTAGCTGTTATGAGCACACAGGACTCCCACACCATTTTGGAGTCATGTGATCAACGTGTGACTCCATAGAGGTCCCAGATCATGGTCACCTGTCGATTGATAAGACGTAGAATAGAATTGGGAAAAGAAAAGAAATAGAATCTCTTCCAATGTCTTTATTATTATAATTATCATAATCTTTAGTTTTCAAAAATATAAATAGGTGCACGGAACACTGGTGCCTGCACCGTCCCGGGGTGGGGAGAGGGAAAGGGACCGCGGAGCACCCTGGGAAGGAAGTGCCCCTACCCAGTCCAGCCGAGAAATGACACCTGCTAGGGTGGTTGACCCAGATGAAAGGTCCCCAGGAGAGGGGCCCTGGAGGGAAGGTGACTTCCCTTCCTCCCCTTACGGCCAGCCTGCTCCCTGCCCCAGGCTCCTTCCCTCATAGATGGCACAAACCACCATTCCTTTTGTCCAACACAATAAGCTGTCGTTTGCCTCTTCTGAGTCCTTCAAGCTCTGTGGCCCGCCCTACTCCGCCCTCCCTGGCCCTGTCTCCTTCCAGCTCCTCCTCCGCCCCCTCTAGCTCTCCCTGGAGGCAAAGTAACCAACCTTTGTACTGATCTTGGGTGAAGTCAGGAAAACAACAACAAAAAATAATCTTCTTTATTTAATTTAACCCCTTACTTCTCACCCTGTCCCTGCACTGGTCCCTGGAAAGGCACGGTGGGAAATCAAAGAAATGTCTCTAAACTCAGTCCACGGGTTACAGTGAATTTGCTTTGGCATTTTTTGGGGGGAGGGGGAGGAGAGGGGGATAAATTAGATGCAGTTTGGGTGATACGGGGAGTGGGGCACACACAATGTGGGGTTTTTTCCTTCTTTAATGGATTCCTTATATGACAAAAAGCGACAAGAAGACACCATGTGGGTGGGATGCACGGTCAGCCTGGCTGGCCGCTGGGCTCAGCATCCTGGGCACATTGTGGAAGCTTCTCTCAGTGGGCCATGCTGGGGCGGCTCCTCCGTGTGGGTCTCAAGCTTCGCTTCTGTAGCCTGTGCTTGTAGGTGTTGGCTGCAGCGAAAGGGAGATGGGAAGGAAACGGTGAGGGGGGAGGAGGCAGGGCTAACCTTAGACTCTGCGCACGCACGCACGCACGCACGCACGCACGCAACCTTCCCATATGGACGGGATCCCCTACCTGTGCATTGTGGACTTCGGAATGTAACCCAGAGCTGCTACCACCCTGCTCCCCTGGGATGAATTTCTCACTAAACCTCCTTAGGCTCAGGAGACAGTCCCAGCCCAGGCTACCAGCTTTCTTATCTCCTGTTAGGGAACAGCAGCATTCCCTGTGGTGGGGAGCAGACCAGTGTTCTTGATGGAGAGACCCTCAATACCATCCCTGTGTGGCTTCCTTAGCCCCTAGCACGGTGTGGCACCAGCAGAACAGTGCCAGCTTCCACTCTGCTCTGGGGAGAGCGAGAAGGCCCTGTCGGTGGAACCTGACCCTGTGCCATGCGAGGGACCAGGGGGACAATGCTCACGGTCTGTGCAGGTGATTCGAGGCTCTTCCCAGTGCCCACTGGGCTGGCACCGGATGGTGGGCACGTGGCGCTGGACAAAGCCCTCAGTACACTGGTACCGCACCAGGGAGCTGATCTCATAACGATCCTTCTTCTGCCCGAGGGTTCTGGCATGCTCCACCACTGGGGGATCTCCACAGGCCACTGCGGTGCGGGGTGGGGGAGACAAACGTCTTTAAGGAAGGGATCTCCTGAGGTCTTCTGTGGTGGCCACGTAGGCGGAGACAAGGTTATCCCAGAGGTATGATGAGAAAGGAATTAGGCTGTGCTACCCAGTGCTGAGCCTGGTCTGCTGGAAAAATGCAGGGCTAAGAATCCTGAGATACTCAGTTCTAGCACCTGGATCCCTGGGTGGCACTGGGAGGCAGGAAGGGAGTACAAAGGTGACCTTGAACAATGGGGAGAAGATGAGAACGGGGAAAGAGGACAGTCTGGTGAGACTCCTGCGACTTCTTTATGAAAATGTCTAAGGCCTGGGAAGGTGGGGCCCAAAGGAGGCCCGAGGACACAGGCTGTGGGTAGGAGCCCCCGGCCAGGTTCTCTAAGCACTGTGACGCCCGTGGCCTTAAAGGTGAAGCATGCAGGCCCGACAGCTCTGATTCTATGGTTAGCAGAACTTTGGAGCCCCCCCCCAAAAGGGTGGTCCAGCCAGAGGCCATTATGGGTGACTTTCTGTTGCTGACGTTTGAGGGACTGACATGCTGTGAGGAGCCTGTCCTCCAGCCCATGATGCTCATCTCCTCTTTGTCCCCAGGACAAAGGTCCCCAGGAGTCATCTTGCTCTTGCCAGTGGCCCTGGGATGCTGATACCATGAGAGGCCCTCATACGGGCATCGTGTGCTTCTTGAGGATGCTCCCACAGCCCCCCGTAGCTAGGAGACGGGAGAACTCGCTCAGGTCACACAGCGAGCAGCTCCCTTGCAGCCAGAGGTCTTATTCCCACCCCCAGCCTTTCTTACCGGTGCCCTTTTTACACGTGAAGGGCAGCTGGTAATTGCAGGGGACATCGTTCCATTCGCCTCTCTCGTGCCAGATCATCACCACGCAGTCCTCTCCGGTGGCAAAGAAGTTGTCAGGCTGGTTTGGACGCCACTTCTCAAATTGCTGTGGACAGGAGAGGCAGGTGAGGGAAGGGCGGAAGCAGTGTGGCTCGCTCGACCACTGCGCTTTCTTCCCAGTCAGCTCCCCCATCCCCTTTTCCTTTGTTCAACTGACATCTGGGTTGTTGTAAGGCACCTGCAAAGGCTGCTGGGAATCTGATCAGATCAGGCTCATCCTGGATGCTATGGATCCTGGATTAGGCACCTGGTCACATAGCCTGACTCTGGTCCTTTTCAGGAGCTCATAAACCCCAAGGCTTCATTCCCCGTGGGGTTCAGCGTTTCACTGACATTTACTGACTTCTCTTAAAAAAATTGTGTTTTTTTTTTACTTTATTTACATTTCAAGTTAATACCCCCTTACCCCAGTTTCCCCCCTCCCAGAAAAAACGCCTATCCCATCCCCCCTCCACCCACCTTCCCACTCCTGCCTCCTCGCCCTTGATTCCCCTATGTTGGGGCATCTATCGATCCTTTGTAGGACCAAGGACCTTTCCTCCCATTGATGCCTGACAAGGCTGTCCTCTGCTACATATGTAGCTGGAGCCTTGTGTACTCTTTAATTGGTGGCTTAGTCCCTGAGAGCTCTGTGTGTGTGTGTGTGTGTGTGTGTGTGTGTGTGTGTGTGTCTGGTTGGTTGATATTGTTGTTCTATGGGGTTGTAAACCCCTTCAGCTCCTTCAGTCCTTTCTCTAACTCCTCCGTTAGGGACCCTACACTCAGTCCAATGGTTGGCTGTGAGCATCCTCCTCTGTATTTGTCAGGCTCTGGCAGGGTCTCTCAGGAGACATCTATACCAGGCTCCTGTCAGCAAGCCTTTCTTAGCATCCACAAGTGTCGGAGTTTAGGGGCTGCAACTGGGAAGAATCCCCAGGTGAGACAGTCTCTGGATGGCCTTTCCTTATTTTCTGACTTCTTACACTGTCTAGTGATCTATATATTTTAACTCAAATGTCATACACTTTTCCCAGTGGCTTGCTGTCACACCTTCATTTCCTTTTGGCTCCTTCTCTCATTTTGTGCCTTCCTTCCTGAAGTCTATCCAGCCCCAGGCCAGCCTCCAGAGACAGAGGGAAGAGTCACAGCTCCTTCCCTCTGGGTTCCGGCTTGCGCTTGCCTGATAGCACCTGCTCAGTGGGTTTGCATCACACTCGATGCATGTTGTTCCTGGGGGCTTTTTCCCACTCCTTATTCTCTGGGAACTCACCAGGGAGTGTCCGTCAGACCAGCGGAAGTCTCCTTCGATAGTCCTGTCACTCAGACCGATCCACTGGTAGTCTTGAGCGTTCTCTGGAACGGGAAGATAGGTTTGCCCTTGGTGTGGGGTACCCTGCACTGTCTGGGGACTGGAACTCACGGAGAGGGAGGAAGGAGGTAAGTGGATCCTAGCAGCATGCCACTGGCTTCTAAGGACTTTGAAAGGGTCTCAGGACATGCATGTTTGTGGTATATGTTGGGATATCTCCTCAGGCTGGTTATAGGCAGGAGATAGCTACAGGGCTAACCTGGGGTGGCTCTGACTGGCAGGGCCTACCCTGGGCTACCTGGGGCTGCTGTACCAGTGACATGGGCCTTCTCTGAGGAAAATGTGGGAACACTTGACCTTCTTCCGACTGCAGTATTCCCAACCTGCACCCTCTTTCTCTGGCTCCGGCTCCTTCCCTCCCTCCTTTTCTGCCACGCTGGACCTTGTACATGCAAGGTTCGCGCTGACCACTGAGCTACGACCCTGACCTCCAGTCTGCTCATTTCTGACCAGCAAGGCTCTTTTCTCTCACCGCTGTGTCCCTCAGCCCCTGCCACACTCACTGTTGACGAACTCCTGTTCCTCGGGAGTGACAATGCTGCTCAGATGTGACTGCTGCTCCCGACACCGCCTCTCCGCATCCACCCAGGTCTCGCGGTCAGGAAAGTGGCGGTAACAGTGGCCCTGGAACTTGGTCCAGCCCTCTTCACATTGCTCCTGGTCTGCAACACAGGTCATGGGCTTGAACAGGGGGCAAAGCCGGTTGGGAGTGTGCTCACTGCCAGTCTTGTGGCACGGACTTCCATGTTTAGTATGCTGTGCCTTGGGTCTTATGCCATAGACCTTTCTGTTTAATCCCCCTGAAATGCTGTGCCCTGGAAGGAGGTGACAGGCTCAGCTAGAGAGAGGCTCGAGTAGGAAGCCAGTAACATCTGACTTTTGGAAACCTCCGTGTGCATGCCACCTGGAAAAGGATCTTTTCTTTCTCTGAGATAGCACCTTGGCTCCTATGGATGGATTCATGCCCTGCGTGGGTGGGTGGAGGCCTGGCAGGGTCGAGGGGACAGAGGGGGGGGAACAGAGGGACAGTCTGATGAGAGGTTTTGAAATTTAAAGCAAAACATAGTCCAGAGTCTCTGAGGGATTCTGGGAAAAGGAGCTGTGGACATTAGGGGGAGGTCAGAGAAGAGGATAGGCATAGAGGGGCTGGTACCCTCTTCCCCACAGAATCTTGTATGAGACCAGACACCCTCAAGAATAACTTTCTTGGGAGTCAAAAGAAGACCAAGCTTTAGGCTGTGTGGGTCTGAGCTAGTTGCCTTTGTTATTAATTCTAATTGTTTTGTGCAGTGCTGGGATGAAATCCGGGACCGCAGGCATGCTAGCTAGGCAAGTGTTTCTGCCCCAGGTCCCCGAGTTGGCTCTTGTAGAGCTCCACCATGGCCTCATCTGAAACAGATGCTGTGTGCTGGAGGAGGGCCTGGTTCAGAGTCTTGGAGTGGTCTTTAGGGACAGAGGAGGGGACATCTTGGGGGTGAGCTCATCAGGATCAGAAGAGGAGATTGTGAGCTAACTGCCTTTGGTGGCACGTGGGTGATTGTAGGCTGGCCCTGGTTGGTTGCTACTTCAGGTCTGGAAAGAAGCCTCCCCGTTAGGACTCCTCCTCTGTGAGAGCCAGTAGTTAAACATCTGTCAGTAGAGCACTGGGCAAAGGGAACTCTAAATCCGTCTCTTGTTCCTTCTTTGCCTGGAGCTCCATGGAGGAGAGGGCTCTGGGACTCAGGGAGCTGCCACAGATATCTCAGGATGAGTGGCAGCTTCCAGTCTAGGTGGTTTCAATAGTCTGGCTGTTCCAGGAAGGACAGGGAGTTTCCCCGAGGGGAAGGAGTCTTCCTTGGGCTAAGGGGTAGGGGCTTGGGAAGGCTGGAAAGGGAAAGAGGGGGAGCAGAGGGTTGGCCTTTGGAGAGGAAAGAGGCAGAGTCGGGGCCAGGAGGAAGAGGGTCCCCCTTATACTACAGCCTTCCTCAAGGGTCAAGATAAACATCTGGAAAGAGGCCAAGGAGCCCTCACAGGATGCTCGGCACCAAGACAGAGATGCCATCCCGGGCCTATGGGCCAGGGCTTGTGCCACCTCAGAGCCTGAGGGCTGAGCTGGGCATGGTTGGGAGGACCATGCCACTACAGGCAGAGAACATAAGATAGACTTCCAAAAAGGCTGGAAAAAGCAGTGATACCCAGGACAAGGCAAAAGATCCCATGAGGCATTGCATCCAGGTTGTATCAGAGCCTTGTCTTGCTGGGCACTCAGGCCCAGGGCTCAGGTGGGTGGCTCTGGGACCACTTTCCAGGTCTATAAGGAGGCCTGGCCCGGCCTCTGTTGAACCCTGCCCCCTGTTGCAGCAGAGGTTCCCTTTCCTGAACGAGTTCCAGAGCTGTTGTCTATGTGGAAGTTCTAGACCTTTCTCCCATGTGGCATCTTGGAGAGAAAGTCCTTGTACTCTCTATTCGTGCCCAGCTGAGACCCCATGCAGCTGACTTCTTGGGGTGTAGATAGAAGGCAGGAGGCCGCAGGGAAGATGAGTGTCCCAGTCTTACTACAGAGCCCTAAGTTTGTCCATCAGATGTACCCTCAGCAATGCCTCCAAGGAATGTGCGATTCTTATTACCCCTCTCACCCTGTTCAGGCTCAAAGGGAGAGTTACCAGGAGTTTCAGCTGCTTTCTGGAAGTTTCTCTAACAAGAGTTTGTTGAAAAGGGTTTTGAGTCCATGCACGCTGCCAGCTTTCTGTGAGCCATTTCCGTCAGTACCCTAACGCCTCGGGCTTCTTTTTCTGCACTGGGAATGTCTGAGGCCAGAGAGGCTGGCAGGAGCTTAGAAAGCATCAGCAGTGCTGGATGTCAGCCTGGCCCTGCCTAGGGCTCCTGGCTCACAGATGCAGAAGAAGAGGTTGCTGACAAGGCCCATCAGAGGAAACTCAGCCCCAGAGCCTTGCAACCAGACTGCTCTGCCAGGCTAGCCTTTTGCTTTGTACGAAGGAGCTAGAAAGAAAGCACGAACCAGTGTAGCACTGGGCAGGTAGCCGCCATGGTGTGATGGAGAGAGGGTGACATGCACAGTCCCTGTTCATGCACGATTGGAGCGTACTGGTGACATAAGTCCTCTCAGGTTGACCAACCACAGCCTCATGCCAGGAGAAGAGGAGGACATCTTGGTTAGCATGGTATTGTGGCTCCCCAGGGTCATGGAAAGGACGTGAAACTCTCACAGAGAACACAGCGAGACAGTGCCCATGATCATGCTGAGAAGATCTGTGGCCATCAGTAGAGCGAGAACCCACTGAGCCTACCCATAATTGTCTTCAGGACTGATGCTGTGTTGATCTAGCGGGATGCATGCACTGAGCTCTGTGGCTCCGCCTGCAAGTCTGCAAGCCCTGGAAAAGGTTAGTGTTTGCAAGGCTCCCCGAGTCCCACTTCCCAAATACACATGTCTCCTGTAGTCAGACCAGCCAACATTTCAGGGGAAGGTCCCCAAGGGGAAAAAGCAAGAACAAGAGTTAAAATCGGGGGTGGGAGGTGGGCTTCTCAGTTGTGTCCCCAGAATGGCTCTCCAGGTAGACGTGTGGGCCCCAGCGCAGGCCTGGAACCTGTGGTTAGAAGGAAAGAGTGAGGGACTAGGAGTTGAGCAGTTAGTAACGTTAGCTGAAGCCGAGACGGCCGTACCGATCTCACACAGGTCCCCTCTGTAGCTCGGAAGGCATAAGCATGTGAAAGTGTCCAAGGTGTCCACGCAGGTGGCTCCATTCAGACAAGGGCTTGAGAGGCACTCATCAATGTCTGCAAGAAACCAAGGGCCGCCATTAGGACCTCTGCTGGCAATTCACGAGCACCATGGCTTCATTATGGGTAGCCAGCCCTGATGCTCTCCAGAGGCTGGAGGGGGCCTAGCTGGATCTCCTGAGAACTGTTGCTGCTGCTGCTGCTGCTGCTGCTGCTGCTGCTGCTGCTGCTGCTGCTGCTGTTGGTGCTACCATCTTGGACTGGTGAACCAAAGAACCAGACAGTTTTCCTTGGAAGTGTGTGATTCTTGATGGGCAGTCTTGGAGCTTTGGAGCCATTCTTTTCCGGGTTGGAGAGATCTGGTGCTTCTGAAGCCAAATGCCTTTTGTGAGCCCAAGAATGGAGTTCCTTCAGGATGCCGTCTCTTGTGAATATTTCAAGAGGTGGACATGAATTGGCCATGGCCATGGTAGTAGACAGAGAAGTTGGAAGTGAAATTCTTAAAGCTTAGTGAGAAGTCTTGCTTCTCCTGGTTTCCTCTATAGTTGCGAGAGAAGGAAAAGCAGGCAAAACCATGTTCCTGAGTGAACCATCTAGAAGTGGTCTGAGGGTATATAGAACTATAAGAAAAATGGCCACATGGGGCTTTTGCATGAAATTCATTAGAATTCCCAGGTTGTAGATTGTGTGTTTGTCTTCAGTAAATAAGATTTGAGGGTATTTGTGAAAATGAAGCCTGAGTTTATTTTGGGGGGTGTGGGGGGAGGGGTAGAGAACAAAAGCTTGCCCAACATTTTCTCTTGTCATCTTCCAGCTTAACGCCTCAGGTGGACATCTTCCATGAGTTCTGCTTTCTAGATGGGCATCTGGCCTAACATGGGAAGCTGGCTAAGACCAGCTGGATCCTCAGTTAGTGAACGCAGACTCTGAGATTCAGTTGGCTGCCTCTTTGTCAGCAGCAGGCTCTTCCTCCTTTCTGTTCTTCTGCTTCCAAGGCATTCTTTTTGGATGAACTTCTTCGCAAGACCCAAATTAGTAAGTCATTAGCTTTTTCCCTTAATTTATTAACAGCTACAGTGAGAAACTGAATCTCTCAGACTTGTCTTTCTACACCTTCCTGGGAAGCCAAGGAGGCCTAGGGATGGGGGTGGGGTGGCGCTTCTGCTGTCTTTATTATTTAAAGCTCCAGTGCTGCCCTTGAACTTGCTGCATAGCCAATCTTGAACTTCTGATTCTCCTGCCTCTACTTCCTGAGATCTGAGATTACAGGTGTGCATCTTCACGCCTGGTTTATGTGGTGCTAGAAATCCAACCCAGGCCTTTGCAGATTCTAGGCGAGCACTCTGTCAGCTGAGCTGCAGTTCCCACCTGGTGGAGCCTAATTCTTGGCACATGCAAATATGTTTACTCGAAATCCAGGATCCAATGGTGTGCTGATGGGTGGCCTCCTTAGGATCAATCGGAGCCTTGGCTTCAGAATAGGACTTTAATTCATCGTAGGACTTAGGTCTTGCTGACCATAGCAGCAATCTAGACTTTTACATCAGTTCTATGCTAGATAGCAATGCACTTTCCTCTGGGTCTTCTTGGCCAGGTCCATGCAGTTCTTGTCCTGAGCATCCCCGATTCTTAGGTACCTTGCTCAACTTGTGCTGCTCCTCTTCTCCGTATCACTGGCATCTCTTCTTCTCTTCTCATGAAGTTCTTAGCTTCATTTCAAGAAGCACACGCCATGGATTAGAAACTCACAGTTCCAAGCAACCCCAAAATGCATGGAGGAACTGAGTGAAATCCCGGCATGCACTTGGTTTCCCAGCATGCACCAGGATTCCCAGCAGCAGCAGCAGTAGCAGCAATAGTTCAGGTCAGTTGGCAGGGTGGAAGCTGGGGACAGCTCTCCAGCTTCAGGAGAGCTAATTGTGTTCTCTTTTGTCCATTAGCTTCATTATGGGGGACCAGAAGCACTAGGGCAGGGGGGTTAAGCAAACGGAGGCGCTAAAGCAGTTGTATAGAGCAGGGATGGGGTGAACTCAGAGGAAAAAAAAAGCCAGACATCAACTCTGGGGTCCTTGGCCTAATCCTGACACAAAGGGCAGGAAAGGAAGAGGTCTGGTGGAGGCCAGGGCAAGTGGCTTCTGGTTGTCCCAGAAGCTTAGAGAGGGCTCTAGTCTGGCCAGGGATATAAGAAGTTGTGTTATTTTCCTTTCGTGTTTGGCCAGGGCATGAAGTTTGAGAATTGTTTCAAGCCTGGATACCAAGATGAGGAAGAGTCACAGTCCTGAGAACTGTATAGTACCAGGCTCTTCAGAGATGCCATGTGAGCTTTATATGGTAGAGTAATGCAATGGGAGAGGGTAGTGTCCTGTGCACGGTTTGCTCAGAAGCACCTGAGCACCTTACTTCTCTGCCTCTTCTTGCAAGAGCCATTCTGAACCTGCTTGCATAGCTCTTTCTTTACCAGGCATTTGGGACATCTGTTGGTTATTGGGATTAAGAGGTAGCGGGGACCTTCAAGGGTGGTGTTTCTCAACCTGCGGGTCATGAGCCTATGGGGTGGAGGTTTGAAGGAATCTTTCACAGGGGTAACACATCAGATATCCCGCACACCAGAGATTTACATTACAGTTCATAACAGTAGCAAAATTAAAGTCATGAAGTAGCAATGAAAATAAATTTATGGTTGGGGTCACCACAACATGAGAAACTGTATTAAAAGGGTCTTAGCATTAGGAAAGTTGAGAAACCACTGTTCTATGGGGCTCTGGACAAGGCAGTAGCAGGTGTGGGGAGGGATGGCTCTGGGTAATGGCAGCCTCTATGGAATAAGAGAGGAAACGAGGGGACCGATATTTGGTGAGATTGGATGCTGTGGAACCCCTTTCCGTTCTGATTCTCACAGTGTAGTGATATGGACATTATCATGTCCCTGGCAACAGGGAAACAAGGGGCTTGCCCCCACTGGCAAGTTTGGGAGACAGACGGGAAGAGATGGAGAAGAGACAGCACTGAAGCAGGAGGCTGAGTGTCTGTCCCAGGTGGAAGGGAGACCTGGCTCCTGGACTGTCAGCATCTGTTTCCATTTATGCTTTTGTCCCCAAGAACTTATGCATAGTCACTGAATATAGAACTGGGGGGCGGGGGGGAGGCTGTTTGCCTCTTGAGCAAGGCCCCCAAGTAACATCTCTAATTTGGGAAGGACAAAACTTGGGGTCTCCTAGTAAAGCCTGAAGGGGTGAAGGGGACAGGCTTGCAAATGACCTCTTCGGCACCTAAACCTAAATGGAGAGGGACAGCTGGTGGCTTTCCTCGGGTGACAGCTCAACTAAAGGATTCATCACTCAATGAACAAACAAAAAAGCCAACCGACAGACCCCTACAGTAGCCTCAGCACTCTCCAAGGTACTCGGTGCATAGCTTGTACAGTTGTGTTGGATGAGCCGGGGCCTTTCCAGAGACAAGGATGGGAGAATTGTCAAGCATAGAAAAAGAATTCTGACCTAATAAATATCCTTAGATTCTGACTTTCTGGTTGGGTGTCTCACACAGAAAAGATTATAAAAACGTATTTGTCAATCTCAAGTTGCATTTTAAAAGAATGATCTTTACATTTAAAAGTAAGGCATTGCTACGTATGCATTTCAAGACTGCTCTATTTTAAAAGTTGATCTTAAATGTATCTTCAATATACTGCTTTTCTAATTCAGCTAGTTGCTAGCTGAAATAGTTAATAACTGCCTATGAACTTTTCGGTGAAATGTGGTCATGGAGGTATATGTTATTACATCTCTTATTATATTATCTATCGATCATTGTACCTATTTGTTGGGTGTGGTGGTTCACACCTGTGATTTCAACGCTCAAGAGGCTGAGGCAAGGAGGATTGGCATGAGTTCGAGGCCAGCGTGGGAAGCGCAGTGAGAGTCGTCGTGAAATCTGGTTAGAGCAGTAGTTTTCAACCATGGCTACATTTTATAGCCACTGGAGTCGTTAATTTTTTTTTCAAAAGACCTTTAAAAAGATGTCAATGGTGGAGTTACTCTCCACACCAACAGCCTCAGAATACCTTGCTGTAGGGCTCAGGGAGGATCCATCTTGGGAGCTTCTCAGATGATACTAAGCTGTGCCAAAAAATGGAGGCCCCACAAGCTGGAGAGAGGCTGAGTGTGGTGGGGGCAGGTGCTCGCTATGGTGTGAGTGTGGAGGTCAGAGGATACCTGGTCGGGCTTGGTTATTTCCTCCCACCAGGTGGGTCCTGGAGATTGAAGTCATGTGGTCAGGTTTGGTGGCAAATGTCTTTGCCTGCTAAGCCATTTTACCAGCCCCGAGGCTGCTGATTTTTAACTGGGCCAGATTAAGAACCTGAACATTCAGGAAGCCAATGCCAATGTTGTTTTTGTTGTTGTTGTTGTTGTTGTTGTTGTTATTATTATTATTATTATTATTATTACTATATCTATTTTGAGATTGGGTAACCTAGGATGACCTTGAACTTCTGGTCTTTCTGCCTCAGTATCCTAAGTACTACTATCATAGGCATGTACCACCACACAAGGTTTTAGATATTTAATCTGATGTCAAAAGTACTGGTTCCTAATTTATCAAGAACTTGTTTATGGACAGACTACCAACTAAGAAGGTGATAGTTACTATTGATTTTTTTTTAAGGACTCAATTCAGTTTCCTCTCCTTGGGAGAGGATCCCTGGGGTACTCAAATATCATAGGAATAGTGTTGCATCTTGGTATCTGTGGCTCTTGGAAAGATCTGGGCTGTGGCGGTAGAGTGATGGAGATACAGGTAACTAGGAAGGCTGTCCCCATGGCAGATTGCTAATGTCTACCTTTTTCCTTCTTTCCCTCCTTTCTTTTATTTTGAGACAGTGTCTCACTCCATAGCCCAGGCTGACCTGGAACTCTTGGAAATCCTCCTGCCTCAGTCTCCTGAGTGCTAGGACTGGGGTTTTAGACAAGAGCCACTATCCTGGGGAGAGTGAAGAATAAGTTCTATTGTTACTTTGACTAATTGTAGGGCTCCTGAGGTCCATTCTGTTTTCTCCCAACCCCTCACCAGAATCTTACTACGTAGCTGAGGCTGGCCTCCTCCTCCCTCCCCTTCCTAAGAGCTAGGATTACAGGTGTGTACCACTATTACCCAACTGAGGTCACAAGTCTTGCTTGTAACTTTTACAGGTTGGAAAGAGTTACTGAGAATGGTGTGACCATACGTAGAGGGATTTGGTCACTTAGTCATTAGAGCTTTATGGCTATTGTTTCTTGTGCAGGAAGAAAAGTCCACATTTTCTGTTGTTGGGGTTAGGCGCCTTTAGGTTCTGATCTGTAGAGTGACCCCAGCGAGGAAAGGGTGGGCAGAGAGCCTGCACCGTCTGTACACACATGCATTTACTATGTCTGTGCTAAGTATGAAGCATGCTCACTATGTACGAGGCTGTACTATACAGTGAGGTGTTAATATGCTCATATATTAATATCTAAGAATACAGAATCTTATGTGTCTGATGTAAACACTTCTGAGGCTTGGGACCTGGTCAGCAGTTAAATCTAGTTGGATTTCCCCTAGGATTCATTTCTCCAGTTTTGAATGTGTCGCAGGAATAAGGCTCCTTTATGAGAGACCCTGCCTTGGTAGAGAGAGGATGCTTTTGCATGACTCCCCCTCTAGAGATGGTGGGAGTCAGTCTTTCTAGCACCTCTCTGCCCCCTCATGGCTAATGAGAGCTTTCCTATGTCACAGTGATGGTCACTGTGGCCAGTGGGCTACAAACATGTTTCCAGGTATATCCCTGGGCCATAGGGCTCCTCTATACAGAGCCTAGAGGATAGGTATCAAGAACTCCGCTGCCCCGAGACTGAAACAGCCTCTGAGCTCCCATGGCTGGGTGATGAGATGCTCCAAGCCCTTGAGGATGGCTTAGAGTCAGCTCACTCTTGGGGTTTCTGCCATCCCGCTCCCTCAGTCCCCAGTATGTGGGGAACTTTTTCTCTGATTGTGAAAACTGTCCCAGTACAGTGGGAGAATCAAGAGGCCCCGCCCCCACTCTAAAGCTGCTGGAGCTTGGTGTCTGGGAGAGGGTGGAGGGGAGGCGCTGGGACAGTACCGGGAAGTTCTGGTGGCCTGGGATGGTTTGGGAACACAGTGTATCAGGACGGAGCCAGAGTAAGACTTCATAGTTCCTTAAACTATGCAGGTTTTAGCCCCACACAAAATAAATATTTGGACATAAATTAGCATGTACTCTGTCATCTCACATTTACTTGGGAACAGCTTTGCAAACATAATTTCTATCGCGATCTAAATAGGTACTCTCTCCCGGCGCCAAGCACAGACGGTGACACCCATGAGTGAGTGTTCGTGGATCTAACACCAGCGGAAGGAAGTCACTCATCTTCACAAGGTCATGCTGCGAACAACTCGGCGTGACACCCAGGGCTTGCTTTGTTCACGGCTCTATCCTATTTAGTCTTCTCGGGCACCTTTCTCACCTCACGGATAAGGCTCAGAGGGATTTGGAGTATTATCTGACACTGTCCAGCTGAGCTTTGAGTTTTAAAGTGATCGTGCCTCCTTCTGGATCACACTCGCCTACATCCCAAACACATTTAAAGAGAAAATAACCCCATACCTGCAGCGGTTGACTCTGTTTCCCCTGACCCTTCTGGAGAAGAGAGGGTGGGGGCATCTGTCAGGGACATGGTTGCTTCTGCTGTCAGGGTCTCCTCTCCTGAGTACGAGGGATGTGGGGATTCGATTTCTTGAAGTGTCTCTGTAGGGTGCGGGGTAGGTTGGGCCCACTCGGACTCTGCAAAGGTGGTGCCGATGGCAACATTCCCCTCTGGGGTGTGATCGGACCATTCTCCACTCATTTCAGTCCGGTCTCCAGAAGCCATGGGCGTGGCAGAAGGCGCACCCGAAGCGCCTGTGTCTACTTCGGAGGTGGTGCTAGTTTCCCCACTCACTTCCGGAGCCGCGGATCCCTCGCTGGTGCCTTCCTGAAAGGTCCACGGGTTGCTGCTCACCTCCGTGCCTGAGGTCGTCATCTCCAAATCTGCTTCATGGAAGGCAGAGGTGATTCCATGCAGATCTGGGAACTCGGGCAATTTACTGCTGGCCTCAGGGGCAGCAGACACGCCCACTCCAGCCTCAGGATAAGCAGATGGGTCACTACTGGCTTCTGGGACTGAAGCTTCTGTCCCAGACCCGGGGAAGTTTGTTACAGCTCCACCAAGGTCCCCAGATGCTGAGGCTTCCCCGCTGGCCTCAAAGAGCCGGGGAGTGTATGTCACAGAAGGACCGCGGCCAAGTTCCTGGGAGACAGTCGGTTCGGTCACGCCCTCCACTAACTCTGAAGTGATTAAAGTGACTTCCGGAAGCCCCGAGCTTTCCCCACTGCCCGTTGTGGCAGCTATGGAGTCTCCACTTACATCAGTGGTGCTGGAAAAGTCTCCACTAAAATATGGAGAGCTTGGTGTCTCCGTGCTGGGTTCCATCTGCCCAGACTGCAAGGTGCTTAGGTCCAAAGACCCAGAAAGGTCCCCAGATATGTCTGGTGTTCCAGAATGGGCACCGCTGAATTCCAAAATGCCTGAAGGTCCTTCTCCAGCTTCTTGAGCGGTAGGAGCCTGGGTTATAGATTCCACCAAAGTTCTGTCTACAAGAGACACAGTAGGGAAACCCGAGACAAGTCCACTGCCATCAAATGCTCCCGAGGGCAAGCTGCTCCCGGTCTCGACTCCAGAGAATTCTCCACTGACCTCAGCTACTCCACTTGGGAGGCCACTGAATTCTGGAGTGGGGGATGTGAATCCACTGGAATCGGTTGCTCCTGAAGACTGTCCACTGACTTCCACTGTCCCAGATGTGCCAGACAGATCCGTCTCCCCAGAAGGGAAGCCACTGAGTTCCACAGATCCTAACCCCTCTTCTTCTTTGAATGTGGTAGGGGTCACTTCAACAAGACTGGTGTCCACAAATGTAATGCCAGAAGAATCTCCGCTGCCACTTATGGTGCCAGAAGTCAGGTCAGGGGTTCCGGGTGCTGTTCCACTGAACACTGGGAACCCTGAGGGCTGCCCACTGAGATCGGAAATCCCAGAGGTTTCTCCACTCACAGATGTTATGCCAGAGGACTGGCCACTGCCAAAGAGAATTCCAGACCCTTCTCCACTGACACCTGGTTGCCCAGATGGCAGTGCACTAAGCTCAGTCACCCCAGATGTCTCAGTGGTGTCAGGAATCCCTGATGGCTCCCCACTGACTTCAGGAATACCAGATGTTCCCTCGCTGATGCCAGAAGACCCAAATGGCTGTCCACTCACGTCAAAAAACCCAGATGTTTCTCCACTGATATCAGGAGATCCGGATGCTTGGCCACTGAGTTCAGTTCCTGAAGGGAGACCACTAATATCCGCACTACTGTCCAATTCACCAAGGGGCAGCCCTGAGACTTCTCCTGAACCACTAATGCCAATGGTCCCCCTCCCTTCCAGTTCACTGGCAGTGGTGGCTGTGATCACTTCCACTAAGGTACTGTCCACAAGGGAGACAGTTGGGAAGCCAGATGGAAGTCCACTAAAGTCAGGCAGGCCAGAGGATGGGCCACTTCCAATGTCCACTCCAGAGTACTCACCACTAAACCCAGAGGGAAAGCCACTTGCGTCTGGAGTTTGACCACTTCCTAGAGTTCCAGAAGGTAGCTTTCCGAAGTCCAGGGCCCCAGAAGCAGACCCTACCAAGTCTTCTTTTCCAGAAGGCAAGCCGCCAAGGTCCTCAGCCCCAGAAGCGGAGGTCTCTAGGCCTTCTTTTCCAGAAGGAAGTCCACTGAGGTCATCACCTACCCCAGAAACAGAGGTCTCTGGGTCCCCTCTTCCAGAAGGAAACCCAGTAGCATCTACTCCTGAAGCAGATGTCTCTAGACTATCTCTAGTAGAAAGACCAAGATCTTCCACTCCGGAGGCAGAAGTTTCTAGATCCTCTCTTCCAGAAGGAAGACCACTCACATCCTCTACTCCAGAAGCAGAGGCTTCTGTACCATCTCCTCCAGAAGGAATCCCACTAACATATCCCCCAGAGGCAGAAGTTTCTAGACCTTCTGCTTCAGTAGGGAACACACTAATGTCCTCTATTCCAGAGGCAGAAGTCTCTAGACCTTCTCTTCCAGAAGGAAGTCCACTGACATCCTCTACTCCAGAGGCAGAAGTTTCTAGACTTTCTCTTCCAGTAGGAAGCACAGTGATGTCCTCTATTCCAGAGGTCGAAGTCTCTAGACCTCCTCTTTCAGTAGGAAGCTGGGTGACGTCCTCTGCACCTGAAGCAGATGTTTCTAGACTTTCTCCTCCTGAGGGAAGTCCACTCAAGTCTCCCACTCCAGAAGCAGAAGTTTCCAGACTTTCTCCTCCAGTTGGAAGTACACTGATGTCCTCTATTCCAGAGGTAGATGTTTCTGAACCTTCTTCTCCAGAAGGAAGTCCACTGAGGCCCTCTACTCCAGAGCCAGAAGTCTCTAGACCTTCTCTTCCAGTAGGAATTCCACTGACAGCATCTACTCCAGAGGTAGAAGTTTCTAGACCGTCTCCTCCAGAAGGAAGCCCGCTGGTTTCCTCAGCCCCAGAAACAGATGTTTCTGTAGTTTCGCCTCCTGAAGGCAGCCCACTAAGGTCTCCTGTTCCAGAGGCAGAGGCAGAGCCTTCATGGACCTCCCCTCCAGAGGGCAGCCTGCCAACTGTGGGAGTGCGGGACCAGGGGACTTCTCCATCTCCTGAGGCGGACCCACTTTCTACAGGCAGGCCCGAGCTCACTGTGGGACTGAGGCCACTGGAGTCAAGGTCACCTGAGGGAAGACCACTTTCAGTGCCTCCTGATGACTGCCCACTGGAGTCAACGTGTCCTGAAGCGTCTCCGCTGCCTGTGAAGTCACCACTGAGGTCAGGGGCCCCTGATACCTCCCCTGAGCCCGGCAGCTCTGTTCCACTTGGCACTGCAAGTGAGGGTGTGTATGGCCCCTCTGAGGTGGAAGGCACTTCCGGGGCAGAGGGCTCTTCAGAGGCAGAGGGCTCTTCAGAGGCAGAGGGGCTTTCCGTGTGTTCCTCTGTTGCTGGGATGGTGGGAAACCATGTGGGAGGGATCTCTGGAGGAAAGAAGGAAGCCAAGATGAAGTGGAATCATAATCTCTGCTCCATTTCAAAGTCATCCATGGACCGATACTTCCCCCTTCCACAGAAAATGCCTTTTAAGAGTGTGGGAACATGTCAGCTGATCACTAAGGGATATGCTTTAAGTGTTATGACAAAGGAGGTAGAAAGGGGAGAGAAGAATGAAGAGTAAAGAGATGGAAGGAGAGAGGAAGAAAGGGAAGAAAATTAAAGGAAGGAGAATGGCTTGGGACGCCCCCTTTACAGCCTCAGGGACACAGGCTACATGAACTGTGCTTTGTGGGGCTCTGAGGGCTGACATTTACATTGCCCACTGGAAGTGGGGGGTGTACCCCTGAAAAAGCCAAGTTCCCCCTTCAAGTGCTTCCATGTCCAAGAGACATAAGCGTTTCTTGTATCCGACTCATGGGTTTCATTTGTGGGCTACGAGGGTCTTGGTCCACAAGCAAATTCCAAGCCCCTAGCAAAGCCCAATGCTGGTGGAGGAGCTGGCTGTTCCGGCTTAGGAACTGTCTGCACAAGCCCTCCTGGCTGTGCTGGTGCTGTTTGAGTGGGGGAACCCATCTCCAGGTCAGCAGGGCCAGGCGGTGCTGTTTATAAAGATGCCTCGGTTTTCAAGCTGAGGTCCCTGTTACTGAGACTCTGGGAGGTAAAGTGAGTCAAAGCATCCCACCGTTTGAGACGTGATTATGCCCGCTTGCCTCATCTTTGCTGATATTTTTCAACACAACTTATATCTGGGTTTGGTGGTGCAGACCTGTCACTACTTAGGAGGCTGAGGCAGGAGGATTCCAAGTTCAAGACCTGCCTGGGCTATATAGTGAGTTCAGGCTCCACCCTCCCCAGACTCCCACCCTCACCAGGCACTTCATAGCAGCCAGGAGTGTGGGGTCAGTGCACATGGCTTCGAGGCATGCCCCAGAGCCCAGCTTTACCCACCTGGCAGTGGGGATGTGCCCACTGGAGTGGAGGCTGGCTCCCATTCGGTCTGTTTTTCTGGCTCAGTGGTGAAATGTGGCACTTCTGTCGTCTCTGGCTCCAAGGGGACAGCATCCACACCAGGGCCCACCCGAGTGACGATCCAGTCCTCTATGTCAGAGGGCGACGTGGGTGTGCCACCTTCTTCTTTCCCTGGAGAGGGCACTATTGACACTCCTGTAGGAGATGTGGGAGGTGAGGTTCGGCCCTTTGACGGGAGTCCATTCTGTCTTGCCCTTCAGGGACAGAGGAGCACGGGGACCCTGCGGTACACCTGGCCTGCACAGGAACCTTGCCAGCCCACCCCAATCTCTAAGTCATCGAGACAGCCGTTTGCCATCCATTTACTGGGTAAGGGCACCATGAGCCCTCTGCCCTGGCGGCTTAGGACAGTGCTCTGGGGTATCTCCTCCCCACAGCCTATCATATATGCTGGACCTAAAACTTTTATGCTCATAACTATATTTTACCTCAACAGAGAAGAGATTCCATTTAACAAGTAGTGACGTGTTCCTGTGACTTGCCCAAGGTCAGTCAGTGGCTTAGAAGTACCGGGGCGAGATATCAGTTCAAGATCCATCAGGATCCTGTCTACCTTGAAGGCAGAGCTAGGTTCTGAGTGTCGGTTCCCTGAACAGGAGGCTCATCTTTATAGTCCACACAGCTATCACGGCATTTGCAGTGGACAGGATTCATAGACTAGGGATAATTTCTGATTTGGGGGAAGCCAGCAGCCTAGAGGGGGTCAGGAAGAAACCAGACTTTCTACATTCTGATAAAAGGTTTAAAGCCTGGCGGTGGTGGGTCATTAACTGACCTCATGCTCAACGCATGAAGGTGGCTGGGGCTTGACAAGGGACACCAAGCTGATTTGATTACACTTATTGCAAAGATATTTACAAGTAGAAGAGAACTGATAAGAACATACAAATAAAACAGCATATAACATTACACATAAACACAGATGGAGTGTTTCATGTACACTACCCTAATTAATATTTGGTTTTTTTTTGTTTTTTTTTTTTGGATTTGGTTTTTTTGAGACAGGGTTTCTCTGTATAGCCCTGGCTGTCCTGGAACTCACTCTGTAGACCAGGCTGGCCTTGAACTCAGAAATCCTCCTGCCTCTGCCTCCCAGAGTGCTGGGATTAAAGGCGTACACCACCACCACCTGGCCCCTAATTAATATTTGTATGTAACTTCCTTTCAAGTAGGAACCATTTGTCACTGTTCATAGAGGAAGCTGTAAGGGGTCCTCCCAGGCACCTCCCAGGGGTGACTACTGTACCTCGGAAGCAGAAGGCATGGTGCTTGGAGAGTGGGTCAGGGAGGCCGGTCTGGTTGGGGTAGAGGTAGACAGTTCTCACGCCCGGTTTGTCCCCACCACAGGCAGGCCGAGGGGTGACGATGGGGTATCGGAGGGTGCCGTCTGCCAGCCAGCCAGCATAGCACTTGTCCAGACCCTGGCTCCAGGCGGCATAGAGCTGGCCGGTGGAGGCGAGGGTGGCATTTTGAGCTGCACAGAAGGCCTGCGCTTCCTGGAAGGTGAACTGCTCGAGGCGTGTGGCAAAGAACACTTCCCCTGGGGACAGAGGCAATGGTGGTGTGACGATTCATGAGTGTCATAGTCCTGTCCCCCTGCTCTGAAGCAGAGCTCCTGCCACCCCAACCCTAATCACCAGGGCTGTTCATAGCCACCATATAGGAGTATGTGGCAATATTCCTACAGGGCCCAGCCTTACTCTGTCACCTCCTCCAATCCCAAGGGATCCTGGGTAATAGAGACCAACTTCTCCACTTTGTACTGAGGAGGAATTTCCTGGGACTTGGGACATCCCTTACTGAAAAAAGACAATGTCACAGTTGAGCTGGGCTGAGCTAGTCCAGCTATGAGGAATTGGCTTCTACCCCTGACACACCCCTTTTTAGGTTCTCCCGTCCCTTCCCTTGACTAGCAGTGGTGGTTCAGCTGGCAACCCCAACCCCCCAAGCACTCTTAGCTTCTTGCTCCCTCATGGAGCCCGGTGACTGCTATGGACCTGATTCCCATTCCTTTGGGGTTTCAGCACCCACATATTACCCAGAGCCCTATCTGGGTCAGGGAGATGGAAGCTCGTATCTACCCAGCGTTCGTTTGTGCCAGGTACTATTTATGTGTCTCGACTAATGCCCAGAAGACCCTGTAATGTGAGTTTAAAGCAGACATGTTTTACAGATGGGGGAACTGAGGCTCACAGAAGTTATGTGAGTGGCCATACTTAAACTTTTCTGATGTGGGCTCAGTGGAAAGGCAGTCTGGTAACATTCATGGTAATGAAAAGAAATGGGACAAAACAGGTTGGATAAGCTTGGGTAATGCTGAGTGCAAAGAGTTGAAGAAGTTTTAAGTTGCAGGACTGCCCGGGGCCTTTGGCTTGTTCATGGGCACTTGGAGGGAATGCCTAAGATTGATAATAAATTGATCAATTTAGTCACCAAACTCTTGGCTTTCTGAAGGACCAATGTCAAACTACAATACAAGGGGGAAGTCATATGAGCCTGTGGTGGGGGGAAGGCACTCGAATTGAAAGAGGTTAGGGGTGGGCCTGCTTTCCACCTGTGGGAGCAGGACAGGGTAGGTGGTGACAATTCTATCCCTCCCTTTTGTGACTCTCCCTTAGTCCCTGCTGGTCTGGGGATGCAATAACATAGCCTGTACCCTCAAGCTTGTCCACGTAGCAGTAGACATCGTAGGTTTCTGATGACGGACGCACGCCGTAGGTCCTGACTCCCGGGCTGCTGTCTTTGTCACCCACACATGGGGTCCGTGGGCTCACAATGGGGTATCTGTGAAAGAGGATGGGAAGGGGGGTGATGGGCTGTCCTGGGGGTTAGGAAAGGCATAACTTACCCCTTACTAGTACACAAAGTTGTGTCATCCTGCCCCGTCCTAGGTGTTGGGTCAGGCTGGGGGCTTCTTGGTTGGGTGTGGAAATGGCAGGCTTGTCTTTTACCTGACTGTCTGGTCCCGCAGCCAGCCGGCATCACACTGCTCATAGCCTGCCTCATAGGCAGCCTGGAGCTGCTCAGGAGAGGCGATGACCGCCCCGGTGTGCACACAGGCCTGCTGTGCCTCCTCGAATGTCAGAGAGTATCTGGTGGAGCCCGGGCGATAGTGGAATACAACTCCTGCTGGTGGGGGGGGGGGAGAGGAGGGGGGGAAAAGGAGGGGGGGAAGAGACAGAGGTAAGACGGATGCTCATGCAGTCTGTTCTAGCCTTAGCTCCTTCATTTAGACATAATAGACAGATCTGAGCACTTCTACCTGAGGTTCTACTTGGTGATATCACGAGAGTCATGGCAGATGACAGTGTCATCCCAGGTGGGGACACCATCAAGACCCTATGCCAGAATGTAGCTTTGCATTTGGGGATCTGCTGGGCTCTGTGCTGAGTGACATCCCTGCCTGGGTATAGGAAAATCAGCCACCTACGCTAAGAGCTACAAGTGGTTTCCAGAGAGAACCAGATAACTATATCGGGTTTTCTTTCCTTTTCCTTCTCCTCCTCCTTCTTCTTTTTGAGATAAAATCTTGCTATATAAACCAGACTGACCTTGAACTCACAACTCTCCCACCTCACCCTCTTCCCATTCTAGGACGCAGATGTGTACGTAGCATCACACCTGGTCTCTAGACCAGGTTCTGTGGGACATGTGATTTTGTTCAAGTGCTTAACTCAGCCACAACTGTCCTAAGTTAGGCACAAAGTCTTCAACCAGTGGACATGGCCTTGATCCAATCAAACTCTATTCGTGGGCACCGAAATTTGCACATATTGTCATTACACAATTTTCATGTATCACAAAACACCTTTCTCCTTTTAACTCCTCCCCCTCCTCAGTTCTTTAGGACTGTGAGGCACTGTCAGGTCGCCGCTCCCTCAGACCAGCTGCACTCAGCCTGCTCACTAGACTTGGTTGATTTTCTACCCTGGTGAGAGGACAAGGCCAGGCAAGGCCATGGGGTCACCCCGAGCAATGGTTTCCAAATGGGTCTGGTTTGTGGTGGACCAGGTGGCACTTTCATCTGCTTGATATATACCCTGTTTTCCACAGGCAACTTCCCTTGAGGTTAATGATTTGTGACCAAAGAGTGGACGTAATTGCTCCGCCTGTTCCCCGGGAGCGTACTTACCCCCTGGCAAGCGGGGCTGACCAGGGACTTCAGCTGCCCCTGGAGAGATGGTCACTCGCACCACCAGGTCCTCACTGGCGAAGGCAGTGGCAGAGTCCGGCCCACGTGTGGCTTCCTCAGGGAAGCCCCAGGGCCTGGTGGCTTCTTCAGTTCTCTCCTCAGCCTCAGAGAAGGCTCTGGTCCCCACTTCAGGGGCAAGTGTGAGGGTCTCCCCAGGTTCTGAGATAGTGGGGGACAGGTCGAAGATGGGCTTTGCCGTGAGGATCACGTTGCCCAGGGCTTCTCCCTCCGTGATATTACGGGGCAGGGGCAGCTCCAGGTCTGGCCAGGTCACCGTCTGGATGGTGATGTCATCTTCACCACTCATCCCGAAGAAGTTTTCTGGGATGTCTACAAAGTCTTCACCTGGGACAGGAGGCAAAGACAGGCTTTAGTGCTTAGCTCAGGGCTGTTTTGAGGGGACGAGAGCTGAATGTGTCTCATTTCCTTCTACTTGGCTGGAGCCTGCACCTGGCCCTGCCCACCACAAGGGCCCCAGGTATCTGAGTTCTGTGGCTCTTTCCTTCCCCCAGGATGGTTCCAAACCTCCCACAGATACCAAACTCTGTGAACGCTAGATTCCCTTATATAACTTCTGGGCCACTGCTGGAATCTAGTGTTATTTTTTGGTTGCTTATAGTTCCTCATAGAGTGTATGCACCATTTTCATGGCTGTTATAGTGCATTGTGTAATGATGGCACCTATTCAGTATAGATGCAATTAAATTATTAATAAGAGTCTGAGGTTGGCTGGATTTGTAGAAGCACTGGGCTACTCCTGGTATATTCATCAGCTAGCTCATTGCTTATCAAATAAAATCAGTTCCTCTTTCTGCCTCCCCACCAGCTGCTACTTTGCCCGCTCTGTGTCCCATGGGACAGTGTGAATCTGTGAGGAAGGGGAAGCCTGAATCTTACAGAGGTGCTTTGTATAATTGATGCAGGCGTTGTTAAAGAACTGCCTGCCTCAGAGTCCTGGACAAACGAGGGGCTGGCAGACATAAGGTAGTTATTAATAAAGAGAATATTCATGAGGGTGATACTTCCAAAGGCTGGTCAAAGATTATCAAAAGAGAAGAGAGGCTTTTGGGAGAGAGGGTGTCCCTCTTCAAAAGAGAAGAGAGGCTTTTGGGAGAGAGGGTGTCCCTCGTCACGTAAGATTGGGCTGTCAAGTGAAATGAGCTGTCATTGTATGGAAGAGCTGGGATTCAAACCCAAGAAAATAGCGGCTCCATGTGGACTTTAAACGCTGTTTTCTGTGTGGATCTGATGAAACCGAGCTGGATACACTGTGACTCCATCGTCTATACGTTAAGGAGCGGTGAGAACCGAAGACAGGATACAAATATGGGGTTCAGAAACTCTGTAGTCCCTTCCCAAGACCTTATTGGGATCTGATTTTGGTGGCGAGAACCCCCTTCCCACCTTCAGCCCCAGCCCCACCTGTGTAACAGATGGCGTCGTAGCGGGATGAGGGATCAGGGTAGCCTGTCTGGTTGGCGTGCAGATAGACAGTCCTTACACCCAGGAGGTTGCCTCCGCAGTTGGGCCGAGCCTTGGAGATGGGGTAGCGCACGCTGCGGTCCGCCAGCCAGCCGGCGCTGCACATGTCCATACCGCCCTGCCAGGCCAGGTAGAGCTGGCCCGTGGTGGCCAACCGTGCCCCCAGCCTCCGGCACTCGTCGGCTGCCTCCTGGAAGGTGAATTTCTCCGGGGATGTGGCATAAAAGACCTCGCCTGTGAAGAACACATCACATTGGGTGATCACTCCCACCCCAAGCTGCCTGTGTCCCTGAGAGGTCCACATCTTATCCCGGAGATAGATCTTCGTATCTTTGGTTCTGCGTTAGTATCTCACGGCTTGTCTGTCATTCCACACTCTCCATTCCTTTCAGAACTTTTGGGTAGGATGACACCAATCTCCTAACAAGGACCGCTCCCTCTCACCCCTCCCCTCAAGTTAAAAAAAAAAAAAGCTGCCCAAATAGCAAGGGGTGGAGCAATCGTGAAATCAGAAGCCCAGTTGGTTGCTATTCACCCTCCCACCACTAGGGGAGCTTTCCTTTAATACAGGCACTACCCATTCCTAGGAACCCCCCCCCCAAATTCAAAATCTGATGAGAAAAGCAGGTTTCACCTTTTGAACCCTTAAAGTACAGCTTTCCAAATTAGGGTCAGTAGCACCCAAAGAGGCCATTATAGGGTAATTTTGGGGTCTTCTAGCTTTTAGACAATATTTCCTAAAACCTAGCAAGGTTGTGTGTGCTTGAGGATGGGGTGGCGTCTCTGATCACTTGTTGGGTAGTTTCAAGTATCTTTGCTTAGGAGTAGCTCAGACAAAAGGACTGTTGTATTTGTCTTGGCTTAGTCAAACACGGGGACACAAATGCTTGTTACTTAATAGAGACTTTGTCTCCTGAGATGAGAACCAGAAGGTGGCCACATGGCAAGAAAGGTGGGGTATACCACCACCAGCTTTTCTCCCAGCTGGAGGATCTTGGGAGCTATGAGAAGTATCTTTAGAGAGTGTGCGGGATTTCCAGAGAGGTAGATGGGAAAGGGGTATCATCTACAGGCTAGGGTAACTCTATGTTCAAAATTAGTACCCTCATAAAAGAAAGAAACAACCCAGCTTTCTCTCTCAAACAACCCAACAAAAGGCCCAGGGTAGGACTTTAAGCTGGGGGGCAGGAAGTGGAGAGAGGGTAGCTGGTGTGTGTGTGTGTGTGTGTGTGTGTGTTGTGTCTGCCCTAGAGTGGCGTAGGGATAGAGGCCAGGGTCTGCACTGAGCTACACACCAGACCTGAGCACGGCTTTGATGGCACCACGGACCTTAAGACAGGTATGGTTCAGCCAGAGATGCTGAGATCCTGGGTGAGAGGGGCAGTCCCAGAGGACTTTGGACTTTGGGGTTTGGTGGTAGCACCAGATGGCTTACAGATGCCTGTGGCCACTGAGAACCCCTTCAAAGTGAATAGCATAGATTCCAGCAAGAGACCATTCCTGTTCATAGCAGGAGCAGACTGAGGAAGGGGCCACGGCCTGGAGAAGGCCGTGTGTAGCTATCCTACACGTGATCACGGCGATGGCGATGGAAAAGGAATCTTGGAGGGAACGGCTTTCTCACCCTCCATCTCCTCAGCGAAGCAGTACACATCATAGGTCTCATTGGTGTCCCGGATTCCATAGGTTCTCACTCCAGGGAACTCATCCTTGTCGCCATAGCAACCTTCCCGGGGAGTGTGGATGGGGTATCTGTTGGGAAGTCAAGGTTGGAGTCTGACAGTAGGAACAGAGGGGACCCCCAAAGTCACTGTTTTTGTAGCCTTCGCACAAAACTACCTCTGTCCAAGTCTGCTCTGCATGCTAGCTGCCCCTCCAGTCTCAATGCTGCCCACGAGTCTGGCTGCCTCTGCTACCAAGTGCTCTTGGTACCAAACACTCTCTCCCCGAAGGCACTTTCCATGTAAAAGACCAGAATCTTGTGGGTTTTGCAAACCATAGGCCCCTGTGATGATCATCTGCACTGCAGCAGTGTGGAGCAGACAACGTGTAACCAAGTGAGTGTGCCTAGGCTTCAGCACAATGATATTTATAGAAACGAAGAATGGGTCGCTTTGGATCTGGCCATGGTGCCTACTTGGTACCGCTTGAGACTTATGTCCACTATGTGAAGGAGGGGCTGGACTCTATTTATACTTAAACTAAGGCCCAGAAATGTTAACTCATTTGTTGACAGACACACAGCTTTCAAATCCCAGGGTTTGGAATTTGAGTCTAGCTGTTCCTGAGACCAATATGTGGAGTCTCGCCATATTAGACTGTTGCCTTTCTTATTTTTTTTTTTTGTTTGTCTACTGATTTTTGTAGAAAGTGCCAGTCCCAGTTAGCTCCAGCTGTTGCTTGACACAGTCTGGAGTCATCTGAAGGGGGTCTCAATTGAGGGGTTGCTCAGATTAGCTTGTGGCGAGGTTTGTGAGGTCTTGAGCTTTGATCAATGCAGGAGAGCGCAGACTACCATGGACGGGGACACCCTCCCTAGAGAGATGGGCCTGGGATGTGTAAGGAAGCTACTTGAGCATGAGCCTGTGGGTGAGCCACGGACAGCATTCTCCCGTGGTTCCTGCCTCCAAGTGTTTCTGCCTTCACTTATCTCAGCGATGGACTGCGACCTGGAAGAAGCTGGAATAAATTTTTTTCCTCCCCAGCTTGCTTTTGATCACTGTTTAATCTCAACAGCAGAGGTCAAACTGTAACAGTGCTGTGTGAACTTGTGACCTAAGATCCCCTAGCCTGTTCCAGCTTGTCCAGTTGTCTTCCTGAGGTCTTATGGGCCGGCTTTGGGGCTAGCCTTAGGATGCTCATGGGGTGGACAGTTTGTCTTCACAGGCTCGCTACACTGTACTGGGATGCTTGAGGCAGGCCTCTGTGTGCTCTGCTTTGCCACATGGTTCTTAGGATTCACTCAGAAAAGATGTTTCTAGACACTTGATGTATGTATGTCTTGTCTTACAAAAAAGGGATACAAATAAGCAGGCAATATAACTATATTTATATATATTATGCAATAGCTAATATATATAATATACAAATGGGTAATATAAATATAAATAAAAAGGCAATAAGCAAAAATAAATAAAACTTCAAGTTAAAAAACTGACGAACCAGAAGCAAAGAAGCATCAAGACGAAAAACAGGCAAAGAGGATAGTGGAGTTCAGAACAAGGGCGCTGGCAATGTTTTCTCCTGGGAGAGTGAATAATGGGGACCTGGGATGGGACACTGGGTATGTATATTGACAAGGCTAGACCCTAGACTGGCCAGAGGATCATGTTCACACTAGCTCAGTGCAGGGCACTGCCCCACCCCCTTGTCTGTCTCAAAAACTGCTCTGACAGTTTTTCTTGGGGGTGGAGGGGGTCGGGGTCTCACCTGACTGTCTGGTCGGCCAGCCAGCCTGCGTCGCACTGGTGGAAGCCATCCTCATAGGCAGCCTGCAGCTGCTCTGGGGTGGCGATGATGGCGCTGTTCTGTAGACAAGCCCGCTGTGCTCGGTCAAAGTCTAGCGTGTAGCGTGTGGAAATAGCTCTGTAGTGGAACACAATACCTGTGGGACACACGGACCAGAGGGAGAGCAGGTTAGGTGTGAGCTCTGGTTATTGAAACCCTTGAGAAATGGTGACAAGGATCCTGGGAACCTTGGGATTGGGCACTATCTGGTCCAGGCTGACACAGTTTTCTTCTTTGAATTTTTATTATAATCTTTTTATTATTAATTTGAGCATTTCATATATACTTAAAACATATGTTGATTATATGTACCCTAACTTCTCTCTCTAATTCCTTCCAGCTCTACCCCTAACCCTCTATTCCCCCCACTGAGTCCAACTTGTGCTGCCTGTGTACTCCTGGGTGTGGGGCCAGCTACTGGGGTGTGGCCAACCTACCAGAGGCTGTACCCTTAAAGAAAACTGGCACATCCTCCCCCAGAAGTCATCAGATCATATGCCAATAGATTCTCAGCGACTGAAGTTTGCTCTTGCTGGAACCCTGTTCCCTCTTCACCCCACCCCACCACCTTAACAGGGTGCTCACCACCCCCTGCAAGGCATTCCTTTTTAAACCCTAAAATAATCCTGACAATGAGGAAGCTACTGGAACTAAGGCAAAGCTGTCTCCTGGTGATTTTCCTTTTGTCATTCCAGGGCTCTCTGATCCCTTCCCCTATCCCACCCCCAATCCAGGGAATGGACACAGAAGCTTCCAGGTCTCCAGTAGCTCAGGGCATCCCAACAAGACCGCTTAGAGACAGACAGACCAGGAAGTGAATCCATAGTCATTTCTTTGGCCCCTGAAGTGGAGACTAAAGGGTGAGGAGGAGGGGGCGGGGAAGATGCTCATTTCTGGGGTCATGGCAGACATGCCATTTAACTCATTTGCTTAGGGACAAAATGGGCACACTCACAAGGCCAGCTGAGGGGAGGAGACACACACCTCTGGGTATGTCTGTGAGGGTTTAACTGAAGAGCGAAGACCCACCCTAATGTTAGGTGGTACCGTCCCATGTCTGGGGTCCCAGAGTGGAGAAGCAAGAGAAGAAGAAGAAAGAGAAGGAGAAGAAGGAGAAGGAGAAGAAGAAGGAGGAGGAAGAGGAGTAGAAGGAGAAGAAAATACAAAGGAGAAAGTGACCAGGGTGAGCCTCGGATTCCTCTCTGCCTCCCGACTGTCGATGGAGTATGACCAGCTGCCTCACACGCCTGCTGTCATCCTGCGCCCACCATGGTGGACTGTATCCCCTCAAACTGTGAGCCAGGGCAACGCCTTCCTCCCTCACGTGGACTCCTGTCAGGTATCGGATCACAGCAGCAAGAGACACTGATATACCCACCGAGCGAAAGACTGTTGGCAAGCAAGCTGCCGACACCAGGATGCATTTATGTGCCCCACTCCTAGTGTCCCAACCCCCCAGAGAGCAGCCAGTCAGTCAGCCCCCCAGAGAGCAGCCAGTCAGTCAGGGGACGAGGAGGAGAAAATGGGAATGCAGAGGGACCGAGTGGGAGAGCTAGTCACCAAGGTCTACACTGCCGAGGACATCATTCTAGTTCTTTCTACGGGCAACATGGCGTCCCAGTGGGTGGCCCTTCACCTTTCACGATGACCTCCAGGGTGGCTTCGCTGTCCTCAATGCCGTGCATCACTTCACATCGATAGATCCCGGAGTCGTTGGAGCGAAGGTTCTGGATTTCCAGGGTGGCATCGCTGGGGATGGCTGGATAGTTGGGTAGCGAGACCTTGTCTTGGTAGATGCTGTTGACGCGGACCTGTCCTTCGGTGGCCACCAGCAGAACCACTTCTCTTTCCTTGGAAACACGGCTCCACTTGATTCTTGGGGTGAGGGGGGCAGTGGAGGGGGCAGTGGTCACCGGATGCATGGGGTCAATGAAGTAGCAGGGGATGGTGAGGGAAGTCCCTAGGAGGACCTTCAGTGGGGATGGCTGCGGGATGCTCACACTCAGCGAGTTGTCATGGTCTGTGGGGAGGGTGGGAGCACAGACAAACGTGTTAGGAGTTATAGACACCGCCAGTCTTTGCCTCCCTCCCCCAGGCCTAGAAATGCGGCCATCCAGGAGGCCCACATGCAGCCCACCATGTGGGAACCTGGCAATTCCCAGGGAGCCTCAAACACCCTCTTCAGATCGGCATCTCTGAAGACCTCTGGTCCCCTCCCCCGAGACAAAATTCCAGAGCCAAAAAAGAATTTCAGAAGAGCATGAGAGAGATCTCAGACCTTGGACACCGAGAGGGAATGCTAAGCCATAGATAAACAGGACCCTGTTCTTAGAGGACTGACATGCTGGATTCAGAGACTTCAGAGAAATTTATTGGGGTATTTATTTTGAATATGATGAGTTCTCCACAAAAGGTTCATGTGTGGAAGGTATGGCGGTGTGACGAGGTGACTGAGTTGGGATGTGCTGCCTCACTGGAGGGAGAGAAATCACTGCACGTGCGACTCTGAAAGGGATATCTTGTTCACAGCCCCTCCCCCAGTCTCCCTGCCTCCCTGTCTCCTCTGTCTCTCTCTGTCTCTGTCATTCTGTCTCTTTCTGTCTCTCTTTGCCTCTCTGTCTTTCTCTGTCTCTGTCTCTTTGTCCCTGCCCTTCCCTTCTCCCCCTCTCCCTCTCTGTTTCCAGGCTACCATGAGGTAAACTTCTCCCCGCCACTCTACCTCCATGCATGGTGTTTCTGCCTTGCCACAGATAAGCTGTTTTCTTGAGACATTTTCTCGTAGAGACAGAGACTGTCTTACATGTTGGGTGTAATAATTATTAGAATTACAAAATTCTCCACAGCCTTTAAACTTGAAGCACAGAACTTCAAAGACAGACAGATCCCATTCTGGGAGGTCTGCTTTGGTTTTAGCTGGACCTTGTAGAAGGGCAAGGCTTTTGAAGAAGTAAAGGGCAAGAAGACTTCAGAGAACAGGAGGTCAGACTTTTTTTTTTTTTTGCCTGTAGAGTCAGATCTGGAAATACGGGATGGGTAAGACTAGACAACATAAAACTTATGGAGTGTGTCAATAGAGAAGACATAGTGTTTCCTGAATTCTGTTGGAATGGGAGAGAAACAGCCTGCCACACAGCGCCTTTCATGGCAGGTCTTAAATTTTTAGAACCCTTCCTTTCAAGGGATTCTACAGGTCGAAGTAAAAATGTTTCAGATAGTTGTGGGTGGTGAGAATAGGGGAGCCAGGAATGTCTGGAGTCCAGCCTGGACCTTTTGATGTCTGGACAGATTCCACCATCTCTCCACAAACACCTCCATCTGCTGCCCAGCCCTGACGCCACTGGCCACAGCCTGGCTCTGTAGTGGTGGTCTCAGGGGATAGCCAGAGGCCACTGTTGAGTCCAGCTTGGTGGTTGTTGAAGCTCTCAGCCAACCCTAGGGACTATTTTGCTGATGTGGACATATCTCCCCAGGTGATGGTTAGGGTCTGGGTATTCATGGCTCTCTGAGCACCATTGGAGGTCCAGATAACCACATCTACATATTCAAAAGCTGTGAATCAGGCCAGTATGTGAGTGAATAAAATACTGTGTGTCTTTCCATTTGACCATGGAAAATTTTTTCCATGACCCTGAAGTCCTGGAGTTTTTTGCATTGGCATACAGTGGATTGGGGGAAAGAATGGTGCCCAAGCCTGCTCTTGTCCCCCCCCCCCACCATGAGCAAGCCCCCTCTCATCCCCCTGCACTGTTTGGGAGGTCTCACAGATGTGTTCAGCCCTTGAATCCCAGATCCCCACACCATGTGCAAAGTTCTTCACCCGTCCCTTAAGTGGGGAGCTCACGCCAGGGATGTGCCCTCACTTCTAGAGGAAAACCAGTCTTTTCACTGTTGTTCCTCAGGTTCTTTTCTCCTCTTTGGGGGGGGGGTCCCACAAATGCTCCCTCTCTGGCTCCCCATATCTTCTCTGTACCCCATTCACACAGTACAGTGGTTCTGAATGGGATCCCCGGGGGTTCTGTGAAGGAGGCTGAGCAACTCTCCTTGCTGAGAGCATCCAGGAGGGGATGCAGAGATGCGTTTGTAACAGGTTATGTGTGTGTGTGTGTGTGTGTGTGTGTGTGTGTGTGTACGCGTACATGTGCGTGTGCATGTACGTGTGTCTGTGTTCATTCTTACTACTAGAAAGGGCCCTTCTAGAAAGGGCCAAGAAAAGGTCAAAAGGAGGGGCAGCAGGGTCTGTGTCCCAAAACAAAGTTGTATCCTGTACCCAGCACCCTACTGAATAAAGGAGCCGTGCATGGAGCTGTTCTCACCTGGAACTTCTTCTGAGATCACGGCAGCAATGACCCTCAGAGCCACAAAGACCAAGAGTGAAGTGGTCATAGTTCAGCTGGAAGAGAGAGCAGAGGTGTTAATGGGACAGTTAAGGCACAGGATAGTTAAGGAACAGATACTGTAATAACATTCATGCCCAAGGCTCTGAAATCACATTGTACAGCGGGAGGTTGCCATGGTGTGGACAGTTTTCACTGAGAAATCTTTTCCTCAGAGACCTTCAACCTTTCTTAGCTTAATTCCAAGATGGCTGGTACATTGGTCCTCCCATCTTCTAGCCAGTGGAGACTGGTCCTAATGAATTCCAGTGATAGCTAATATGAGCCAGGTGGACCACAGATGCTAAGGTTTACACACTATTCTGCATGTATCTGTGAGGGCTTTTGCATAAACACCGGAATCTGTAAACCTAGATGGCCTCCCCTCTGCAGTGTGGGCTGGTCACAGCCAACCACTTGAAGGCTTGAACAAAATTGGACCCTCTTTAGAGGGAGAGACACGTCTTCCTTGATGGCCTTCCAGCTGATTTTCTTCTCCCTTTGGACTTGACCTGAAGCACCAGCTTTGTCTGGGGCGTGAACATGTGGATCGTCAAACTGAAGACGTGCTACCAGTTGCCTTGGCCTCCTGTAAATCTCTGCAACTGGGAGGGGGGCACCGCCTCAATTTGTATTGTCTTAATTCTCTTTCACTCCCTCTGACACACACAGACACATAGAGTCATGCAAGGGGATGTCCTCTGCTGAAATGAAATGATTGGCCAATGGCAGAGCACACATAGAACAATAAGATTATATATAGGGAAGGTGGAAAACTCGCCATTGCCTAGAGACACTGTACTGTCCCAGTACAACACATTTTTCACCTGCCTGCAATGGTGACGGTGCAAACCAATCTACTGCATGCCGATCGTATGAAAGTATGGGGTACATAATTATGTATATGGTGCGTGAGACTTGGTAATGACAATAAATGGGAGTTACAATGTATTTCCCACACTATACTTTGTGTCCTTATTCTTTTAGCATGCATTACTGCTTATCAGAAGCATTATAATAGAGACAGTCCACCATGGGCTCACTAAGCAGCCCCAGACCCTTAGCATTTACGGTGCATCTTAATTGCAACAGTGCTCAAGTGTTTTCCTAGAATGCTTGATACCCAGTGATTCACATGTACACATGTGCACACATGTGTGCACAAGTGCACACGTAGTAACATGTGCTGAGTGGTTGAACCACTTAAGATATGCTCAAGCACACTAATGATGTGGGGGAGGGAGAGAGAGGGAGGAGGGAGGAGGGAGGAGGGAGGAATGAAGATTGGTGGAGAAAGAGATGGGGAGAGAAAGAAGGGAGGGAGAGAGGGAAAAGGGGGGAGGGAGAGAGTAAGGAAAGGAGGTGAGGGGAGAAAGGGAAGAAAGGAGAGAGAGTTGTCTCTTTAAAGAACCCTTATACGGCTCCTCAGATGCAGAGAAATGGCAAACAATATAGCTTCACTGATGGAATCTGGGGATGACACACCCACTTCAAATTCAGGATGAATATTTTAGTGAGGATCACGCATTGAGGTTTTAGGCAGGATTCAAGGCCCTGGCTAGAATCAGGAAGACGTCTCTTGATCACGCTGCGAGATGAGTAACTAATACCAAGCGGTGAGAACCTAGGACTCCGGTGGCCTTCTTATGGCTATGTGAATTAGACGTCAAGCTTTCCTGATTGTTATCAGCTGGTCAGTGGCCATTTATGCACACAGATCCGTTGCAACCAGCACCTAAAACTCTCCCCTGAACCTTAGGGACCCCCAACTCCAGACAGCAAGCATAACTGAATTTATAAAGCTAGAGCAGTGGCCTTTGTTCGGCCAGCTGCGTGTAGAAACAGTCCGGACCTCATGGTACCACTGCCCTGGAGGGTACACAACCATGTCACACACACACACCTTCTGAGACCTGTACTGTGTGACGTCTTGCCCCACATTCAGAAGCAACAGCGTTTACTTTTGTTCTAAGAAGAAGAAAGGAAGCCTTGGGGATGGGGCAGTGGTAAAGGGCAGATGGGGTGTGCAGCCACAGAAAGCATCCTTCCCGGAGACAGGACCCCTGGCCTCCACACCTCAACCTCCGCTCTGTCGGAGTTCGACAGTCCAGCAGGTGTCGCTCTCTGCTCAGTCACCATAGGCTGGGCTGGGTCAGCGCAGGGATGAGGGTGCAGCACCCTTAGGAGCTTCAAGATTGGAGATCTTGATCAAGAGAGGGGACACTGACATTCCCACTCAGAGGTGCCTGGGGAGGTCAGTCTGGACCCAGGACAAGGTGGCCCTCTCCTGTCTCTGGAGCTTGGCATTTTTGACCATCCATCCCTCCAGCCATGCCTGAGAAATGAAGGGCCTGTCTGTGTGGCTGAGGACGAAGAGGCACATCACCCCCATGCTGTAGGAAGTCTGGAAAGTTCCACAGTTCTGAGAAATGGCCCCTTGCTTCTCCTTAGGGATTTTCTGACTCAAATACTAACTTTAAAAAATAAATTTCTGGGGCCCCGGGTCTGGCACTTTGAGGAGACAGAGTTGGAGAGGGGCTCTTGTTCAAGATCAGTCGACCAGTCAGGGCTAGGAAATGGTTTCCCGGAGGGTCGAGGAAGATCATCCTGAGGTGTGTTTGCAGAGGGACCTTTCCCCAAGACCCAGACACAAAGCTAGCCTGTTCCTCCCTCAGAGCACCCTTCTCTTGGAAGTCTTGTGTATGTTTCGGAGTTGTGTTTCTTCCCTCGCTCTCTGAACAAGCTGAACATTGTCTGGGATGTAATGGTGCTCTGTGGGGCTTGGGCTGGCTCTGTTTTTCATCCTGGCTTAGACCAGGAAATGTGAAGGAATGAAAAGGAGGGGGCTGGTGTGGAGTGGGCAGCAAGACTAATTTTATTTCTTCTTCTTCTTAAAAACTTTGGGATAGAATTATCGCAATAAATATGCTCTTGTGTTTGTGTGTGTTTTCTCAGTTGTAAAGAAAATAGGGAGCGATTCCATTCTGTCTGGGTTCCAAGTCTCTCAGAGGCTCAGTGAGGCTTTTATGCGAGGATACTGACTTTGCCAGCCCACGCTCACTCGTGGACAGAGAGTCTGTTCTCAGTGGGAAGGGATGGTACATGGAGGGCGTTGAGGATGGGGAGATGAGAGGAAAGCCTGAGACAGACACCAGTGGGGGCTCAGAGGCAGGGGGATAGCCCAGCAGAAAGCCCCAGGATCCCTGTGTGCCAGTGATTGACCAATTGGTAGGAAGCTTGACCAGGAAAAGCAGCAGGCTCCTGATTTTCAGTTGTGTGTGTGTGTGTGTCTGTGTGTGTGCATCTGTCTGTCTATCTCTGTGTTTCTGTCTTCTCTGTGTATGTGTGCCTGTGTGCATGCATGCATGTGTGTCTGTTTGCCTTTGTGTGTATGTCTCTGTATGTGTGTGCCTGTGTGTTTGTGGGCATGCATGTGCCTGTGGTCCATAGTCCGAGGCAGGGACTTCACCAGATCATGTCATTGAAAGTGTGGCTCTTTCTCTCATTCTGGACTCCTTTTTTAGCAGCTCTGTCAAGCCTCAGACTCAGGTCGTGGTCCTGCCGGGTCACTTACTGCCAATTAACACAAGACCTGTTCTCGCTGTTTCACAGACGGAGTGGGATGTCTTGCCAGCTAGTTCTTCTCATCGGGGCTGGGCACCGTGCCTTTGGCACTGCACATATACAGGCTGTAGCATCGGCAGGGACCCACCAGTGTCACTCTCTCCCACCACCCACTTGTCAGCCTGGGTGAGCCACTTAGAACTGGTTGGAAGCCATGGAAATGGTTGTGGGAGGGGAGGCTTCCTACCTGACAGGAGGATTGGACTAGGGGCCTTTCCATAAAGAACCAAACAGTTTGCATTTCTAAAGCAACAACACCATCCTTACAAAAGCTAGAGAAACAGGAAACAGGAAAAAGGAGGAGGAGGAGGAGGAGGAGGAGGAGGAGGAGGAGGAGGAGGAGGAGGAAGAATCGTAGTTCTCCTACATCCCAATCCAACCAGTGCTTTTTGTTTGGTTGGTTGGTTTTGCTTTCTTGTGTGTGTGTGTGTGTGTGTGTGTGTTGTATTCTTTTTGCTACCTATCTTCTGCTTCCACAGAGCTCAGCTGATCAAGGACAGTTTTGTTCCTTCGGAAAAGAACATGATGGGGTTTTAGAGTGTGACCTTCCCTCCAGGAGACGTGTGCAGGTAGCTTGGGCAGGGAGACCCTAGTCTGTTCCTGGATAGGACTGGTCCAGTCTTTGACCAGTGGTCCATTCCACTGCCAATGGCTCTTGTGATCTTTCTGTGGCTTCTACCATCCAATCCACATAAAACCCAGGATGCAACCTCAGGGACCTGCGTGCTTCCCACCTACTGTTCTGTGTGGTTACACTCAGTTCTCCACACCACAGCTCCCAGGACTTTTCCTCCTTTGAAGGAATGCCAGAGTTGGGACTGACCACTGTGAGCTTCAAATCTAATGCATTAAATTTACAGCTGAAGAAACGAAGGCCCAAAGGTATTTAGCATTTTTTGAGGATCACACAGAAGGTTAAAAGTGGGCCTATAGCTGGAGTCAAATCCATGGGTTGGTTCTTCCTAATTCCCAGACTTTGTGAGCTTCGCAAAGTAGTGATCATGGCTAGCTTCCTCCCTGCTGTCTTCCGAATACTTACTGTAGTCTCTCTCTCTCTCTCTCTCTCTCTCTCTCTCTCTCTCTCTCTCTCTCTCACACACACACACACACACACACACACACACACAAAGAGAAATAGAGAGACAGAGAGACACACATACAGAGAGACAGACAGAGACACACACAGAGATAAAAAAAAGTAGATAAATAGATAGACAGACGGACAGACAGACAGACAGAGGGTGCTGGGCATCTTGGGAGTCATCTTCAGCCCGAGGTCTTAGGGGTGAGGAGGTGACACTGGAGACTTACAATGATTCAGCATTCCTGTGTGCAGAACCCTCAGATAGATCCCCACCCCCATTTCCCATTGGTAGGTCTCAGCTAGAGCAGTACAGCTTGCTCACAGTGCACATAGCTGAACTGGCACATCAGCATGGCATGTGACTTCAGAAGGCCAGTCCAGGCACAGCTCAGAGGAGTAAAATCCAGGGCCTTTCCCTCCCAGGGAAACCGAGGCAGTGCCGCTCTCAACTCAGACTAGCTCACCACAGCCAGTGTAAAGCATCTCTTCAATCCCACACCCAGCAACTGTTACAGCTCAAGTTTGCACTTGGGTGTTATATGGGAGTGTCTGTCTATACTACGATGATCAGCAAACACCCATGAGGTGAAAGCTCTGAGAGTGAATTTGCCAGTTCACTGGAAATAGCTTATGCTACATATAAACGGAATCTGGGAGGAAGACAAGAGGTGCTTCGAACAAAACCGCATTCTCTGTTCACTTCTCTGTCCTGCGTATTTTCCAGCATTATAGGGCTGGACCGCATTCATTTGCGTGCCCACTGGAGTTCTCTTAGTGCTGGACTGATTATGTGATTGGATGAAAGCCCCTCACCCTCTCTGACCCTGGACACTCCCACTTCCTGCACAGAGCCTTGTCAGTCAGCGGGGCCACGCTGTGCTTCTGTCTCTCAGTCACACCTGCATCCACAGTGTCTCAGCATCTCATTTTCTCTTCAATTTTACCTGTGCTAGCTTTGCCCCTTCGTGCCGAACACGACTTTCTTAAGGCTGAAAAGCAACACTTAGTGGGCAGTGTTAACTTGCTTGTATGGGGCCCAGACCTACACAAAACAGTCTGTAGCATCTCCTCACTGAATGGATGAGTGGGGACTGGGCTTGGCAGATTGGGGAGCCAGGAAGACTTGCAGTGGACCGAGTGTTCGGTGTCTTTGGTAAGTCTTGGAGAAAGGATCAAGGTAACTGATTCCCCCAGCCACCATCCTCTATCTGGCCACCTCTTGCAGGCTAATCTCCAAAGGAGCCTTCTCAGTTGTCACCCACCCATGGATGAAACCTACCCTGAGATCTGTGCATGGCTGTGGTGGTATTTCTAATCTTGCACGGGGAAGGGCCCTGTGGAAGACGGGGCCCAACCTTAGTTTGTTCATTTCTTATGTATCTCGGACAGGGTGGGATGGCGGGTGAAAGCGGGGCAGGAAGCAGATCTCAGCTCAGTCTTGACCCACTGTGGGACACACAGAAGGACTGTTTGCAGTCTTCACATGTGTGAGGTGAAGACAGCAAGCGCACGTGCACGCGTGCGCGCACTCGAAGTTAAAGTTATTTGCCTTGTGTGTCCTTTTTCTTTCAAGACTTCCCTTTCTCTCTTTCTCTCGCTTTCTCCTTCCTTCCCTCCTTCTCTTCCTTCTCTCATCTTTGATTTCCTTATTCTCAATGTATGATGTGCGCTGTTCTCACTGAAACATCCTAAATCTAACTCCACAGATCCATCCTGCTTTCTAGTTAATTAAATGAGGCTCTTGCAAGGGCATCGTCTATGGGAGGGCTGGTGGCTACTGCAGATAAACCACTCAAGGCCAAGGTTTGGTCTCCCTTGAGAAGCTCTGGACTGAGAGGGGCTGGTGAATGGGATGGAGGGACTTTTTCTCCCTCAGAATAGCTTGTAGCTTACGGGTCAGGCAAGCCTGAACCTAGAGGACGCAGGGGTTTGGAGGAGGTTGTACACAGTTTCGAGAGTGTGGCACTGGAGTCAGATAGATCTCCTTAAGTCACAGCGTGACACTTACACAGGGACACATGGTGCTGCTGCAATTATTTGGTCTCCTCGAGGCTCCACTTCCTACCTCTGTAGTGCTGATAAGGCAGGGTTGAGCGTCCAGTGCAGGACCGTTGTGGGACTCTAATGAGAGAAGTGGTGTGGCCTTCAGTGGAGTGCCTCCTTAAATCTTAGAATCTTGTCTGACAGAATTCTCCCTGACAGCTCCACAGTGCATCCCCTCATTGCTTCATTTTACCTCACTGCGCTGACTACTTACTGTGAGCGTCCAGTGCAGGACCGTTGTGGGAATCTAATGAGAGAAGTGGTGTGGCCTCCAGCGGAGTGCCTCCTTAAATCTTAGAATCTTGTCTGACAGAATTCTCCCTGACAGCTCCACAGTGCATTCCCCCATTGCTGCATTTTACCTCACTGCGCTGACTACTTACTGTGGGCTGGGTATAGGATGTGACTTCAAGTAAAACCCTAGGCCATAAATTAGGAGCCAGCTGCCGCCACCCATCTCCAGGACTTCCTTGGTTACTGAGGATGGCCATCTTTTCTCTATCTTCAAGGAACAGGGAGCATTTTCCAATGAGAATCGACTTACATGATGATTTCATGAGCAGTTTAAAGAGCTTCAAAGGGCCTGCTGTGTGTCAGGAATTGTGTTCTTAGCTATACCAAGACTATTTCTCAACCTTAAGGTCACCTTCCAAGCCAGGCATGGTGGAACATGGCAGAAACCCCATCATTTGGGAGACAGTGGTAAGAAGACCACGAGTGCAAGGTCATCCTTGGCTACACAGTAACATCTAGTCCAGACTGGGCTCTACGAGACTCAGAAAATAAAACAAAACCCAAACAGACAAGGCACCTTGCAAAGCTAAGCACTGCCATCCTCTATAAATAGCTGATGTCTGGTCAGAGAGGTGGGTTAACTTGCTCAGAGTCACACAGCTCTGAGTGGCTGGGCTTGGCCTGAGGTACAGATCCCATGGTTACAGATGTCCCCTTCAAGATTCCCAGCCCATCTGTGTTTCCCAGTCTCACTCGGTAGTCAGTCAGCAAACAGATTTCAACCAATGAGGAAATAAGGGAATGCCATGGTTAGAGGGAAGGGGATTTCCGGTAAGATGGCAGTCTGGAGGCTGCCTCTGTGCGAGCAGTGGAGGAGAGAGTCAGGATAAGGAAACAGACTATATTCCAAAGAGAGAAATAAGAGAGCTCAGAAACCCACAGAGGAAACAGAAGGAAACAGGGAACAGCAGGACAAAAAGACACGCACCAGAGAGAAGAATGCAAATATATCCCCAGTCAGCTCATACAACGGAGACATCGATACGAATCCCAGCTCGTCTCCAGGCTGGAGGATGCAGAGTTATGGGAGCCTGCTCCTGCTGTTGCCGCTCCATGTCTGTAGATGGCAGCTGGAAAGCTGGATTCCCAGCATGCTCTGGGACCATCAACTCATACACAGGGGTCTTGCTGGGCTCTTTCCCTGCACTTAAGTGCAACTCAGAAATCCATTGTTAGGACCACATCTGTCATCCCAACATGGTAGCTCTTGCCAGCGTCTACCAGGCTCATTGTACAAGAGCTAGAAGATAGATGGCCACCATCCCCACCAACAGAAGCTGAGCTGCATACAGACAGGCCTTGCTGCTTTCTTTCTAGGGATGCTTTGTCTGTGGAGGGAGCGCAATGGAAGGCTGGTGGAGCAGACCCTCAATGTTTGAGAAGATAACGATGACTTCTCTTGATTCCCTTCATCCCACAGATACATATCCCACTACTAATATCTCTTGACTTGACTACACTGTGATAAGGCTTAGGATGGGCTTCACCTTTGCCTGGTCCACCCTGAATCCAGGCTCCACACAATTTCCTAAACCAGCCTCTTTTCCAGTTTCCCAGTGCAATATGGTGGGAGATGGGTGTCTGCAGAACAAAACATGGGTTCATACTTTGTCTCCAAACCTGCTACCTTTGTGATCATGGGCAAGCTTCTTATTCTCACTGGCTGGAATTTCCATAGGTGGGAGGCAGGGGAATGACTTCCTGCTCTAAGATGTCCTTTCATCCTTTCAAACTACCCCGAGTCTCTAGGGCCCCTGGGTAATCAGATGCTGCTGGGAAGGGGACAGGGGCATTGGGGAAAAGGGAGTTCTCTGAAATGGTTGTGAGGTGCTGAGCACAGGACAGATAGTGTCCACCCAGAGACAGAACTTGGCCTAGAGACTGCTTGGATAAGGATGAGCGACTCCAGAACAAAGTGCAGCATCTTCTCACGTCCCCTGCTTCTGCTTGGACCCCATGTGACACCCCCAGCCCATGTGCCCCTGACTCCAGCTGTCCTGGTACACCCTTCCGGAACTTTCCATGTCTGTCCCCTTCTCAGTGCTCAGTTTCAGTTCAGTTGTCCTTCCTTATGTATTCCTTCTCACCACATCTACCTGTTACATCCCATTTGTTCAATACATGTGAGACACCCCAAAGCTGACACATCTCATGTGGAGTGCCCCTAACCTACAGCACCACAGGTGGGGTGCCTCTAATCTGAACAATCCAAAAAGCTCCCCAAACTGAGTACCAACACAAATTCTCCCGGTGTCAAATTTCTCACCATGAAACTTTGATCCATGCCCAGAGTCAGCGTCGCCCTCAGGCTATGCATAAGGCAGAAATGAAACAAGTGAATTTACTGTTTAGATTTAAGACCTATTTTCTAGATACCTCTTTATGCATTTGCAAATACTCCAAAAATATCTGAGCTCGGAAACTCTTTGATCTTAAGCATACTCCATCGGTACCATCACTTCAAATCATTGTCTTTTCTTTGTTTTTTTTTAATTGTCTATTTCTCTTACTAGACTTACGTCTGATAAACTTTTGTCTGCTCTGCCGACTGTGCTATTCCTAGCGTCTAGTGTGGCATACCAGGGGGATTCAGTCTTTGTCGGATGAACGAATGACCCCTCTAGACTCACTCAGGGAACAGAAGTATTGCTAAGCTCAAGGACGGTTGTTACTGCTGAGTGTCACCTGTACACCTTGCCCTGGGGAGCCTCAAAAGCCTCTACAGGACTGTCAAGGAGCCTGGAACATACACGTGGCCTGGGGACGATCACTCTTGCTCCTCCCCCAATCAAAGAGGACCAGGAGTCAGGCAGGGTGGGTCAGGGGTCACAAACCAGCATTGAGAAGAGGGCTCTATCCTGACTAAGGCTGTCTTCCTGAAGAGTGGGAGGTCACGTCCAGGCAGACTTCTGGAGGTCTGGACCCCGGAGAACTGGCTCTAGCCGGTTATGACTCCCTAGTGAACGCCTGGAGGAAAGTGGGCACGGACTCAACCCCTCAGCTACTCCCCGCTGTTCCCACCCTCCCTGTGCTCACTTTCAGAGTCCAAGGAATTTCCTGTTGAATTAGAGGCGCTCCGGGCACGGTTCTGGCTCCTGGCTTACCCACCCAGGGCCACTCAGCTCTGCACTGTTCTGTCCTTGGAAAGGACCTCAGTACTTGGGACCTGCCTCTTCCTGTCTCAGCCTTCCATTCCAACTTGGGGGAACTCGGACTTTTTTTGCTGCATTAATTTCAGACTTTGTGTAAATACCGAGACTTGGGTCTTTGCAAAGGAGTGTCCTTCAGCCTAAACTTTCCGCCAGGAATGAGCTCCTTTCCCGGAGCAAGGATCTTGGGCCAAGAACTCAATTCCTGCTACTCAGTGTTCACTGCCAAACTGGCAAGACTAGGGGTGTTGGGGGAGGGACTGGGACCCAGAGTGACAACACTCTCGACGGCCTTTCTCGGTGGCAATTGGGCCCACTCTTCCAAGATGATGTTTAATAAAGATTAATAAGAAGCTGAGGGTCTTGGTAGAAATACCTGCTTGAAAGAAGCTGCCACCAGAGGACAGCCAAGCTCCTGGGAAAAGCAGAGGCCACATGCCTGGGTGTAATTAAAGGAAAATTAGGGCCAATCAAACCAGTTTCTTCAGCGGGACAGATATGCATAATCATGTTTAGTTTAGGGATCTAGTGGGGGGGGGAGGCTTATGTTGACTCAAACCTCATTCTGTGGACCCTAATTATTTTTAAAGATTTATTTATTTTATGTATATGAGTACACTGTCATTGTCTTCAGACACAGCAGAAGAGGGCATCAGATCCCATTACAGATGGTTGTGAGCCACCATGTAGTTGCTGGGAATTGAACTCAGGACTCCAGGAAGAGAAGTCAGTGCTCTTAACCACTGAGCTATTTCTCCAGCCCCTGTGGACCCTAATTTGCACCTCTGATTCCAGATGCTGAGAAAGACTTCACATACAGCATCTGCCACGCTTCTTTTGGGTCATATCTTCCTTTGGGAACTGATGGGAGTCACGGACAATCTTACAGAATACAGTGCTCGTGCTCATGGGGTTTTGTATAGCTGATCAGGGAAGTAATACAGGGTGACCCCCTTTGAGCAGAAGAGAATTGGCTCCGTCTAAGACAAAGTTTAGTTCTTGCTCCCAGTTCCCAGGAGGTGAGCTCTGAGCCCTTAGAACACCCTGCCTGATAAGAGAAATTTGTTTGCCTGGGGGCCTTGGGCCAGGCTGGGCAGTCTATATTAACAGTGGGACTTTGTGCTGGAGAGTTTGTGCCATGAGCTATCAACTTGACTTCTGGAGGGACTGGAGACAGAGGCAAGCCACGTCTATACCACCAGTCCTAACAGAAGTCCTGGACTCTTCCCGGCGCACCAGTTATATCATGTCAGTGGTGGACAGTGGGCAGGACCTCTACATCCCAAGATGGCCCCCAGTGAGGCTGCTTTCTGTTCTCGGCTGAGCCTGCTTCCTGGTCCTCGTGTGTCAGGGACAGCTGCCTTTCATCCAGAAAGTGCCAAGCCCTTCTTGGGTGTCTTTGCTTCCTCCCTTCCTCTCTCTATCCTTTACCTGGCATCCACCATGTGCACGCTTCCGGTACAGGGGTCAACACAGACAGGTAAGTATGTAGGAGGATGTAAGATTAGAAACTACACTGGGCAGGGCCCTGAAGTGCCTTCCTGGAGTCTTCCTGGTGACAGGAAGACTCAGCATTTTAGGGGATGACCCGGTCCAGCTGTGGGCAGGGAGGATACACAGCCAGGGAGGATTCCATCTTGTCCAGTCCATCTTCTCCTATAGGAAGTTCCCACAGAACTGCTCTCCTGACCGACCATTGATCTCAGTCACGGCAGGAGCACGTGCTGCCTAGAGCATCTGTTCGCCCTGGCAAAGGAGGCTTCATGGAGGACAGGGACTGGATCTCATCCTTGGCCCCCAACTCTGCCCTCAGAGTGTTCCTAGATGGAAGTTAGACCCCACGTTTGGTTATTTACAGTGTAAACTGAGTTCTATCCACCACTTTAAGGACACAAGTTTACAGCCTCAAGCAGCCGTCCTGTTGAGTTCCCACCAGCTTCCTCC